>CM028352.1:811611-1279447 GCA_016618105.1 Dendrobium huoshanense | reverse complement strand
CCCTAAGGGTGGGAGGCGTGCAAACATCTAAGCCCCTAAAGGTTTTTCTAAGTTTTAGTAAACTTACAGCACCGGGGGCTACGACCCGGTGGTTCCGCCCGTAGCGCCCCTACTAGATGAGTAGGGACGACTGATGCTTAAATCTGGTTCTCCTAGCTCCAGCTCCAAGCGCTCCTTGTCCATTGCTTTCCAAAAGGTACCTCGCAAGAAACAAAAGAAGAGTGTATTAGAGCAGTTCTATAAATAAATAACATTGTAAAGAAATGAAAAATGCAATAAAAACTAGAACGTACCTTTTGTTATTTGTCGAGTCGTATGTCTGTGGATCTTCCTTAGTTTGTAGGTGTGTGGTGCCAAAACACAGAAGAAGCAGTGAAGAAACTAACAAAACTAAGCAAGAGACAACTAAATGCGAAAAATAGAAAAAGAACGAAAATCGAATACGAAAAAAAGGGTGTAGGCATTGTCGTTATTGGATGCACTTCGTAGAAGTCAAGTACATCCCATAATAGCAACAATGCCCTTTGCTGTTCCCACTCCAAATAAGGCACTTGATATTATTGACACACCTACCCACAACACACTATACTAAGACCTACAACAACTAAGGGAAACCAACTTCTAAAACTCAATCTAAAATCTAGACTCTCTTATTTTATATTTATTCGACATTGTATACATTTTTGAAGTTAGTTTTAAAAAGCTAACCTAAGTTAGGAAAGACTATTTTACTCTAAAAAGACACCAAGAGCTTCTAATCCGAAGTTACCTAAAACTTTAGACCCCAAAATCCATCTTATAGGAAAGAGATTCTAAGAGAATCTAACATAAAACTCCCTAAAGTCTAAACTTCAAGATTCATCCTTAGCAATAACTACTAAAAGACTTCAATTCCAATAGGAAAGCACCGACAAGTTTCCTCCCCACAAATTCAATCCTAAAGTTTAAAACCCCAAGATGACATGTAAGCATTTCTAGGTGAATCACTACACAAAACCTTATGACTATTATCAACTAAAATCTTTTCTCATTTTATTTTTGTTTTGACACAAAGACTCTACAAAATCATCTTCCAAAAATCTCCTCTTTTTTTTTTTGCACAAAATCTACCCAAAACAACCCACAATCAAGTGTCTCTCCCTTCGTTTGGAGTGGGGTAAAAAAAAACAAAGCTTTCCAACGAGGAGATTTTATAGAAATTTCTCGTTGTAAAGCACCTACTATAAAAAAAAAAAACACTCGCAAGACGAAAGACACATAAAATTCGAATACAAGCCAATCCGCAAAACCCACAACACAAAACTGCTCGACGCAAAACAACTCATGAAGCCCTTATCTATATTCTCATACCAATACAAAAGAAACACTCCAAACCACATTCTAACCATAAACCACTCCATGCGATATTCTAACAATGCTGTCAATGCCACTTCCATGAAACTCAATCAAGTGGAGCAATGAAACAAAGAGATGTTTCACCATCTATAAACTTTTATACCTAAACATGCTTCTAATTATATGAATTGTTTCGAATACATGAAGTACATGACTACCTCCAAAAGAGTTTGTAAACTTGCTACTATATGCCAACAAAAAGTTCCAACCCAAACTCATTAACACTTTGTTAAAGCCTATGATATCGCACACCCCTTAACTAATGGGTACATGTAAAAAAAAATCTCCAATTCATTCCAAAAATTATCATGGAGCATGAACAAGTGAAAGCTTGCATTCGGGTCGCTCCCAAAACAATTTGGAGGCTAAAATCATAACAAAAACTGCTCTTATTTCATTACTACGACCATCCGGAATCAAAAGACATGAAAAATATGTATGTATTTCATCCCTACAGCAATCCGGAATCAAAAGACATGAAAAATCTGCATGTAACATGTTCCCAACTCCATTTAGACAGCTAAAAATAATAAAAACTGCATGTATTTTTGCTTCCCAAAATCAGTTTGCAACATGAAACCAATAAAAACTGCACCTGACTCCTTTCCAAATAATTTTAAAGCTTAAAACCAATGAGCAAAATTGCGTTTAACTTACTCCCAAGCAACCTAGCACTTAAAAAATTAAAATTCTGCACTTGTTCGCTTGCCAAAACAGCGAAAAGAAATCTCATAAAAGCTGCAGGAAACTTCGTACAACAAAGCAATGCGAGATCTACCCAATTTCCATAGTGATTTTTCATGCAAGAAAAACAGCCATAAGAACCCAAAATCTGCACTTTTTTTTACAAAAAAAAAAAAAAAAAAAACAGTAGAAAAAGGCTACAAAAGCTGCAGGAATTTCTCAAAGAAAAGATAAAAGATTTGCCCAATAGAACTCAAGAATATCTTTCAGCAAATGCTATATGAAACTTATTTATGCCAATAAGACCTCTCCAAACAAGTGACATTGCATGCTTCTAGAATAGGAACTGAGCATTTTAGCCAACGCACAAAAACATATGCAACCTTCAATGGTCATACGTGCTATAAGAGATTGTTCGGCATATTTGATACTTGGCATGAGCTTTGTTTTCTACACATTGATATAACGAATAAAGAGGATACATTCAATATAACACCATCGATTTACAACCAATGACTACTTTACCAATAAAAGAGAAAGTATAGGAAGACAATAGTAATGAGGCAATCTAATCATCGAACCGTATGTGAAATCTCACCGTTTAGTCATAGATAATGAGAGATCGCAATTACTCCAATTAGATAATCTTTACTAGACATACCAAGTTATATGTGAGTATCATTAAGGTATGAGCTATGAGGCCCTTTACTCTAGCTATGCGTGAAATGGAACCTCATCTTTGAGAACAAACCACATGTTAGTAAAAGATATTGCACCCAAGAATCCCACAAACAATTCCTCTGACAATCCATAAACTCACCTCACATATGAGTCCTTGTAGAAAAATAAGGGAATTGCATGTAGATCTCTCTAAACGACATAACAATTAACAAAGTTGCTTGCACTTCATCAAAACTCACTACCAATAACACTAGTTAAAAGAGCCTCAAGCACTACAATAAGGAGATTTTGAGATTAATTTCACAAGCATAAATACGTAAAAGAATAACATGACTCAAAGTTTCATGATTCACTAACAACTATCAAAATCTCTCTTAAAGGGCATTTCATCAAACACCTCATGTGCATGCTATGGTAGGAAATCAAAAAGGGTCCTTTATGCATTTTGTGGTTTACACCTAAGCTCTAAATTATGTGGCCTCAAACAAGCATAAGCTCGTATACTAGTCACCCATCTCAAGACAAAAGTGAATCAACAAGTTTGATGGAGGTATGGAACAACAAAAATATAATGAAATCAGCTATCATTATTGGCTCAGCACAAGCCATTGTAGAACCTAATCACAATGAATGAATGCTTTCCATAACAGTAAAAGGATCATAGGTGTAATGACATATACACCTCAAAACTTGCATGAACCTTGCCTTAAAAGGATCCTCCACCAACCAGATCAACCCTCAAATTAACTAAGAATAAGGCACAAATAAAGCTAAGGAAGAGGAAGAAGAAGAAGAAAAGGAGGAATCAGAGGAGGAGAAAAGGGAGGGATACTTACCTTGCAAGGAGGAGCTTGCTCGGTTCAGGCGTCAAGCTCAACAGAGCCGTTGACGGACAGGACGACGAGCTCTGTTCGGTCTTCCTCGGCTCACGCGAAAGGTAAGAGTCTCGGCTTCGTTTGGAGTTCGCGATCCCAGAGAGAGAGCCAGAGAGGGAGAGGAGCTTGGCGTGAGTGAGAGAGGGGCTGGGGGTCCGGAACCGAGAGAGATGGGGAGCGGGCTGAGCGAATCCGAGAGAGAGAAGGAAGAGGAACCGAATGCCTCCAGCCGTGACCTTCGTTCTGAGTAAATCAAAATCGTCGTCGAAGGAGGAAGCCCGCCAAGCGTCATCCTTGTGCTCCAACTTCCGACAATGCCATAAACAGCTTTGCTCGCTGCTCGATGTCTGTCCGAGAAGCAGAGAATCGACTGAGGAGCGGGATATGGGCTGAAACGACGATCTCGTTCGATCGTAGTCATCGAGGCGATTTCCTGATTAAGGAAACGAATTCGAAATGCTCAGAAAGTCAAATGGTTTATACCAGGCTCAAATTAAGTTGAACCACATAAAATTCAGCCAAGCTCGGGTTATACTCGGGTCTAAATTCGACTCGATTTGAATCGATTTAGGTTCGAGTCGGCACAACGAAATCAATCGAATGAAATTGGATTTAAAATAAATGCTAAATTAAATAGAACCAAGCATGGCGCAATCAAAACAAATTAATCGGATCTAATCGAATACATTCGAATCTGATCCGACTCGAGTCGGGTCAATTCGAGCTCGAATTGGGCTCGACGGAATTTGATTAATTCAATCGAACGAGCCCGCGCACACTCGAGCCAAAATCGAGGTCAACAAACGGACCCCCAACATATACGGAGAACAACGGGTAAGCCGTATATGTTGGCGTTGACCTTCCTAACTCTAGGAAGATGCAACCTCAAGGTCGACTAGAGAAAGTCCTTAAGAAAATGCAATCAGCTAATGAAAACCAAATCAATAAAGAGAGAGAACAAGCCTATCATCCGCCCAACCAAAGTGGAAGATGGGAAGAAAGAAGTCTCAGCTAAGAGAAGTCAAAGTGTCAAAGAACCAATAGAATTCAAAGATCACCTATGACAAATATCTAAGATGATACGGAAAGAAGGGAATTCAGCAATAACTCGAAAATCAAAGAAATATCACAGAGAAATGATCAAAGGAAAACAGTAACAATCATAAGGAAATAGTAGTAATCAAAAGTAATGGAGTCATCTATCTGCCTGACCACATCGCAACAGCAGAATAGAGAAAAGCAAGGGGGTCCCACATTCACCTGACCATATTCGCAACAGCGAATGGGAACAATTCTGGGTTTGCTTGACCATGTTCGAAACAGCAAACAAGGAGTAAGAAAGAGAGGGAGTTCTACATTCGCCTGACCATATTCGCAACAGCGAATGAGAACAGCTCAATATCCACCTGACCATATTCGCAACAGCGAACAAAGAGCTTCCCAAAAAGGTCTAATGCCCACCTGACCAAAATCGCAACAGTGGAACAAAAGAAAGAAGTCCAACATTCACCTGACCAGATCGCAACAGTGAATGAGGACGACCCGATGTCTGCCTGACCAGATCGCAACAGCAAGACAAAGGGGAAAAGAGAAAGGGAGTTCAGCATTCGCCTGACCATATTCGCAACGGCGAATGAGAACAGCTCAATATTCATCTGACCATATTCGCAACAACGAATAAAGAGCTTCCCAAAAGGTCTAATGTCCACCTGACCAAAATCGCAACAGTGGAACAAAAGACAAAATCCAACATTCACCTGACCAGATCGCAACAGTGAATGAGGATGACTCAATGTCTGCCTGACCTTATTCGAAACGGCGAAACAAAGAGTTAGAAGAAAACTCAACAACCCCCAAACAGGAAATAAAACAGGGGGAATGAAGAGGTGGTGAAGTATGCCTCCCAGGGACTCTGTCGGGCACCCAACCAGAAAGGGGAGTCAACATTCGCCTGACCAGATCGCAACAGCGAATGAAAATGGCTCAAAATCCACCTGACCATATTCGCAACAGCGAATAATGAGCCCTCCCAAACTTCTAATGTCCACCTGACCAAAATCGCAACGGTGGGACAAAAGAAGAAAGTCCAAAATTCACCTGACCAGATCGCAACAGTGAATTAGGACGACCCAATGTCTGCCTGACCATATTCGAAACGACAGAACAAATGGGAAAAGAGAAAGGGAGTTCAGCATTCGCCTGACCATATTCGCAACGGCGAATGAGAACAGCTCAATATTCATCTGACCATATTCGCAACAACGAATAAAGAGCTTCCCAAAAGGTCTAATGTCTGCCTGACCAGATCGCAACAGCAGAACAAAAGACAAAAGTCACCTCTACAACCACCCAACGCACATGTGCGTGGTGCTGTGAGGGAAAGAGAAGTAGTCAGTCATCTAAGAAATCTCTATCTTATATTTTAGTTACCACATGGTAGAGGACAAATCGTCGTGGCCATGAGTAATTCAAATACAAGTAGAATTTCTTAAGTAAAATTGAAATCATAAAACATGAGGTAATCGATCGATATACATCTCTCTAAAAAAAGAGGAACATATATACGACCGTGTAAAAAGAATAATCTCATAATAAATGAATAGAAATGGCAAGGGGACACACTTGCCACTGAGAACAACGATCATCATCTCAAAAATTATTGATTATTAAAGAAATCACAGTGGTGACACCCATGCTATCTGATGGGACCCTGTGGAAAGTACAAGAAACATTGATGTATTCAAAAGAGACTGCTCTTGTAACTAGAATCAAGATCTCAATGAGAAAATATATCATTTGAAAGGAGTAGTGGATCGACTTTCTGCTAGAAGATCAAAATCCACTAAGAAGTGATGTTAACATCTATAGCCAGATGTACTACATCACAAGTAAGGGAGAACATCATCCCATCAAAAGTGAGCAATCATAATCGAAGAAATTAACACACAGTCATCTCCTAAGCAATCATCGAAAGGCTTTAAGAGAGACATAAGGGAATTTGGAGGGAATTTGGGCTCTTTGAGCGTAGAACCGGGTTCCACCTGTGACAAGGGCAACCGATTATACTCAACTGAGAGCTTCCCTCTCGAAAGAAAATAATTTTAAGGGACTTTGTGCTCTTGGAGTGTAGAACCGGGTTCCACCTGTGACAAGGGCAACCAATTCTACTCAACTAAGAGCTTCCCTCTTTATTATTATTATTATTTTTTTTTTTTTTTTTTTTTTTTTTTTGAAGAGAGGGGGAAATTGTTGGCTTTGATAACCCAGGCCATATTCGCCACATGAATAAAACTGGGGAGAGAGAAAAATTACAACAATAATTTGTAGAGAAATTCACAAAGGAATCATGGGTCAACATCACTATATTTGACAAATATAGATCAAGGATGGACCCAGTATCATATTTCATTGAAATTCGAGTTATTAGTTTTGGTATCCCAGACCACACTTGAAGGTGACAAGTGAAACTGGGGAGCGCCAACCCTTATAGAGGTTGGAGAGGTGATTTTGTGCAACAATACTAAAGTGATCAGTGAATGTGGAAGTAAGCACAAACATCCCTACGGCGTATTTACATACAACATCTAAAGATAATCTCACATTTTGCATGACGAACATCACGTGGTAGAGGACAAATCGTCGTGGCCACGGATTGCCGAAAAATACAAGAAATTCTTTAGAGTTATATCTATACAGAGGGATATTTGCAAGTGGCGGGAGATGCCCCTTGCGATGTGCAAACTCAAGCGTAGTACTTTCTCAAGTACTGCCCATTGATGACGGGCATGGGATGAACACCATTCGCATCAACTAGCAAGTAGGATCCACCCTCGTATACTTGCTCTACAACAAATGGGCCTTCCCAAATGGGCTCGAACTTACCACCTCGACGACGACGCGAGATGATAGGCCTACGCAGGACAAGGACTAACTCACCGACCTGAAAAGCACGGGGTCGGACGAGGCGATCATGAGCCTGGGCCATCCGGGCCTGGTACAACTTAAGGTTCTGATGAGCTTGCAAACGGAGCTCTTCTAAACCATCAAGTTCTTCCAACCGTAGTCGGGCATTATCCTCACGAGACAAATTGTGGCTAACTGCTACACGCAACGAAGGGAGCTCGACCTCAAGTGGGAGGACAGCTTCAACCCCAAAAGCTAAAGCATATGGTGTACACTGAGTAGGAGTACGGTATGTAGTCCTATAGGCCCATAATGCTTCAGGCAATTTATCGTGCCATTCTCTTTTATTTGCCACAAGTATCTTTCTTATCAACTGGACTAAGGTCTTATTGAATGCTTCAGCCAAACCATTAGCCCTAGGATAGTAAATCGAGGAATATCGCCAATTTATGTTATGGCGGCGGGCAAATCTAGCAATTTTGGTGCTTCTAAAAGACGGGCCGTTATCCGAAATTATACGGCGCGGAACACCAAAACGGTAGACAACATGATCGCGGAAGAAGCGCATCACATCTTCTGATTTAACTTCCTTAAGCGGGATAGCTTCTGCCCACTTAGAGAAGTAATCAGTAGCAGCCAGAATAAACCTATGACCCTTAGAGGAAGGAGGGTCAATAGGACCCACTACATCCGTGCCCCAACTCTCAAAAGGCCAGGAAGACACAGTGGGGTGCAGCGGATTAGGAGGTTGGTGGATAACAGTATTATGAATCTGGCATTGGTGGCACTTCCTAGCGTGCTCCATACAATCACGGATCATCGTCGGCCAGTAATAACCAAGGCGTTTAATTCTGACCTTCATCTTAGGTCCGGACTGATGAGCACCACAAAGCCCCTCATGTACCTCGCCCATGACCTTACGAGCCTCCTCATTGTTGAGGCATCGTAACCACATCTGGTCGAAAGAGCGTCGGTACAGGGTTTCATTCACATAGGAGAAGGACAAAGCTCTCTTTCTAATCTGAGCGGCAAGAGAGCGGTCATCCGGAAGCTTTCCACGCTTCAAGTACTCAACAAAGGGGACTCTCCAATCTGACTCTTCCTCAACAGCGCACACTGCGAGGGTCTGATCGGGAGAAGACAAGTCCGCTGGACACAAGGCTTGTCGGTACTGGACGACAACCGACACTGGATTTCCATTCGGGTCAGCCAACTCCTTAGCAAGTTTAGCTAGTGCATCCGCTCTACCATTCTCAGATCGAGGGACTCTAACTAAAGTTACTTCAGGAATCAAACACAAGAGCTCCATTGCCCTATCGTGATAAGGCAAGAGCTCAGGTTTGAGAACTTTGAAAATTCCAGCCACTTGATTAATAATTAGTTGGGAATCTCCAAAGATTTTCACCCGCACGATGCTCATCTGAATAGCCAACTCAAGTCCTACAATTAGGGCTTCGTACTCAGCTTCATTATTAGTACGAGGCTCTGAAAGACTGTAGGAGTAACGAAGGGTGTGGCCTTCAGGAGACACAAAAACAAGCCCCAAACCTACCCTAACTACAGGAGTTTCGTAAGGACGTAGTGATTTGATGGAAGAGGCTCCATCAAAGTAAAACTCCCAAGTAGGGGACTCCTGCTCTTCCACACTCATGACTAATTCGTCGGGCAAATCGTCATTAAGTGGGGAATCTGCAGGGATCGGGTGAGAAGCAAGAAAATCAGCTAGAGCCTGTCCTTTGACGGCCCGCTGAGGGACAAAGGTAATGTCAAACTGCAGTAAAATCATGGACCAACGTGCTAGACGACCTGACAAAGTCGGACGGGTCATCAAGTACTGCAAAGGGTTGACTCGAGAAATCAAACTGATCTTGTGTGAGAGCATATAGTGTCTAAGCTTCTGCACAGCAAAGATCAAAGCCAAACACTGCTTTTCCATTGCCGGGTATTTTAGCTCTGCAGGAATCAAACGTCTGCTAAGGTAGTACAAAGCGTTCTCTTTGCCTTCCTCATTCTCTTGAGCTAAAAGTGCACCAAGCGACTCATCCAAGGCAGTAGTGTAAAGAATCAACGGTTTACCAGGGATGGGTGCAGCTAACACTGGGGGATTCGTCAGGTAGCGCTTTATGCTCTCAAAGGCCTCCTGACAATTCTTATCCCAATGGAAACGGGCATCCTTCTTTGCTAAAGCAGCAAAGGGATGACATCTACCGGCAAGATTGGAGATAAATCTCCGCAAGAAAGCGAGCTTACCCTGAAAAGACCTCAACTGGGTAAGACTCCTAGGAGGTTTCAAGTCCACTATGGCTTTGATCATGGAGGGATCAATCTCAATGCCACGATAGCGAACAATAAAACCAAGAAACTTTCCTGCACTAACTCCAAATGCACACTTTAGGGGATTCATCTTCAAATCATGCTTTCTTAAGCGCTCAAAAACGATTCGTAGGTCTCGGAGGTGATCACTACGGACCTTGCTTTTGACCACTAAATCATCCACATAGCATTCAACCTGCTCATGAATCAATTCATCAAAAATGATAGTCATGGCACGCTGATAGGTGGCCCCGGCATTCTTGAGGCCAAAGGGCATCACCTTGTAACAAAACACACCTATAGGGGTGCGAAAGGCAGTGAATTTCTCATCTTCAGGGGCCATCTTAATCTGATTGTAACCAGATGAACCATCCATGAAGGAGAAGATGCTATGGGACGAAGCAATATCAACCATAAGCTCAGGGATAGGAAGGGGAAAATCATCCTTAGGACATGCCTTATTCAAATCACGGAAGTCTATACAGACACGGATCTGACCATTCTTCTTCCGGACTGGAACAACATTGGCAAGCCAAGTGGGATACTTCTCTTCACGAACAAAACCAGCTTCTATAAGCTTCTTAGTCTCGGCTATCACCTGTTGTTCAATCTCTAACCTCATCCGACGAGGTGACTGCTTAACAGGGACTGCATCAGGACTAATAGCTAACTTATGGACTGCTACTTCTGGATCTAAACCGGGCATCTCCGTGTAGTTCCAGGCAAAACAATCTTTAAACTCAGAAATGAGTGCAACATACTCTTGAGCCTCTGATTCGGATAGCAAAGCACTATGAAAGATAGGCCGAGGATCCGATTCAGTGCCCAAATTGATCTCACACAATTCGTCCATGGCAGAACTGGCGCCATCTTCGAATTCACGTGGAGCTTCAAGGACCCTGTCCTCATTCTCTTCCGGGTCTTCATCATCGGAGATGGAAACAACCGGATAAGAATGAGAGACGACCCGAATGTTGGCGGAAGGGGACTGATCTTCTTGAGAATAGCCTATACCTGCCCAGTTCGAGGAAAATCAGTTCGCCAAATACGGGCCTGCTGTTGGGCCTGTCTACCTGACCAAGTCGAAGGGACAATGCCTCGCTCAACAAAGTTATCAACAGCAGGGGAAAAGTATCGGGGAACTGGCATGATCTCATCATCCACAGTGGATTCCACAGGATTCTGTATGTCAGTACTCTGTGGGACACCTACACTATGAAACAATGATGCATGCCAAGATGATTGTGCTGGTACATAGAGAGTGTGCAGCTCTTGTACAGAACGCCTATCTAAGGGTGGTGCACCACGAACACTGGCGGAAGGTGTAGGGGAAGATTGAGGAGGAGATTCCTCAATTCTCATCCCGTACATCTGGCGAGAAAGGGATTGTTGACTAGTAGTCTGACGTCCGACATCTCCGTCGTCGTCTGAATCACTATCAACAACCAAACCACCCTGAGGAATCAAACTCCTATGGAATGTGGGATAGGAATTGTGATCAACACTAAAGGCAGGTGAAGGAACTGAATGACGAGGAACATCAATCATCTCATCATCAGAGTCGGACTCAACAGTCAAAGGAGAAGTGTACAAGTGCGAGGGAGGAGGGATTCGAGCATCAAAGTTCCTCGGAGGGCGAACTGACTCTCTACCTCGACCTCTACCACGCAATCCCCTACCTCTACTAGGGGGAACATCGTGCCTGAGTACAAACCGTAAAGATTCCTCCTAGGTCTGTAGTGGAAACATCTGCTCCAATCTCAACCTGTGATGGACCCTGTACTAGTGGTTGTATAGGACCCTGTGCAAGTGGCTGCATAGGACCCTGTACAACACTAGCGGGTATCACTGGTGACTGGGCAGTGGGAGGTCTACGAACTTTCCGAGGCATGTAATGCTCGGCATCATCATAAATAGAGACCTCATGCACGGCAAAAGGTTGAATATCTCCAAGAATGGAAAACTCTACGTCATTCCTCATATACTTCATGCACTGGTGCAGTGTAGAGGGCACCATTCCATATTCATGTATCCAAGGCCTTCCTAAGAGAGCCTTGTATGAGGTATCTGCCTCAATAACATGAAACTTCGCCTCAGTCAAAAGATCTCCAAAACGCAAAGGCAAAGTGATGGAACCTAGAGCTCGCTGACCTTGATCATTAAAACCCTTCAGCATAATCTTATCTGAAGTGAGCTTTAAGTGACCAAGAGAGAGACTCTGTAGGGTGGCATGATTAAGGATATTAACTGAAGCTCCTTGGTCAATGAGGACCCTGTTCAACTCATAACCATTTACTTCAGTGGTGACGTACAAGGGACGGTTGTGATCAGAAGTTCCTAAGAGAAGATCCTGGTCTGAAAAGGTAATGCATGGCATCTCTCTCAAATAGCATGCATCCTTAACTGACTCAGTGGCAAAGAAGGCTTGATAAGATTCTGGTTCAAGCAAAGCTTTTACCAAAGTCTCTCTCAAATCGGAAGACATCATTAGTGCATCGTACACACTAAGAAGAGAAGGAATCTTTCTCAAATGAGCCAACACATTGTAATCAACATCCAACTGAGGGCCTTTTCCCTTCTCCTTAGCAGGTGCTTGAGGAGGAGGGATAGGATCATCCTGTTGGGTAATGATGTTTCTATCTTTTTCTTTATTATTCTTAGCCATTTTGGGTGGAAGGACCTTACCTGAACGCAACTGTATCTCTCGTATTGAGTCGGACTCAATAGAGGACTCATTTGGTTCAGGTAACATGGCTTGTGTTGGTTCATTAAAAAGTGATTGGGGAGTGTTCTCGGATTCATCTTCCGAATCCATGTAACACCCTCCTTCAGGAATAGCAAACACAGGCTCTTCCTCACACTCAAACTCTTCTTCAAAAGAAGGCTCATCATCATTTTCAGAAATAACTAAAACAGAAGAGGAACGAGTGCTAGAAAAAGTGAACTAGAGGGAGCAAGACACCAAAAATAGCCAGAATCATCTTCTTCCATTAATTCATCATCAGTTGAAGGGAGAACAAAATCCTTCAGCGTAAGTGCTGGAAGAGATCCTGTCTTCCCCTCAGAAGTTACAACAAGTTTCTCTCTTTCATACATCTTTCTAATACAAGGAGAAGTAGAAGAAATGTGCTCAGTAGGCACTACAACAGAAGAAGAAAAAGAAACTGGCAAAGGAACTGGGCTGGCAACTGTCGACTTGGCCTGTGGGGGCCTCCTCTCAACTGCCTCTGAACTCTGAACTGCCCGTCTGATCATACCCCTTGTCTTGCGAGAAGAGTGCAAGCTGCCACTCTTCCCCAGAACTAAGAGGTGCTCTACTGTCACTGCTCTGAACACCACACTGACTGTCACACTGACTGGAGCTGGTAATCATCTGAACAACCTGAGCAACTTTGCCTTGAGGATTCACTAGGTCGCTGTCCTGCAAGTGAATCTCACCCTTAGCCATAAGGCTTCCACTCTATCTTTGAACACATAGCAATCTTCAATCACATGACCAATATGTCTATGGAATGGACAATACAAAGGATGTTCTGTCTGCCCCTCCTCTTCCACTCTCCTGTTGGGTGGAAATGTCAAAATGTTCTTTTTGACCAAAAACTTGAAGATCTTCTTCACACTCTCCCTTTTAAAGGGATACTCCTTGCTAAGCCTCTCTTGTAGATACTGTTGGTTTTCTGGAGTTCTATAAGAGGGCCTAGGCTGCTGACTCTGGGGTCGTGGCTGAAACTGTACAGGAGGCTGTACTGGTGGTGGTAACTGAGGTCGGGGCTGAAACTGAGGTCGAGGTGGTGGTGGACGCTGTGGTGCTGAACTAACCATGGGCCTCTTGCCCTTATCATGAGCATCAAAAGTACTATGCACTTCTCCCTTCCTAGGAGGTGGTGCCCCAGAAAACTCCAAACGCTGAGGTCTACGGATGGGTTGACTCTCAACCTTAGGAGGGACTGCACTGGGTATGCTGTCCTGTAGGCTAGTGACTTTGGTTAACAACTTCTGAAAGGTTCGAATGCTGAAACCCTTCAGGTACGGAGCGATAGGACCATCTATGTTCTTCAACAGAATCTCAACTGCATGCTGCTCTTGCAGTTGAGGTTCACACTGAAGACTAAGGTTTCTCCACCTAACTATATAGTTAGGTAGAGACTCGTGGGGGCGCTGTCTGGTCACTACCAACTCACCAACAGTCACTCTATGCTCTGTACTAATGAACCTCTGCACAAACAACTGTTCCATCTCAGCAAAAGTACGAACTGAATCGTTAGGGAGATCGGCATACCACTCAAATGCCACTCCCCCTAAGCTACTGACAAACAATCTAAGCATCAAAGCATCGTTTCCTCCAATGTTACAACATATGGCCCGATACTGAGCCACATGTTGTCTTGGGTTCCCAAACCCATCAAACACTCGGAAACGAGGAGGAACAAAACCAGCGGGATAAGGCTCCCGCTCGTACTCTACCGGGTAGGGGCGACCTCTACTAACAGAATCTCCAGACTTCCTAGAAGCAATAGCCTGATCAACTCTCTGTGCAATCATATCCTGAATCTGAACTGGTGACAACTGTACTGACTGACTCTGGACTGGCACACTCAAAGGTACTGCTGGTGGAGACATCGGAACTGTCCTCTGAACCCTATCAACTCTAACAGGCTCTGGGGCTGGCGACTGTGGTGCTACTGGCTCGTCTCTGGATGCAGTAGGAGTAACTACATCCATGACATGGGGTGTAGCCCCCAACATCGTCAGCTGGGCGGTCATCGCCGCCATGGCTCTAGCCATCTCCGCCATCTGGGACTGCAACTGCAAAACCGTGACATCTGTGTCCACTGATCGGGGAGGTCCACCCTGTGCTGAGGTGGAAGGTACATCGGCCTCCCCTTGCTCCTCCAAATCATCGTACTGCTCATGCTGCTCGTCTGACGTGCCACGCCTCGTAACAACACAAACACGGTGAACGGGGATGTCTTCATCTGACTCTCCTCCGAGTAAGTCCTCATCGGAAGTCTGATGAAGAGCATCAATGTACGGACCCAAAGGAGAAGAAATCCTAAGGGGACTAGGAGCAACAACTGGCTCCACTCGAGCCCGAGTACTACTATCAACATCTACTGCATCAACATCCATCTGAACTGGCACTGACACTGAAGGGACTGTATCAACTCGCCGAATCGTACCAACTGTCTGCTCCGTCTCGACAGGCTCATCCACCTGCCGACGTCTCCAAACCCATCTACTACGACGGGACCCGGTAGGAACATCTAACTGAGTGGAGGGGGCAACGACAACTGAACCAAGCTGGGGTCGGACAGGCTCTAACTGTGGGCGACGTCCATGACGGCGAGGGCGTCGTCCAGCAGTAGGGGCACCTGCCTGAGGTCTATCAGTAGGAACAACTCTAGTCTGCTGTCGTGGTGGCTGTCCTCTCTGCCACCGGTAACTCTGCCTAACCGACTGCCGCTGCAACTGAGAATGCACCTGAGAGATCTGATGGAGTAACCTCTCCTCACTAACACGCCCTCTACCGCGCGCTGAACGGATAATGCTTCGGATCCTCTGAGTGAGGGTCCGAGTGACAGTATCCCTGGGGACTCGAGCGCGAGGAAGAGTAGTGGGGACAGGAGGGGCTGCTGCAATGTGGGCAGCGTCCTCCTCATCACCACTATGCACTAGAGGGGAAAAGCGTCCTCCCTGGACTGCGTCGATCTCAGGGGCAACTACGACATCAGGAACGGGGGTAACTACTCGTCTACGTGGCTCCCGCTGTAAGGGAACCATCCTCTGCTGAACTGGCTCCTGGTGAGCCACAGAATCTGCCATCCGCTGAACTGCTGCATCGGACGCCGCTAAACGCAGTCTCCTGTTCCTGTTCCTCCTAGCCCTTCTCCCAAGGCCGGAGGTGGAGGAAGAAGCTACATCAGTACCCACAGACGGTACTGGAGGAACGGGGACTACTGACTGAGGGGGTGTCGGGGTCTCCTCGGCAGTCTCGGTGTGAGAAAGCCGGGTGAACACAGAAACCCGACGGGTAGGAGGTGGGGGAAGCTCGGCCTGAGCCACCCTCTTCCTCGAAGAGGAAGGAGGAGGGGAAACTCGAGCGCGAGTAACCTCTACCGGAACAACAGGTAAAGGAACCGCTACTGGCCGCCGGCGCTGAGGGGCCGGGGCGACACGAACAACAGGAGCAACAGGCGCTGGCCGCCTGACTGCTGGACGAACAGGGTGAACAGGAAGTGGCCTAGGCACTGGCTGCCTAGCCACGGGGCGCACTGGCTGCGCACGGACGAGAACGGGACGAGCGGGTGCCCGGGCTGGCTGCCGAGCAACTGGTCGTCCAAAAGGTCTCATAGCTGCGCGTCCTCTCCTTTGAGGGGGAGAGAATGCGGCAGCCTCGGAGGGGGTCGGCCCGCCAAGAGTGACGTACGCCGAATCAGTGAAGGATCCAAAGGTGATCCCCCCCGCCGGTGGGCTCGTCAACAGGGACTCAGGGAGTGTCACCCGTGAGTCAGAGCCAAAACAGAAGGTAACGGACGGACCTGAATACGCCATTTCTACTGTCTGCTACCACAAACAATAACAATTAGCGTAAACAAAAGCACCGGAAAGAACGAGAAAGAAAGGGACGGAATAGCCTATAGAGGCTAGAAGAGGAAGAACCTAACTAAAGAGCACTAAACCCGGAGTGCACACAAGAGGAGATAATTTAACATCCGAAGATGGAGAGAGAAACCTGTCCCACCGTGGTCGCCAGAAATCTGTGGGTCTCCGAAAGGATTCCGCTCGTGTGGTTCGAATGCAAAGAGTACGATCACACTATCCCGTAGGACAAAATGATCGTAGACCTTTACACTCGGCACAAGCAGGCCGATGGAAGAGCAGATGGAGTTATAGATACGATTAGCCATGGAGGATAGCGGGTTTTCACCTACACACCTCGATGGATAATAATATCTATAACCCTAAATTCACGAGATTTCCCCCATTCGATACATCAGCTCGAATGAGGTTTATTTGATTGTGGGGATCGGTTTCCTACGGGCGCAAGCCCCCGTAGTTAATTACATCTTAGACCTCGATCTAAGAAGACTCTCGATTAAGGACGTTAGATTATCTCCTCTAAAGTGAGTTTAGTGCAAGGGATTTCTAGGTTTTCCTAATCAAAAGAGAATGTCCCAACTTGGCTCGATCAGTCATACAGGTTTCAGTCAACATCCGGCCAGCTAAGAGAAGTGAAAACTGGATAAAAGAAAGAGGGACAACGCACTCAGACATGCACGAGAGAAAGAGGGAGGTGGCGTCATCTGTGTGACGCGGATGGGTAGGATTTATAGCCTCTGGAAGAGTAGAGGACTAACCCACCAATAAGGTGTGTAGGGGTACACTTGTACCCCCCACCTTTAGACCCTAAATCTATAAAAGATGTAGTGTTGTACACACAACACTAACATCTACGACCTAGCTAATGCAATCCTGGACTTATTCCTTGTCTGACAAAGGAAGCCAGCTAAAACCACCTAATCGTGTAAAATCCATGCTGTCCAGTCTGTATGAAAGATGGGAGGGTAGTTTAGACACGGAATTTGGGATCGACAAACTAGAGAAATTCCTAGGTGATCCCACACTTATGAGTGGTATAATGCTCCTAAAACTAATGCAATTAAATCTTGGTTTTAATTAGTTACTAATGCAATTTATGCAGGTTAAAGTCTTCAAAATCAGATATGTATGAATTTTAAAAAGGCTTTATAAAAATAACTTTTGAATGACTAAATTTCCCCAGGTCCGGCACTTCATCCTCATAGGCCAGATTATCCGGACTCTACCCTCAGGCGGGGAAATTTGTCTAATAGAAGAGAGAATGCGTGCATGCGCCCCCGGACGATTCCGGCTATTCCCTAAAATCGTTATGGTTTCTATGTGAATTAATCTTAAATTTTATTATTAATTATGAGTAGAAGAATTTTTATCCTAAAGAGCCTAACGGTCAGACACAAGCACATGCAAGAAAGAAACCTATGAAAAGCATGCTGGTTCTACTGCGCAATCAGAGCAAACAAGCAATCAACAGAAACAAAATCCCACGAAAAAGAGTGTCCATGGCAAGTGCCATTCAATATTACATCACAGAGTACAGTAAGTAAAGGTGGCCGGGCTCCACCGACAACAACCCGGAAATGACGCAAATCTTTAAAATGAGGCATTTTACATCTTCAGTCTTCTTCTCAACTTCCTTTATTCGTCTTTGGATCGTCTTCTTTCCTTCCGGCTCCTTGTAGTGAATTCTCCGAAAGGATGCCCAAATGAAAAAGGAAACCCCCTGTAGGGGTTTACTTTTCCCTTTGGACTCCTACTCATTTAAAATGCCCCATTTTAACGATTTTCACAAAAATACTATCAAATACATTACATCAGAAAAGAGAAAATCTAGACTCTCCTGCAGGGGTTATCCTAAGCAGTTATAATAAAAATTTCACCCAAGCAGTTATATATATAGAAATGCTGAAAAATAAATCACACTTGGCCGTGCTCTGATTATTGGGGGCTAAGCAGCTGAAGCGGGTACCTAAAGCAGTTATACATGATTATTAATTTTTAGCCCCCCTTTTTAATAGCATTATATGAGCACGGCCACCTGCAGGAAGACAGCATTAGTATGAAAGAGCGTGCCTAACCTATGGGTATTCTAACGTCACAACCATAGTACAGAAAAGAAAGCTAGAAGAAACAGTACGGAAACAATCATCACAGAAATGCTACAACAGGTAGCAAAAACAAACAGCACACAGGTCACATGCAGAGCGTCACAACAGCGTACAGAAAAGAAAAGCAGAACAAAAGCCTAACCTAAAGCTAATAGTCGTGTTCTAGCAAACTCATCTATGTGTGTGAAAGCTGTGTGGTTTTGGTAGGTCCTATATGGGATAGTTTAATTAGAGTTGTATATATATTTGTTTGTTGAAAAGGGCAAAAGAAATTTTAGTTAAGATTCAAATCTTAATATTTTAGGATTGATTTTCAGGATATTTTTTTTTATTTTTAATGTTTGATTAACTATCACCTTTGTTTCACACCGAGGCCGTGAGGTTTATTTCACCCTCCTTGGGGCTAAGTTAATAGCCTCGTAGGCCTGGGTTACCCAGTGATAATTAACTTTGTTTGATTATTTTAGTTTGTTCTTAAAAGACAAAGAAAATGGTGAATTAAATCATTTATTAATCAAGTTTGAATTACGCCAGTTAGGAAAATTCATTTTTAGGTTTTGACGCTCCATTAGATTCATTCGTGGCGTTGTGCCACCAGGCTCGAGGAACCAGCCTCCTTAGGACACTTAGCCCCGCAGCCCGGAGTAGTCCATCCAATAAACTTCACTTTTGGAGCGGGTTGTTGTGTATTAAGGGATTTGTTGATTATTTTTAAAAGATTATTCTAAGTTTGATTTTTAAAAGTATTTTTTTTTAATCCTAATGAATTTAGTTTGTATTTTTAATCTCCTAATATAATCTACATATTTTAGATTTTAGATTTGTTAAGAGTTAATTATTAGATTAGTTAGAATTGATTTAGGTTTAGGTTTTAGATTTTGAATTCAATAATCATAAATGTTAACAATAAATTGATTAAGAGTTAAGTGTTTTAAGAAGTTTTTAGAAAATTAGGTTAAAATTGGTTAGTGATTATTAATGAATTAAGAAAACAAAATCTAAATCTAGGAAAACGTGTCACTAGGTTTTTGTTTTAGAAGTCTCTATCCTATAGGGAACATGCATCCTAAGTCTGTGTTTTCTAAGACTCGGTCCTTAATTTTTGTTCTTATATGTCACTAATGTTGTAGGATTGAAAGTTGTGTTGTTTTCTAGTTCCTAAGACTTCTATACGGATGTCACAAGGTTTTAGGGATCTAAAAAAAAAAAGCAATCCTAAATATAATTGAAGTTTCTAAGGCCCTAAGGGTGGGAGGCGTGCAAACATCTAAGCCCCTAAAGGTTTTTCTAAGTTTTAGTAAACTTACAGCACCGGGGGCTACGACCCGGTGGTTCCGCCCGTAGCGCCCCTACTAGATGAGTAGGGACGACTGATGCTTAAATCTGGTTCTCCTAGCTCCAGCTCCAAGCGCTCCTTGTCCATTGCTTTCCAAAAGGTACCTCGCAAGAAACAAAAGAAGAGTGTATTAGAGCAGTTCTATAAATAAATAACATTGTAAAGAAATGAAAAATGCAATAAAAACTAGAACGTACCTTTTGTTATTTGTCGAGTCGTATGTCTGTGGATCTTCCTTAGTTTGTAGGTGTGTGGTGCCAAAACACAGAAGAAGCAGTGAAGAAACTAACAAAACTAAGCAAGAGACAACTAAATGCGAAAAATAGAAAAAGAACGAAAATCGAATACGAAAAAAAGGGTGTAGGCATTGTCGTTATTGGATGCACTTCGTAGAAGTCAAGTACATCCCATAATAGCAACAATGCCCTTTGCTGTTCCCACTCCAAATAAGGCACTTGATATTATTGACACACCTACCCACAACACACTATACTAAGACCTACAACAACTAAGGGAAACCAACTTCTAAAACTCAATCTAAAATCTAGACTCTCTTCTATTTTATATTTATTCGACATTGTATACATTTTTGAAGTTAGTTTTAAAAAGCTAACCTAAGTTAGGAAAGACTATTTTACTCTAAAAAGACACCAAGAGCTTCTAATCCGAAGTTACCTAAAACTTTAGACCCCAAAATCCATCTTATAGGAAAGAGATTCTAAGAGAATCTAACATAAAACTCCCTAAAGTCTAAACTTCAAGATTCATCCTTAGCAATAACTACTAAAAGACTTCAATTCCAATAGGAAAGCACCGACAAGTTTCCTCCCCACAAATTCAATCCTAAAGTTTAAAACCCCAAGATGACATGTAAGCATTTCTAGGTGAATCACTACACAAAACCTTATGACTATTATCAACTAAAATCTTTTCTCATTTTATTTTGTTTTGACACAAAGACTCTACAAAATCATCTTCCAAAAATCTCCTCTTTTTTTTTTTGCACAAAATCTACCCAAAACAACCCACAATCAAGTGTCTCTCCCTTCGTTTGGAGTGGGGTAAAAAAAAACAAAGCTTTCCAACGAGGAGATTTTATAGAAATTTCTCGTTGTAAAGCACCTACTATAAAAAAAAAAACACTCGCAAGACGAAAGACACATAAAATTCGAATACAAGCCAATCCGCAAAACCCACAACACAAAACTGCTCGACGCAAAACAACTCATGAAGCCCTTATCTATATTCTCATACCAATACAAAAGAAACACTCCAAACCACATTCTAACCATAAACCACTCCATGCGATATTCTAACAATGCTGTCAATGCCACTTCCATGAAACTCAATCAAGTGGAGCAATGAAACAAAGAGATGTTTCACCATCTATAAACTTTTATACCTAAACATGCTTCTAATTATATGAATTGTTTCGAATACATGAAGTACATGACTACCTCCAAAAGAGTTTGTAAACTTGCTACTATATGCCAACAAAAAGTTCCAACCCAAACTCATTAACACTTTGTTAAAGCCTATGATATCGCACACCCCTTAACTAATGGGTACATGTAAAAAAAAATCTCCAATTCATTCCAAAAATTATCATGGAGCATGAACAAGTGAAAGCTTGCATTCGGGTCGCTCCCAAAACAATTTGGAGGCTAAAATCATAACAAAAACTGCTCTTATTTCATTACTACGACCATCCGGAATCAAAAGACATGAAAAATATGTATGTATTTCATCCCTACAGCAATCCGGAATCAAAAGACATGAAAAATCTGCATGTAACATGTTCCCAACTCCATTTAGACAGCTAAAAATAATAAAAACTGCATGTATTTTTGCTTCCCAAAATCAGTTTGCAACATGAAACCAATAAAAACTGCACCTGACTCCTTTCCAAATAATTTTAAAGCTTAAAACCAATGAGCAAAATTGCGTTTAACTTACTCCCAAGCAACCTAGCACTTAAAACATTAAAATTCTGCACTTGTTCGCTTGCCAAAACAGCGAAAGAAATCTCATAAAAGCTGCAGGAAACTTCGTACAACAAAGCAATGCGAGATCTACCCAATTTCCATAGTGATTTTTCATGCAAGAAAAACAGCCATAAGAACTCCAAAATCTGCACTTTTTTTCTTACAAAAAAAAAAAAAAAAAAAAACAGTAGAAAAAGGCTACAAAAGCTGCAGGAATTTCTCAAAGAAAAGATAAAAGATTTGCCCAATAGAACTCAAGAATATCTTTCAGCAAATGCTATATGAAACTTATTTATGCCAATAAGACCTCTCCAAACAAGTGACATTGCATGCTTCTAGAATAGGAACTGAGCATTTTAGCCGACGCACAAAAACATATGCAACCTTCAATGGTCATACGTGCTATAAGAGATTGTTCGGCATATTTGATACTTGGCATGAGCTTTGTTTTCTACACATTGATATAACGAATAAAGAGGATACATTCAATATAACACCATCGATTTACAACCAATGACTACTTTACCAATAAAAGAGAAAGTATAGGAAGACAATAGTAATGAGGCAATCTAATCATCGAACCGTATGTGAAATCTCACCGTTTAGTCATAGATAATGAGAGATCGCAATTACTCCAATTAGATAATCTTTACTAGACATACCAAGTTATATGTGAGTATCATTAAGGTATGAGCTATGAGGCCCTTTACTCTAGCTATGCGTGAAATGGAACCTCATCTTTGAGAACAAACCACATGTTAGTAAAAGATATTGCACCCAAGAATCCCACAAACAATTCCTCTGACAATCCATAAACTCACCTCACATATGAGTCCTTGTAGAAAAATAAGGGAATTGCATGTAGATCTCTCTAAACGACATAACAATTAACAAAGTTGCTTGCACTTCATCAAAAACTCACTACCAATAACACTAGTTAAAAGAGCCTCAAGCACTACAATAAGGAGATTTTGAGATTAATTTCACAAGCATAAATACGTAAAAGAATAACATGACTCAAAGTTTCATGATTCACTAACCAACTATCAAAATCTCTCTTAAAGGGCATTTCATCAAACACCTCATGTGCATGCTATGGTAGGAAATCAAAAAGGGTCCTTTATGCATTTTGTGGTTTACACCTAAGCTCTAAATTATGTGGCCTCAAACAAGCATAAGCTCGTATACTAGTCACCCATCTCAAGACAAAAGTGAATCAACAAGTTTGATGGAGGTATGGAACAACAAAAATATAATGAAATCAGCTATCATTATTGGCTCAGCACAAGCCATTGTAGAACCTAATCACAATGAATGAATGCTTTCCATAACAGTAAAAGGATCATAGGTGTAATGACATATACACCTCAAAACTTGCATGAACCTTGCCTTAAAAGGATCCTCCACCAACCAGATCAACCCTCAAATTTAACTAAGAATAAGGCACAAATAAAGCTAAGGAAGAGGAAGAAGAAGAAGAAAAGGAGGAATCAAGAGGAGGAGAAAAGGGAGGGATACTTACCTTGCAAGGAGGAGCTTGCTCGGTTCAGGCGTCAAGCTCAACAGAGCCGTTGACGGACAGGACGACGAGCTCTGTTCGGTCTTCCTCGGCTCACGCGAAAGGTAAGAGTCTCGGCTTCGTTTGGAGTTCGCGATCCCAGAGAGAGAGCCAGAGAGGGAGAGGAGCTTGGCGTGAGAGAGGGGCTGGGGGTCCGGAACCGAGAGAGATGGGGAGCGGGCTGAGCGAATCCGAGAGAGAGAAGGAAGAGGAACCGAATGCCTCCAGCCGTGACCTTCGCTCTGAGTAAATCAAAATCGTCGTCGAAGGAGGAAGCCCGCCAAGCGTCATCCTTGTGCTCCAACTTCCGACAATGCCATAAACAGCTTTGCTCGCTGCTCGATGTCTGTCCGAGAAGCAGAGAATCGACTGAGGAGCGGGATATGGGCTGAAACGACGATCTCGTTCGATCGTAGTCATCGAGGCGATTTCCTGATTAAGGAAACGAATTCGAAATGCTCAGAAAGTCAAATGGTTTATACCAGGCTCAAATTAAGTTGAACCACATAAAATTCAGCCAAGCTCGGGTTATACTCGGGTCTAAATTCGACTCGATTTGAATCGATTTAGGTTCGAGTCGGCACAACGAAATCAATCGAATGAAATTGGATTTAAAATAAATGCTAAATTAAATAGAACCAAGCATGGCGCAATCAAAACAAATTAATCGGATCTAATCGAATACATTCGAATCTGATCCGACTCGAGTCGGGTCAATTCGAGCTCGAATTGGGCTCGACGGAATTTGATTAATTCAATCGAACGAGCCCGCGCACACTCGAGCCAAAATCGAGGTCAACAGTTTGAAAAATGTTCAAAGAAGTTCACATAAGGTTTGATCATGATTTATAGATGGTTTGGCCATATTTGAATATGATTTTATGGCTCAATCATGATTTGAAGATGGTTCAAACATGCTTAATCAAGGTTTAAATAAGGCTTGATAATGTTTGAAGTTGATTCGATCATAATTCATTTAATTTTACCCTTACTACTACTTTAAAATTGACTCATTTGAATTGTTTGATATGTATGCAGGTGTATTCTTTAATCATATCTATTGAGAGATATTACACTGATCAAGTCACATAAAGAATTAAGATTGTGATAGAGAAAATTATTAGCCACTAAGAGGGATGATAGTTGGAAACATGGTTTATTTTGTGTTGTGATTCTTAGAGAGATGTTATTAAAGATTTTATGCTAAAAAAAGTATCAAGGTGCTCGTGAGCAAAGATTTCTTGCTAACGGTGATGAATAAAGTGTCTGCATCATTATTCTAAATTAAGTAAAGTATTTTTTATTTATATGATGGATCATTATTATAAATTAAATCTTAAATTATTCCTTATAGCCGAGTGTTCATCCTACATTAGTGCATAGAGTTTGTGGGAGGACTTTTTATAGTTGTGTTGTACAAACTCCTGCTTAATGTGTCAAAATTAGAGTTATAAAGAAAAAATAAACACCACCATTTTTTTAGGAGAAAGCAATTGAGGGCCAAAAACATAATTAGTTACAACTCAATTCATGCCCTTACAAATGATCGAGCTATTATTCTGTGCAGACAACAGACGGTTCTCTCATCCGGTTGCGCGCTCGGTACCGAGCGCGGGTACCGAGCCCGATAATTAATCAAATCCTTATGAAGGTTGAAGAGTAGTCAGCTTTAAGATAGAAAAAAAGCGTAAAAATTGGATGTTTAACTAATCATGTTCAAATTTTATGCATGGCAAGAAGGAGAGGACAGAAAAGGAGGTATTTGACATTGACTTAGTCATTAATTTATTGAGATTGGGGATAAGGTTTAAAAGGAACATGAGTTGGAGCACGAGGTGCATAAGAGCAAGAGTGGAGCCAGAAATTTTTATTAATGGTGACACAAATTAATTATTTTCAAATTAATCTTAAACATCTTCGAGTGATTTATTGCTTTTTTTTTCTTTTTTTTTTAATAGTTTATAGTGACGTAATATTTTGATCTTTCAAAATATTAATATTTATTTTTAATAATTTATCAAAAAAATTTATTATATTATATTAGTTGTATTAGACAAAAATCTATAATTATCTTATTTCAGCTTAAATATTTAAGTATTAGTTGTTTTAATTTATGCAACTAAAACTATCTAATTTTTTTATCAATATAAATAGCAACAAAAATAAAATTATCGATTAAAATATCAATATATACATTTATATTCATTTCTCAAAAAATCATGTACATTATTCAAGGTCTATAAAATCCATATATATATAATCATTTAACCAAATTATAGAAGTGATATAAAAAAAATCATAAAATAACTCATTTTATTTAATTTTTTTTGGTTAAATCAGTTTGCAAAATGAACATCTGATGGTCCTAAAATCCCCATTTGTATTGACAGATATCAATTTCCTAAGGATTTTCACCAATGCTAAAAAAATTAAGAAAAATTGGTGTAATTAAATCACTACAATTTCTATGTTAAGGCAAAAATGGTTTATTATTTGGACTTATACATACTCCTAAAAAATTCTATTTTAATGGGTTATTATAGAAGTGAGGTTTATGCTAATAGATTATATGAGGACTAAGAAAAAGAAGAAAAGTATTTTTTTTATAGAATTTTATAAATCAACAGAAAAGAAACACAAAAACATGGATGAATACATCATTGATCTCCCATTCATAGTTGAATACACTAATTTCAATTTCTAGTTTTTAGCACATTGACTCCTTATATCTTTTATAAAAGAAGTGAATCTGGCACCGCTCAATGAGCTGGAGTAAAGGGCACTGAATTATATATATATATATATATATATATATATATATATATATATATATATATATATATATATATATATATATATATATATATATATATATATATATATATATATATATATATATATATATATTTGAGAGAATGCTAAAGCAATATTATTGAAAACAAACTACAAACAACTAATAACCTCATTTAACAAAGAAAAAAAAGGAGGTATATCCGAACAAACAAGAGAACCCGAAAAAAAATTGCCGGAAATAGCTACCTTAGCACAAAAAATCGCAACTTTATTACCTTCCCTATGCACATGTTGAAAAATAACCTAACTGAAATCTTTGAGATAGAGGAAATCCTTAGGATTCAAGCCTCCCATCTTAATGTCCACCTTATTTACTGAACTCTGAAAAAATTTGATAACATTCAAGTTGTCGTCTTTAATTAAAATGTCTTTCCAATCATACATCCAATTTTGAATATATTTGCCCAAATATGAGACAGTAAGAATATCCAAATGAGAGCAATCCCAATGAGCCAAGCTGATCCCGAAAGCACTTATAAATTTTCCTTTGTTGTCACGGAGAACACCACCTATTCCCGCCATATTAGAACTAGCTAAAGAGGCATCCAAGTTTACTTTGAGCCATCCCGGAGGAGGGAGATACCAAGAAATCTGAGACAGCTTTAAAAGCTGATTAGTATCCCATCTCTCCTTGATGTGATCAAGACAAAAGGATGTTGAAGCACAGCTAACTGCAGACACAACAATAAAGGAATCACCATTTGTGAACCTCCATGAGTGGCTTTATTCCTACTCTGCCAACATAAAAAAACTGCAGAGCAATACAAATTGCCTAAGAAAGGATCCTGAAGAGCACACTGACGTAAAAATAACAAACAATTCTCAAAAGAATTGTGCACAGAGAAAACAAAACCCCATTTAGCTATAATAGCAAACACCTGGGTCAACTTATTGCAATTAACAGCCACATGAAAGTCATCTTCTACTGCTAGACATCCTCTTGGGCAGCCCTCCGAAGTTACTAATCTCTTGTAGAATAAAAAAGACATGGAAGGAATGGCTCCAATTTTCAATCTCCACCAAAAAAAATTCAACTTTAGGTCTTAGCTTAATCTTTTTTAACCAACTAAGAAAGTCATCTTCTGCCTCATCCATATACAATATCTCTTTAGCCAGTGCTGCAATGGTTTTACCGGACAGATTATGTAACAATTATGCACAATCCTCACTCCTCTCGGCATTGACAGGAATCTTAAGTATAAGCTCTACCAACAGGACTCTAAATTTACATATCAGAGTTTCCACATCCCAAGCACCTTCTTTAATAAGATCAAACACTTTCTCATCCTCCAAAATATAGATGTTCACATATGTTGGCCAACTCTCAATCCTCCGATCCAATATCCAAACATCCCTCATAATGCTGATATTAGAACTCGTCCCAATATTCCATCTGATGATAGGAAGCAAAGTAGCAACACCATGAAGAATAACTTTCCAAGAAGGAGAATAATATTTCCATCTATCTACCTTTCAAGGATCATTTCCATATATGGCAATAAGAGACCTATTAAGCAAATAATTTGGATTAGAGATGAGTTTCAAAGCAAACTTGGCTCTCAACGGTCCAATCTTATCCACAACTAAATGTAATCCCCATCCTCCTTTTGTTTTAGGCATACACAACACATTCCAAGCAACATAGTGCATGCCGAATTTCCCACTATTATTGTGCCATAAAAAATTTCTGCACATAGGTTCAAAATCCTTCTAAATCTTCATAGGAATGAGAGAGTGGGCAGCTAAAAAATGAGGAAGATTAAAAAATGAGGACTTAATCAAAGTCAGTTTTCCCACTTGAGAGATAAATCTATTTCCCCACATATTCAACTTGTTATTAGCTTTAACCATCAGATTTTGAAAATTTGAAATAACTTTTCTTCTCAGCACCAATTTCACTCCAAGATACCCCATCTCATTTACCTTCTTGAAGCCCATCTTTCTAGCCAATTTGCAGCCTCTACTTCCCCTCACCGATTTACCAAACAAGATAGAAGACTTTAACAAATTTATTTTTTGTCCAGTCCACTTACAATACTCAAAGAGTATCCTCTTAGTTAACTTTAGACTAATCCAGCTAGCATCAGAAAAAACCAATACATCATCTGCATACATTAAGTGAGAAATCAAAGGAGTAGTCGAAGCCACTTTGACTCCAATCCCTTTACCGTATTGATCAAAAGCATCAATTAAGATTTGAGCACACAAAATGAAAAGATTAGGAGAGAGTGGACAACCCTGACAAAATCCACTATTGCCAACAATCCAATTAGAATTTGTGCCATTAAACATAATAGAGAATTTGGGATTTTTAACACACTCCAAAATAAGATTTGAGAAAACTTCAGGAAAACCAACCCTTTCAAGCACTTTTCTTAAAGTATCCCAACACATACTATCATATGCCTGCTCGATGTCTATCTTCAAAGCCACCATACCTTTTCTAGCTCTAGAAAATTTCATTTTATGAAAGATCTCTTGAGCCAGAAGAATTTAATCAAACATCGACCTATTTTTAATAAAAGCAAATTGAACATCCGAAACCAACTTAGGAAGAAGAGCGTTGAACCTATTCAAAAGAACTCTAGCAACTACTTTGTAAATGGAGTTACAAAGGCTAATTGGACGGTAATGAGACGGAAAATAAGGATTGTTAGTCTTAGGGAGTAAAACCACACCAGTTTCTTTCCACCCCAGACACATTTCACCCATTGTAAAAAAGCACTAATAGCCAACCATACATCATCAGCAATAATCCCCCAATAGTTTTTAATGAAAGGTAATACCATCCATACCTGGTGATACGTTTCCTTTCAAATTTTTAATCACCCACTCCAATTCCTCTTTAGAAAATTCTCTGCTTAAGGAAATTTTGTCAGAAGCAGAAATCTGGGCTTTAACAGCAGGCCATTCATCCAAATGGCAGCCACGTCTCTCCCATTTCTTTTGAAAAAATTGAAGAAAAATTTGCTCTACCAAATCCTTTTCTTCAACCAACAACCCATTAATGTATTTGACTTGCTTAATCTAGTTACAGCTCCTTCTAGCCGAAGCATAGGAGTGAAAAAAAATTGGAATTGGTATCTCCCATTTCCAACCACGAAACTTTCGACCTCTGTTTCCACCAAGTACAAAGTCTGTCAAGAGTCGAATTGAGCTCAGCAACCTTCGAATTCAATAGAACAAGTTTGTAATCAGAAATACCCCCACTGACAGCTTCTTCCTCCTGCAGATTGAGAATCTCGGCTTTGAGTTGAAGCTTTAACTCCATCAAATGCTTGTGTTTGGCTTTGCTCCAAAAAAACAAAGCCTTTAATACTCTAACAAACTTTCTGTTCAAAGCCTCAGCCATATTACCACCTACCAGTCTCTTCCAAGAATTAGCTAAAATCATATGTGAAGCTGGGTAAGAGGACCAAACATCTTCATACCTGATCTTTTTATTTTTCCTGAATTTTGCAGACGAAAGCATCATCGAAATTGGACAGTGATCCGAGCCTACTCTCTCCAGATGCCTGATCACAGGCAATTTAAGTTTTTCCAACGCGCAAGCATTAATAAAGCAACGATCCAATCTTTCAAGAATTCTAGTCAAACCAGTTTTATTGTTGCACCAAGTGTATCTCGGTCCAACAAACTCTACTTCATGAAAATCACCACTATTCATAAAATCTAGCATATCTTGAGCTCCTTGAGAAAGAACAAACTTCTTACCTCCTCTTTTGTCTTCTTGAGAAAGAACACAATTGAAGTCTCCTCCCAAAATAATAGGACGAGAGGTACCCACAAATAATTCCAAACTGCTCCAAATCTGTCTCCTATAAACTACATCACATCTCCCATAAATAGTAGTCACTAACCAAGAATCCTTGTTAATCATACTCAGCTCCCCCACAACTACCTGTGAAGAAGAAAAAACCATTGAAAAAGTGGCAACCTCTGACTTCTAATAAACGAAAATACCACCAGATAAATCATCAGACGGGACATAAAAATAATCCCAATTTTTTCCTATCAACAACTCAACATCCAAAATATCTAAAGAAGAAATCTTTGCCTCAAAAAGACCAACAAAAAAAGCATCCGGCTCACCCACAACCTCCTTCAAATACTGAGAGACTGTTTTTTTTTCTAGCCCCTCGGCAAGTCCAGAAAATAATGGAAGTCATTTGGAAGTAAGTGTGGGAACAGTCCCACCACTTTTCTTCTTTATCAATTCATGTATTCTGCCTTTAGAATGCATATTACCATTCCCCAACCGTCTTAATTCCATTTGAAGCTTGGATTTCATATGGACAGAAACCGTCTCCACCACCTCCTTTAACTTTCTGGAAGAGTCCACCTTCTTATCACATATTTCCCCCTCCTCTCGTAAGTCATTCGCACAACAATTTTCTATCAACTTTCCACCCTCAACCACATCTTCCACACTCTCTAGTAGCTGAAATTTATTAACATTGATAGGAAATTCGTCATTACCTGACTGAAAAGGTTGATCACCTGAACCAGTATTATTATCAATCCTCTTACCCAATTCCATCCCTCTATCCATCATAGCTTGCTGCATAGAAGAAATCATTTCTGTGAAACATTCAACTTCTTCGATAGGATCCTTTCTACTCTGATCAGGAATGATTTTCTTCAGAACAGGACGTTGTTTTTAAAATTTAGATCTGAAATTTCTACAATGGGTTATATATGAGATCTACTAATTGCACATTTCATGATAACATAGATCCATAAGTTCATTTAAAAAAATATAGTCTATCTATTCTTTCATTAATCTAATATGTATTATTTATATATATTTGTTATAAATATATGTTCTTTGATTGATCATTTCTATTAAAATTTGTTATGTTATATCTCTTGCACTATATTATGTTATGTTGTTATATTATAGCTCTTTGAGTGCTTTCTATTGTGTTATGACTATTATATTATACTTCTTAAATTGCACTTATTGTATTATGATTGTTAGATTGCTCTCCATTATATTGTAGCTCTTATATAACACTTTTCTTACATAAATTATAATCTATTGTGTTATAATCATCGTGATTTATTTTCTTTACTTAAAAGAAATATGATTTATTTATATAATCATTGTAAATATAATCACTCCTGTTAAAACAAGGAGTTTAAAAACTAGACTGGACCGATCGATCCGACCAGTTCAACCATGCACCGATTTTAAGGCCGGTCCGAATCATCTTTAAAATTGTTTCTAAATCGAACTAGGTTGAACCGACTAGAACAAGTCCTAGTTCCCTTGAATAGGATGATTCAATTTTTGAATTATTTAAATAATTAAATAAATAATTTTAATACATTAAGAATAAAATATTAAGTAATATTTATAATTTAATTTAAATTTAAAATGCTTAATTTTGAATAAAGAAATTCTAACCAAACATTTCACATGGATGTGGACAAATTAAATGATCATACAACTAATTTGATATTTAATATTTATGTAGACAAATCTGATTGATTAGTGTTCAATATCCCGATGAATAGACTAACACTGCATTATCAATTTTGGGAAATAAATAATTTATTTTTGTATCCAAACTAGACGTAGGGAATGTAAAAATTATCCCGAATGGTAAAACTCAAATTCAACTATCATTTTAAATATAAAATTAACCCATGATAGGTTTTAGTCGACGTCCAGAGATTTTTCCCCTCTCTTAGTAAACTAAGACATTATTTATTTTATACTGGAATATTGGGGCCTATAATGGCAAGCCCCTATAATAAATTACATCTCCGAAGAGAAAACTTTCGATTAAAGTGGAGATTATACTCTTCTTTTACTTTAACATATAAGAAAGTTGTCTTACATATTTGAAAATATCAATCGTTCCCTCAAAAATATTTTAATTTTTTGTAGAAATTATATTTAAATACATAATATTATTTTTATCATCGAGTTGAGGTATGCAAATACCTCTGGGCTCATGCCTACTTGGAATGACCTATCATCTAACAAACTAATACACACAATCATCTTAGATATGATAAATGATAGGGTTAGCTCTGTCCTAAGAGATTGAAGGAATATATCAGCCTCTAAATCAATGACTCAAAATGAGTAATTTGAGTTCACGTTCAATTGACGCTAATGAGTTGATTCGCTAAAGATTCTAAATTTTATCTTATTTAGATTACCTAGCTAAATTTTCTAACTACTAAAATTTCGTAGAAATTTTGGCAACATAACGACCCTATACAAATAGGAAAAGCGTAGCATCCCCGAAGTGTAATGGGGACCATGCTACCTTGCCAACGGTAGGCATACATCTAGGCTTTCGTATGTAGCAGAAATAAAATAAGCATGTATGTATGTATGAATAGGTTAAGGGGTTGGTGTCTATAGTAACCAAAGCTATATCGTCCTAAAACTAGTATGCATGTTTCTACAAAGTCCTAAACATGCACACCGAGAAAAATTTAGGAAAACTACAACCCCTTAATGTAAGCTAACACCTACATGTATGTAGTATATGAAATGATGCAAAGAAAAGAACTATATAAATAAAAGAAATTTTATTCATTTATTGATTTGAATGTATACAACAAACTCATACTTTGCAGAAAAGTAAGGAAGCCATGCTCCACCACAACAAATTTGGGTTTCTAAACACACCATATATATAGAATCAAATATATATATGCTTATTGTCTTTGAGCTCTAGGTTTTCTAAAAATTCCGAAAGATAGTATCCTTCAAGGAAGATGATATCATCTTTTGAAGCTCCATTTGCATATATAAGCAGATGCTATGGATTCTTTTACAACTCGGGATGATGTACAACTCGATCAATATACAAATTATATTTATAGTCACTTACACATGTATATAATAATTCCTAAGTACATTCTACTTTGACTCTTGCAGAAATATAAAGAACTATTTAAGAAAAAATAAGCATGTATGAATATAAAATGTGTAGAGTTGTTGTGTAATTACCTAATGCTTGTAATGCAGTCCTTAAGAGCTAAGTGCACCAATAGAAATATAAAATGCATGGCATCAAGAGTGCTGAAAATAATTTGACAAACACAGGATGCTCTCCATGCAAAACACCCGACAAATAACTCACATCACCAGTCTAACCTAGGCTAGAGTTGGTTGTAACAAACTATCTAAGTTTGTGAACTAGGCTGTCTGGTTTTGGTATGTCCTGTAGGGGTTTAGAATTTAAGTTGCATGTATTTAGAAGGTTGTTCATTAAGGCCAGAAGGGAATTTAAGTTAAACTTTAACTTCTAAGCATTTGAATTTTATTATTTGAATTTTTAATGATTGGAGTTATTTATTTAATTAAAAAGACTTTGTAGATTAATAATCTCAAAGTGTAAGAGTTGTTAATCTACAGACCATAAGGCTTACAAATGAAATTCAATCATCCTCCATATATGATAGATGTCTACATAAAGTTTTTGAAAATTTATTAATAGTTTACTAAAGGATATAGAAGAGAACTTTTATCCAATATGCATGCCCTCCAAGTAGAGTAAAATATGATCTATAAGGTTAAATAATTTATTATGGTTTAAAGATCCCCCCAATCCAATGTGTTAATCTCTTCCTTAAAGTAGTTGTGCACAACACATAGGGATCTTTTCGCTATTTAAAAAGTATTGAAGGCCTTTAAATGAAATGCTAAAAAGCCCTCAAAGTAGAGTCAAGCATGAAGTATGAAGGCCCTCATTTATTTAATCAAAATTAATCATCAAATTTATATGACTAAAATAAATTTTAATCAAATAATCTATCAAATTAATTTGGTTAAAATGATTTAAAATTTAATTACAATTTCTTTTATTTGAACTATTTGAAATTTTTAATTAATTAATGAATTTTTTTTATAATTTTAAATAATTATTAATGAATTATTATTAAATTTTAATTCAAAATTTTTATTAAAATTCAAATTATTAATCTCTGAATTTTATTTGATTTTATTTAACTATTTATGTATTTTGAAATTGTATTTATTGGATTTATTTAATTATGTTTGAAATTAAGAATTTAAAGAATTATTTTAATGATTTAATTATTAACATGAGAGGGGTAATTTGATTTAATAACCAATCAACTTCAAACTTTATGAAATTAATATCATAGGTTAGGAATAACCAATATATCAATCTCCAAAAGTTTAAAATTAATTTGATTTGTAATTTCTTTTTAATGAATTTATTTATATATATTATATTTAATTAAGGGTTGATTAATTTTTAATTAAAATTTAATCAAGTTTAGATTTGGATTTTATTTTCAATGATTATATGCTTTATTTAGATTTGGTTTAAGTTAATTTCATATTTTTGTGAATTTTATTTAATTTATTGTGAATTAAAAATGTTTGACCCTTAATGAAGAATTGATTAATTATTAATTAAATTTTAATAAGATGTTATTCTTAATTTTTTTATTTAATTGTATAGGATGGTTGTAAGAGAATAAGACTAATAATATTGACACATATGTGCTTGTGAATCTTTTTAATGATGCTTGAATGATTATAGTACCACTATTTTATTGATTTTCATGTATGTTATTGATTCATAGATTTATTGTAATGATTTTTCTATTTTATTATTGATCATTTTAAGCTTTACAAATAATAACTGATCATTGATGAGATTGATCTTATTGACTAAATTGAGTATGCATATTGATTCTTCTAACCTTGTGTTGAAAGCTTTAGTGAGTTTGATTTACCGCTGGACTTTTTTATCTTCATCTTTCTTATCAAACATGCACGTAAATATAACACTTGAAGGGAACAACATAAGTGTATATATATATTTTCAAACAAATCATGAACTTTCCAAAAACTTTATGTAATTAATGAATTATATAAAGATTGCCATTAGTACTTTGCTCACATCAAATACACTGTTGAGGTCCAAAATATGTATACCAATTGGCTTGATTGACCCATCTTGTTTTACTTTAAACGAGGTAAAATATGTACAAAACAAGTGATAAACTTCTAGTCATTACAATTACTTTACAGTGGTACTGAATTGAACATTAAAGAATAAAATATATGCGACAAATGAAATATTTGTCTGATCTGCATAATGAAATATTTGTTTTTTTTTTATATGCGACAAAAGGATTAAAAGATCGAAGGCCTGAATGATTCTAACTCGAACAAAATGTTAAAAAGTTAAATCATGGATTATAATTAAATGTTGACGACCGAGCCATTTTTCATCTATAAAATCACCTTTCGGCTGCTACTCTTTCCTTCACTCCTTCCAAGTCTTTATTGGCAATTAAAATGTATAATAATTGTGAAAAATTATATAAGGAGAGAGTTGTGAATACTCACACATATGTAGAATTAATCATAATTGGGGTGTAATTAAAAGATTAATTATTCTGTGCGGACGCTGAACGTCGTCCGGAGATCAACCAGAATGATCCACGTCACCCTTTGCTCAGTACCGTGGCTCGGTATTGCTCGGTACTGCGGCTCATTAATGATGATGTGACACATTCTGGTTGGTCTCCAAATGACGTTCTACATCCGGTCTCTGCACAGAATAATTTCTCGTAACTAAAATGTCTTAAATTAGTGCATCCATCCAAATTAACAAACAACAAAGTTTAAACAACTCCTAGTTGGTCATGTCAATGATTTCCATTCATTTGGCATAACTTGAGTTATATCAATTGTAACCCCTGCTATTTTTAAACTCAGGTAATTAACGTGACCTTGTGTAAACTCTTGTTTAATATTAATTATATTGTAAATTTTAAATCATGTAGTGTCTAATAAATCCTAAATAATTCAATAATTGATTTGGAAAGGAGAAATCATAAGTTGCCAAAAAATGTGTTGGGAGCGCAACAGTGATGGGAAGGACGATGATGCGTCATTTAGCTCTTTGTTTGGAAGTGGGATTTGAGGGAACACTATGACACTGGGGAGCGCTGCGGCGGTTCTCGATTCTAGGGTTTGAGAAATCTGGGAGAATCTGAAATATTTGATTGGGCACAAAGAGGCGCTGCTAACTTGGGTGTCGCGGCGACATGTCAAAATGAGAGTTTTTTGACATAAAAAATATCTAACCAATTTTCATCTACCAGGGCCCATTGTGGCCAAAGGAAGGAAATGAAGAAGAGGGGAGGAGAAGGAGAGAGAAAAAAAGAGAGAATATAGAGTTCAAAGCTCGAGTTTCATCCATTTGGCCACTTAAGAATTTCGTTGAGCACAAGATAAATTTCTGAACTCCTATCTTTGATTTCAATTCAAACATTTCTATAAAAATACATAAATTAAAATGTGTATTTTAGGATTTTATGATATTTTTATCATGTAACTTTTAATATATTGTTAAATGCTTTATTCTAAAATTTTAGCTATAAGATCTCGAATTTCTATCTGTTGATTTTTCCTATAATGATTTCTTCAAAAAACAACCTTTTGATCATTGAATAATTATGCAAATATGAGTTGAAGCAAACAACATATGAGTTGAAGAAATACTTTGATGCCTTATAACAACCATGCTTTTAGATATATTTCAAAATACCTCTGATTATTACAAATATAAATTGAAGCCATCATTGAATAATTATGCAACATTTTGATCATAGGAGTTCCTTGACCCTTCCTCTTCATAACACATTTTTTATATCCGGCAATTATAGAGCGATTATGTGTGGGTTGTAATAAAGTTTTATGGAGACATTTTCTTCATTTAGCATGTGTTCAAGATTTATTTATTTAACTTTGAATACATCCTTCACACTCTAAATACTTAATCCATAATGACATTCAACATAACAGTACATACCACAAACTTGTTAGAATCATCATCAAACCATTTATAAACAATCTTCAAATCATGATTGAATCATGATCAAACCATCTTTGAATTATAATAAAATCATGATACTATGATCAAACAATCTTTGAACTATGATTGAATGTCTTTGAACTATTTTCAAATTATGACTGAACCATCTTCGAATCATGATCAAAACATGAGTGAATAATCTTCAAACATTATCGAACCATCTTCAAAACCTCTTCAAATCATTTTTAAATCATGATCAAAATATTATGCAAACCATGTTTGAAACATTGTATGAATCATTATCAAGTCTTGTGCAAACCTTGTTTGAAGTTTCAAATAAAGTTTGAATAATCTTCAAAGGGATTCACATAAGGTTTGATCATAACTCAAAGATGGTTTGACCATATTTGAGTATGATTTTATGGCTCAATCGTGACTTGAAGATGGTTCAAAGATGCTTAATAACGGTTTAAATATGGTTTGATAATGTTTGAGGTTGGTTCAATCATAGTTCATTTAATTTTACCCATACTACTATTTTAAAGTAATCATATCTATTGAGAGATATTACACTTATCAAGTCACATAAAGAATTAAGGTCGTGATAGAGAAAATTATTAGCCACTAAGAGGGATCATAGTTGGAAATATGGTTCAAGTTTTTTTAATAAATGGTGTCATCGTCAGTCATGACAAATAATGTGTTTTTTTTTTTTTCAAGAAATTGGTTTATTTGAAGGTGAAGAAGTATTTTTTTGGATATGCCTAAGGTAGAATGTTATGGAAGAGGACACTAAGAAGCTTTAAGAGATATATGGTGCATTATAAAGCTGCAATCATAAAGAATATCAGGGATTTTATTCGAATAGCTAGAGCATAGGGAATTATCTTATAGAAAATTAAATTGTATAAAATTACTTTAACTTGGATCACCTTGGACCTCTTACTTATAAATTTGTTGGGTTGTGGCTTCAGCTTTATAGGATTAGCTATATATATGAATGTACAAAAATTAAGAGAAAGTACAATTGTTGTGTAGCCTGATCAAAATATCAGACTTAATAAAGCTAGCCATCAAGCTCTTACAAAGCCCTTTGTGGTGTGTATTGATAATTAAATAGCCAAATAGTTAATCAATAGTTTGAATTTTAGATATTTATCTTATATTTTAATTGTGTGAATAGCATAAATTGAGCTCACTCTTAGACCCCCTATTTATAAATTAGGGTTGTATCTCAAGTGTTGTGGAGTTAGCTACATAGATGGGATACACAAAATGTATATATATATATATATAATGTGTAACTTGATTGGAATGTCTTACTTGATAAAGTCATCCATCGAGCTCTTACGAAGAAACAACCGAGTCAGCTTGTAATGATGGAAGAATAATCGTGTAGTTGATTAATACTTTGCCTTGAAAAGTCTTCCATTCTTGAATAGTCATCATGAATTACTTAATAGATAGGTCTGATTAATAAGCCATACACTCATTTTTTAAATCATAGTCATCTGTTTGATGTGAGTTCTCTTTTAAATTGATGAGTCTCTTCTGAGTTGAAACCTAGTAGGCCGGTTTAATTTGGCTTGATTGACCCATCTTGATTTACATTGAACGAGGTAAAATATGTTAAAAAAAAGTGCACGTAACACTAATAGTTATTATATTTAATTTACATTGGTATTGAATAGAATAATAAGAATAAAATATAGAGGAGATCACAGCAAACCACCTTGCATTTCAAAATTATAACTATTATATTTGATTTTTTCCAAGATTCAGAAAGCATGGTTTAATTTCAAATATAATAATAGTTTTGGCACAAGGCCCTTATTTTTAGCTCGATATGCCTTATGAAATATTTTATTTTTGATGTGCGACAAAAGGATTAAAAATTCAAAGGCCTGAAATATTCTAACTTAAAGAAAATGTTGAAAATTTACATCATGGATTATAATTAATTGTTGCCAACCGAGCCATTTTTCATCTATAAAATCACCCCTCGGCTCCTCCTCTTTCCTTCACTCCTTCCAAGTCTTTATTGGCAATGAAAATGTACAAGCTTCAGCACTTTCTGCACAGTACTTCTCTTCTCCTTATCCTAATGTTTGTTGCCATAGCAGAGGCTCCCCCTCCTTGTCATTTTGACTTATGTTTTGGTACTCCTTCATCAGCAACAAAGGAAGGAGATATATCAGTTATTATAGCTTTAGTGCTTTCTATCTTCGCTATATTTGTGAACATGTTACTTTAACGACCTGTCATGGATCACTTCCTGTTTTTATGCTTCAGCTTTAATTGTTCCAAATAATCTCCTACTTGTATCGAATTAATATATACAATCAGTGTATATGTTTATTGTACACAACTCTCCTTGGCCTATTGGTTGAGAGCTTAGGCTTCCAACTAAGAGGTCCAAGGTTCGAGTCCATGTGTATGCGTTGTGTGTGTGAGTTTGCCTTAAATGGCCTAAATGTCCCAAAAAAAAAATGTTTATTGTACTTCTGTGACAGCAGCGTGTTCAAGTGATTAAAATGATTCTGTCTTTTGTTTTGCCATATTTCATGACAGATAGAAGAAAGAAATGCGAGCTGACAAGTTGATCAGCTCTGAATATTGTTATTTATTTCTTATAAGAAATGATAATATATAGCCAGAGTAGTATGGCCTTCATAGCTCTCTAAGGAATAAGGAGATCGGTGCTTTATCTCCTCTTCTTTGTATGAGGAGAGAGTTGTGAATACGCTTTCAAAACCATCTCTGAACTTCCCTCTTGCCTTCACTCCTTTCAAACATAGCTATACGTTGCTGCATAAAGCTTCTGATTTTTTTTCTCCTCTTTATGTTTCTTTTGTCATAGTTGAGGTTTAAGTGTGCCTCAGCATGGCTAGCTAGTTAATCTTTTACGCATCCAGCCAGATTAACAAACATCAAAGTTTAACCAACTCCTGACTGGTCATGTCAATGATTTCGATTCATTTGGCTTATTTTTTTAGAAAAAAAGAGAGAATCTGAATGCCAAAGCTCGAGTTTCATCCATTGGCTCACTTAGGAATTTTGTTGAGCACAAGATAAATTTTTGAACCCCTATCTTTGATTTTAATTCCAATATTTCTATAAAAATATATAAATTAAAATGTGTTTTTTTTATGATTTTATTATATTTAATCATCACTACAGGAAAAATGGCCTATGCCGGCGGTTTTGACCGGCGGTTTATAGACCGTCGGTACTACCGACGGCTCCGCCGGCGGTTACGCCGTCGGACTTTAACGACGGCCAAGTCGACGGCTTAGCTACGATACACCGTCGGTATTACCGACGGTCGTTAAACCGCCGGACTACCGCCGAATATCAACGTGAACCGGCGGTTTTCCGGCGGTCTGAACCGCCGGTGATAAGTGATTTTGTTTCGGCGGTCTAAACCGCCGGAAAACCGCCGGTAAAAGCCCTAATACGAGCCCCCTCGCACCGCTCATTTCATTTTCCCTGTTTCCTTCTCTCTCTCGGTCGCTCGCTCTATCGGCTCCTCCGCTCGTCCGATCAGCCCCCGACGAAGGAACTCCGACCGCCGACCCCATTCCGACCGCCGCCGACCCCAGTCCGACCGCCGCCGTCCCCAGTCCGACCGCCGCCGACGAGTTTACTCCGACGCCCGACCGCCGACCGATTCCGACCCCAAACAAACCGATTTCTCTTTTAAGGTTATTTTTTATGGTTTTTCTTTGATTATTTGTTGATATTATCTTGTTAGTTAATGTTTTATACTTTAAAAATGTGAGAGAGAGAGTTATGGTGCATAGGTTTAGGTGTACTTGGATTAATTGCATCTTCATTTATGCACATCATTTTCTTCAATATCATTATGAGGCCCTCCATTAGCCAACAAGAAGCATGCTTTGGTATTCCTTCTAATGTGTCCCTTGCCATACCACTAGTCTAAGGAACAAAGCCCATTCGCTTTGGCACCAATTCCTTTATTACTGTCATTTCACCAACTTTTGTAATTTCGTTACTTATTAGAAAATTGCCTAGTTTTTGTGTAAGTATTAACCAAAAACAAAAATTATGAACCAAAACAAAAATGCTTTGGTACTAATTTCGTTACTTATTGAAGCCCGTTGCCTAATAATATCTCATAGTGGGGCCTTATGCATGCAACTCAATGCATCCCTGAATCCTAAGAATTTTAAGGTGATTTCAAAATTAGTCATTTTTAAAGTGTGACTAAATGTATTTGAGCAATAAATTATCTTAATAAAAAATTTTCCTAAAAATAAACAATTTGTTATTATCCTAAGAAATCTATATTATAAATCTCTACTTATCCTACCAACTTGTTGAGTGAATAAAATCCAACAAATCTCCTCATTGACTTAATAATGCAGTAATACATCTAGATATTCTCCATGATTCTTCTTCAAGATGAGCAATCAAAGATCCTAAAACCCCGAAGGACTGAACTCTGTGCAATCTAAATAGGCTCAAATGATGCTTCAACTTAACACCCAAAGAGAGACTTTCAAAGCACATATATTGCATAATAAAGTGGATTAAGTGAAATTGAAATTATACATGTCAGTAAATTTTCATATCCTTGAATTGTTTATCTAATTATCTCTTTTGTCTGAATGATGTTATAGTATGATTTGTCATTCCCAAATCAAAGTCAACCTAATTTCACAGCTCAAACGTACCCTATGGAAGGATTTAATAATAAATTATTTAGTTATAGATCATATGATAATCTATGAACTTAAATAATTTATTATAAAAGAATAGATATATCAAATTAAGTTGAGATGATTAGGTGACATGTGTAAACATATCCCAAATCAAAGTCAACCTAATTTGATAGAATAATCATGTATAGGTTGGCAATTAGTAACTTAGGTTAATATGACATTGGAAATAGATTTTAACTGAATTATACATGATTATTATCTAAACTAAATTTCAGTGAAAGGATGACTTTACACTGGTCCCATAGAATTCTAACATGCTTGAATTGAATTTAAATTGAATTGTTTACTAATTTGCAAAAAGGGGTTATGACACTAGTTTTCTATATTTGAGTTTATTAAAATCATTGTAATCTAGATTATTTTGAATATCGTATATACTCTGTAGATGAGCATTCTTTATGGTTTGAGATGATAGCATAAAAATCTATTTCGATGTATAACAGATTGTTTATGCCTCCAACATGTAGGGTACGTTTACTTCAACGTGCAAATGACTATCCAAGAAGAGAGATATTGGATGTATAATAGATTGTTGCCGGGTCGAAAAGGATTGACAGTTGATAAAGCCGCCGGTTATATTATTAAACCGCCGGTACGTACCGGCGGCTTATCGACGGCCATCGGCGGTTATACGATGGACGCACGACGGTTTAAACCGTCGGTAATACCGACGGCTATAACTGCCGTCAACCGCCGGTACTTTACCGGCGGTCTAACGGCGCCGTCCGGCGGTCTAATGAACCAGACGATGCCAGGTTTAACCGCCGGAAAACCGCCGGTACTTTGACCGGCGGTTTGCCGGCGGTAGAAATACCGGCGGCCACACCGCCGGAGTACCGACGGTTAAAATTCCGGTGTTCACCGGCGGTATTAGCCGCCGGGAAACCGCCGTAAAAATAAACCGCCGGTAAAAAGCCGTCGGAATTGGTTTCCTACGCCGTTTTTACCGGCGGTTAACAAACCGCCGTTAGACCGCCGGTAACATAAAAAACCGCCGGTAAGTCTACACTAACCGCCGGAAAAAACCGTCGGTTTTAAGCGTTTTCCCTGTAGTGCATGTAACTTTTAATATGTTGTTAAATGCTTTATTCTAAAATTTTAACTATAAGAACTCAAATTTTTATCGGTTGATTTTTCCTATTCTGATTTTTGTGTGTATTGAACAAATAAGGCATTTTTTATTTTCATAATGGTTTTATATAAGCAAAGGGGAATGATCCGACAGAGTGCGACTAAGATGCTCAACCTTTGTCAAATTAAAAGTGTTTAACCAAGAATTATTAAATAAAACCCTATCCAATCTTTGCCAAAAATGTCCACGATGTCAAGTTAACTTGTTACCAGAGCAACCAATATCAATGAGACTACAAGCCATAATCATATCATTAAATTCCTCCACATACTGATATATAGGAAGAGACCCTCCTATACGCTGATCCGGGCTAGAAATCGTATTAAAATCCCCCCACCCAGCCAAGGAAGATTACAAACATTATTAAAATGCAAGATTTGCTCTCACAAAGCCCTCCTATTATAACGAGAAGAAGCAGCATAAATAAAAGACGCACAACATTGCACATTAGAACTTTCAATATTATAATGTAAAACTTGAGTGAAGTCACCAATGATATCAATCCGAACAAAATCTTTCCAAAAGATCCAAATTTTACTAGTAATATTAGACTCAGCATTGTTACCCAAAGACCTAGTAGTTATAGATAATTTATCGACATAAATAAGAGGTTCAAGTAAAATAAGAATAGCAATGTTATGAATACAACATAAATTTTTAACCCTAAGTTTAGAGGAGGGGCAACCAATGCCCTGCACATTCCAAATAATGACGTTAAACATAAAAAATAATTAATGAGAAGTATGCGATCTAGTACTTCTAGGAGATTGTAAAATAACACTTCTGGGTTTCCTACCCCGTTTAGCACGACCCTTAGAAAAACTAAGGTCATTGTCTTCTCTAGCATAGCACTTAACCAAAATGTCTATTTCTGTATCAGTATAAGCATCACAGTGATATAGATCAGATAACATAATAGTTTTATCATTTAAGTTACCAGAAGGCCCCTTAGGAAAAAGCCGCTCATTTTCAACAAAGAAAACTCCATCTTCTAGAGTAGTTAAAAACCTCCCATTACCTTCAAAAGAACAGTTACCTTTATCAGACAGGACCTTACCCGTAAGAGCCATGTTTGTCTCCTCCTCCAACAATAAGATCCCGTGCTCGATAATGGCCTTAACTTGAGAAGGCCCCGCCTCCTCCACCACCAGAGTTTCCACAATGTCATTAGACTTGTTAGAACCACTAGCCAGATGAGCTACATGTGAATTAACCAACACTGGCAGCACGTCCTCATGAACCTGATTATTCTTAATAATAATGTTAGTATTGACATCAATAGTATTGTTAACCTCTTCCACAAAAGCGTGAGTAACATTTTGTAGAGATTCATAAACAATAGAAGAAGATAAATGATCAACCACATTAATGACCTTGTTAAGATAATTATTTCCTTCCCCCACATCGCAAACAGGATCCACATTAGGTACATTATCAGAAGGCGCAAGCACAACCTGAGTAACAGGCTGATCAACCACACCCTTACCGAGAGACAATTTACCATTACCTTACATCACCTTATCATTAATATCATCTTTCGTATTTCCTTCCTGCATTTTAGTAAGCCTGAGCCTATCTTTTTCTTTCTTAAGGTAGGGATGAAGTTTAAAACATTCACTCAAATATGACCGTGCATTTTGCAATGAGAACAAAAATGGGAAAGTTTTCAAATTCAACCTTTTGAAAATAGCCTTCAACTTCAGACCCAAGCCAAATCTCAGTAGGATACTTTTTAGAGATATCCACCTCAACCAAAACCCTAGCCACAGACGGACGAGAAATCAAAGCCGTAGCTTGGTCCATTTGCAAAGGCCGACCAAGTATAGAAGCCAGACCAAAAAAGTATTTAAGAATTAAAAAAATGCAGCCTAAGGTTAGGAAAAGACACCCATACATAAACAATAGGAGATTCATGACGAACATCAAAATCAAGAGTCCATTTAAGAAGGCGCATCTGGCACGATTGAATATAGTAAAAGCGCCTAGAAAAGATCCGGTTATAATCTAAATCATTACTCAATTGAATAGCCACATGCCTGGGATCGAGTAAACCAACATGAAAAGATCCAGATAGCTTAAGATTATAAAAAAAATTCGTATAACATCAATATTAGGTCTCTTAAGAACAAACTTACCCACAAGAGTAAGAGCAAAAGGTGCAGCAAGTTGAGCAACAACCGAATCATCAAGCAAAAGAGCGAGACAACCTTTAAAGGAAGAATGAACAAATTTCAGACTAGAGGAAGAACCACCGGCACCAGCGAGAGCCTCTTTAAAAGATAGAGATTTACCATTATGGATAGAAGCTATCAAAGGGTTAGATGACGATGGGGTCGTCATCCCCCAGAAAAAGATGAAACCGAAGGCCAACCAAAATGATAATCAGTGAAACCAAGCGGAAGAAAAACCAAACCTAAAAAAAGCAACACGAAACAGAGAAGCCACAAGCTCCCCAAGAGAGCACCAAAGAACGCGAGAAAAAGAACAGCCGATCCGAAGGAAAGTGAACACTAACAAGAAAAACAGGGGGGAATATCACCATATCAGCAGGACTTCACCGCCAGAAGAGCGCCGAGCCAAAACCTAGAATCGCCTGGAAATCGCTGGTATGAATACAAGATTTAAGTAGATTTATGAAATTCAAATCAAAACCAAAAAGGCTCAAAATCTTATAAATAAAACTCCAATTAATATTATCATAGGCTTTAGCAATATCTTCAAACCCCCATGTTTGAAACATTGTATGAATCATTATCAAGCCTTGTGCAAACCTTGCTTGAAGTTTCAAATAAAGTTTGAATAATGTTCAAAGAGATTCACCTAAGGTTTGATCTTGATTCAAAGATGGTTTGATCATATTTGAATATAATTTTATGGCTAAATCATGATTTGAAAATGGTTCAAAGATGCTTAATCATGGTTTAAGTATGGCTTGATAATGTTTGTGGTTCGTTCTATCATAGTTCATTTAATTTTGCCCTTACTACTCCTTTTCAATTGACTCATTTGAGTTATTTTCTATGTATGCATGTGTATTCTTTAATCATATCTATTAGGAGATTACACTGATCAAGTCACATAAAGAATTAACGTTGTGATAGAGAAAACTATTAGCCATTAAGAGGGATGATAGTTGAAAACATGATTTATGTTTTTTTAATAGATGGTGTCATCTTCTATCATGATAAATAATGTGCTATATTTATCAAAAAAAATTAGCTTATTTGAAGGTGAAGAAGTATTTTTTGGGATATGCCTGTGATATGATGTTATGGAAGAGGACACTAAGAAAGTTTAAGAGAGATATGAGGCATTTTAAAGCTACAATCATGAAGAAGAATGCTTCAACATAACACACTCTAATTGATATGCAATTTCACTGTAATATTGACTTATGAAGCCATCCAAGAGCTGCATAAATTTTGTGATGAGATTCTTGGAGAGATGTAATTAAAGGTTTTATGCTAAAAAAGTGTTAAGGTGCTCATGAGCAAAGATTTCTTGCTAACATGATGAATAAAGTGTGTGCATCATTATTTTAAATTAAGTATTTTGTATTTATATGATGGATCATTATTATAAATGAAATGTTAAATTATTTCTTGTAGGCGAGTGTTAATCTTGCATTAGTGCATAGAGTTCGTGGGAGGACTTTTATAGTTGTGTTATACAAATTTTTACTTAGTGTATCAAAATTACAGCCATAGAGAGAAAAGTAAACACCACCATTTTTAGGAGAAAGTTAGAGAGGGACCAAAAACACAATTAGTTCAATCCATATCATCTTACGAAGGGTTAAAGTAGCTTCCTGTCATAGGAGTTGAAGAGTAGTCAAATTAAGTTAGAAAATAATCAAATAATGTTAGCTCAAAAATTGGATGCTTTAACTAATCATGTTCAAAATTTTATGCATTGCAAGAACGAGAGGACAAAAAAGAATGAGGAGGTATTTGCTATTGACTTAGTCATTAATTTTGTTGAGATTGGGAATAAGCTTTAAAAGTAAAATGAGATGGAGCAGGAGGAGGTGGAGAAAGAGTAGAAGCGGAGCCAGAAATTTTAATTAATGGGGGCACATAAATTAGTTATTTTCAAATTACTTTCAAACATCTTCGAGTAATTTTTTGCCTTTTTTTCTTTTCTATTTAATAATTTATAGTGAGTTAATATTTTCTTCTTTCAAAATATTGATATTTATTTTAAATAATTTATCAAATTTTATATTATATTAGTTTTATTAGACATATATCTGCAACTATCTTATTTTAGATTTAATATTTATAAACTAGTTGTATAAAAATAGATATTCATAATATTAGATTTAAATAAAATATAGTACAAGCAAAAGCACAGCTATGTTGTAGCCCAGGTGGTAACATTAATTCACGTAGGGCTGCAAGCGAACCAAACGTTCGACGAGCTACTCGTTGTTCGGTTCGATTAAAGCTCGTTTGTGATCGTTTAATGAACTAAACAAACAAACTTGAACAATATTTTAAATACTCGATTCTTAAATAAACAAACATGAACATTAATGTGTTCGGCTCATTTATGTTCGTGAACAACATCATTTGAAGTTCGTGAACAAGCTCGACATTAAACTCGATAAGAAGCTCGATAAAAGCTCGATTCGTGTTCGATTTTGAACTCGTGAATAAGCTCGATAAAAATAATTAATATTTGAATATATAATTAATAAATATAAATAATCATTTTTTGTTACATAAATAATTGCTTTTATTATAAATGTATTTGTTCATAGATATGTTCAAGAACGTGTCTGTTTGATAGTTTAAAAAAATTCGTTAAATATGTTCGCGAACAAGCTCGATAAGCACTAAACGAACGAACATGAACCGAACATGAACACTCATTAATTTAAATGAACCAAAAATGAACACAAACAATAAAGCTCGAACAAACATGAACCAAACTTGAACAAGCTGATATTAAATGAACACAAACATGAACAGTCACATACTCGACTCGGCTCGATTCTTTTGCAGCCCTAAATTCACGTAACCCAGTAAGATGAGTTCGAATCCTAGGATTGTCGAGATTAGTGTTATAATTGTTTTCTTTTTTATAGTGGGCTTTAACTGCTATTGAGTGCTTTAATTGCAATATGTATGTTTTAATGGGCTCAGGGCTTTAAGTACGTGTTATATGTTAATAGGCTGGGGGTTTAACTGCTATATGTATATACTAATGGGCCAGCTATGCGTTTAACTGTAGTTCATCCCTTTAGTAAGAGATAGAAAATCTCTTTGTTATTTTATGTTCAAATTGAGTAGGCAAGAGACGTTAGATCATATTTTTTTCTCATACATAGAACTTGTAATGTTTCGAGATCTAAATTTGAAGAATTATTTTTTTTTATTTTTTTATTTATACAAATAGATTTATCTAATTTTTTTATCAATATAAATAGAAACGAAAAATAAAATTATCGATCAAAATATCAATATATTTATTTATACTCATTTCCCAAAAAAATCATGCATCACAAATTATATTTATATATATATATATATATATATATAATGCTCTTAGTACAAAAGAATGGTTAAAATAACAAGAACCTGAAGGATCCTTATTAATCTCATACTCTTGTTACATTGTCTTGACATGAAATCATTTAATTACATTATAGAAAAATATTCATAAAATTTTTTATTTTATTTAAAAAATTCTAGTGAAATCGGTTTGTAAAACGAACATCTAACGATCTCAAAACCTCCAATTGTAACGATAGGCATCAATTTCTTAAAGACTTTCACCAATACCAAAAAAAGTATGAAAATTTATTGTAATTAAGGGTTCGTTTGGGACGGCTTTTTTATTGCTTTCTAAAACGGAGTTTTAGTAAAAAATAAAAAATTTTGCACTAAAACTCTATTTTAGAAAGCAGTAAAAAAGTCGTCCCAAACGAAGCCTAAATCACTATAATTTTTATGTTATGGCCAAGATGGTTTTTTATTTTGACTTATATTGACTCCTAAAAAAATCTATTTTAGTGGGTTATTACATAAATGAGGTTTATGCTAATAGATTATATGAGGACTAAGAAACATAGTAAAAGTATTTGACTATAGAATTTTATAAATCAAACAGGAAAGAAGCATATAATCATGGATGAATGCATCATTGATCTCCCATGAATAGTTGAATACACTAATTTCAATTTCTAGGTTTTAGCACATTGACTCCTTATATAATCACCTGTGTTAAAACAAGGCGTTTAAAAATCAGACTGGACTAATCGATCCGACCAGCTCAACAAAGCACCGGTCTTAAGGCCGATCTGATTCATCCTGAAAACCGTTTCTACATCGAACCAGGCTGAATCGACCGGCCAATTTAATTTTTGAATTATTTAAATAATTAAATAAATAATTTTAATACATTAAGAATAAAAATATGAAGTAATATTTATAAATTAATTTAAATTTAAAATGCTTAATTTTAAATAAAGAAATTCTAACCAAGCATTGAAATGCTTGGTTAGAAATTAAATGATCGTACCATTGATTTTATATTTGATATATCATCAAAAATTTATCTTAATCGGGCACAAATCTCGAGGCAAAATCAAGTTGGAAACTTCAAAAATTAAATTGGAGATCATCTGAATTCTGATTTCAATGAACTTTCAATCGAAACTGAAAGTCTCAAAAAGACGAACCCATTGACAACAAAACCATCAAGATCTAAGCCCAAATGAACCCAAATCAAGGGCCCAAAGCATATTTGAAAGATTCAAACTATAATGTGAATTACCAAATGGTTTCTAAATGTGATATGCTTATAGTCGAATCGAGGGGCTCGATGAGACAAATCCAATGAGCCCAAGATCACTTAATTCTGATATCATTAAGGCATTCAAATGACCATTAAATTGTTCATGATCAAGGGGATCATTATCAGTCGTCCTTTCAAACCACTCTCATTTTGACCTTAATCCTCCACATAATTACAAATCATGTCACTCTCAAAAAATTATAAATAGACTCCACTCTTCTCATGAGAGGAGGGGCAGGAGGAGGAGAAAGAGGAAGGAAAGAAGGGAAGAATTTGGGAGCTTCATCGCCGCCGACCGCCGCCAGAGTTCTTCATGGCCACCGACGAACTTCCACCCATTCCTCAACCACTGTTAAAGTTCTTCGTGGCCATTGTCAGACTTCCGCCAATTCGTCGAACACCGCTGAACTTCCTCCAGTCTGCCAACCATCGCCACACTTTCGCCAGCTCGCCAACCATAGTCGGACTTCTGCTAGTCTGCCGACCACTATCAAACTTTTATCGAACTTATACCCGATGTCATATGTCTGCTCGTCATCGAACTTCTATCCATTGCCAGACTTATGTCTGTCGCCAAACTTTTATTGTATTTCTACCCAACATCAGACTTCCGCTTGCCGACTACGGTCCTTCCAACCTCCACCGCCCGCCGACTACAATCCCTCCGACCTCCATCGTTAGACATTATTCTTTCTGACCATCATTGCTCACAGACTACGATCCTTCCGACCACCATCACCTAAAAATGGTCCTCCTAACCTTCGCAACCCGACTACAGTCCTTTTGACCATTGTCATCCGACTACGGTCCTTCCAATGACCATTGTCAACTATGGTCCTCCCGACCCCAATCGCCAGCCGACTACGGTCCTTCCAATGACCATTGCCAACTATGGTCCTCCTACCCCCAGTCGCCCGCCGACTACAACCCTTCCAATGACCATTGCCAACTACAGTCCTCCCTATCCCAATCGCCCGCTGACTATGATCCTTCTAATGACCATCGTCAACTACGGTCCTTCCAACCACCGTTTACTGACGACTACGATCCTTCCGACCACCACCGTCTGATTATGATCTTTTCGACATTCGTCGCCCGACTACGGTCCTTCCGACCATCGTCATCCGACTACAGTCCTTCCGGCCTATATTGCTCGCCGACTATAATCCTACTGCCCAAATGAACATGTCAACATTATCTCTTCCAACTCCCAGCATATAAAGCACTATGAATGATGTATATTTGTTACATAGAGCCATGACCTTCCTTCTAAGGAAAGGCCTCATTTGTAATCAATTACAAATATTAGTAGATTCATTCAAAATGGGCTAGGCCCCGTGATTTTTGTCCTTTTTAGGATTTTCCACGTATAAATTATGGTCTCCCTTATAAACTCTATAATCATACTATCTTCTCTGTTTGTGTTCTTGATCTTCGTACAAAGTTAAGACGTTAAACTATATCACTCTCTACATCCAAGAATATTTCAAGACGCAACAATATTTAATATTTCTTTAGATAAATCCATTCTAACCAAGCATTTCACATGATTGTGGACAAATTAAATGATCTTATCATTGATTTTATATTTAATATTTTTTTAGATAAATCTACACAATTAGTATTAATTATCCCGAAGAATATACTAACACTATATTCTCGATTTGAGGAAAGAAATAATTTATTTTCATATCCAAACTTGACGTAGGGAATGTAAAAATTATCCCGAATGATAAAATTCACATTTGCTTATCATTTTAAATATAAAATTAACCCATGATAGGTTTTAGTTGAAGTCTAGAGATTTTTTCCCACTCTTAGTAAACTAAGACAGGATTTATTTTATGCTGGAATCTTGGGGCCTATAGTGGCAAGCCCTGTAGTAAATTACATCTTCGAAGAGAAAACTTTGGTTACGGTAGAGATTAAACTCATTTTTACTTTAACATATAAGAAAGTTGCCTTACATATTTGAAAATATCAATCATTCCCTAAAAAAATAATACTTTTTTTTGTAGAAAATATATTTAAATACATAATATTATTTTTATCATAGAGTTGAGGTATGGAAATACCTCTGAGCTTATGCCTACTTAGAATGAGCTGTCATCTAACAACCTAATACATGTGCAATTGTCTTAGATATGATGCATGATAAGGTTAGCTTTGTCCTAAAAGATTGAAGGAATAGATCAAACTATAAATCAATGACTCAAAATGAGTAGTTCGACTTCAAGTTTAAGTGACGCTAATAAGATGATTCGCTAAAGACTCTAAATTTTATCTTATATAGATTACCTAGTTAAATTTTTTAACTACTAAAATTTCTTAGAAATTTTGGCAGCATAACGACCTTATACCAACAGGAAAAGTGTTGCATCCCCCGTGCGTAATGGGAACCCTGCTACCTTCCCAGTTGTAGGTATACACCTAGGATCTACGTATGTAATAGAAATAAAATAAGCATGTATATATGTATGAATAGGTAAAGGGGTTGGTGTCTATAGTAACCAAAGTTGTATTGTCCTAAAATTAGTATACATGTTTCTACAAAGCCTGAAACATTCACACCGAGGAAAATTTAAGAAAAGCTAAAACCCCCTAATGTAAGCTACAACCTACATGCATGTAGTATATGAAATGATGCAAAGAAGAGAATTGTATAAATAAAAGAAATTTTATTCATTTATTGATTTGAATGTATACAATAGACTCAGACTCTGCAGAAAAATAAGGTAGCCAAGATCCACCATAATAAACTTGAGTTTATAAGCCTACCATATATATTGAATCAAATATATCTGCTTATTGTCTTTGAGCTACGGGTCTTCTATGAAATTTCCAAAGAGAGTATCTTTCAAGGGAGAGGATATTTTCTTTTGAAGCTCCATTTGTATATATAAGCAGATGCATTGGATTTTTTCACAACTCAAGATGCTTTACAACTCGATCTATATACAAACTATATTTACAAATACTTGTACATGTATATAATAATTCCTAGGTACATTCTACTTTAACTCTTGCAAAAATCTAATGAACTATTTAAGAAACAATAAACATGTATGAATATAAAATGTGCAGAGTAGTTGTGTAATTACCTAATGCTTGTAATACATTCCTTAAAGAGCATAAGTTCACCAATAGAAATAAAAAAATGTATGACTTTCATAGTGTTGAAAATAAACACAAGATGCTCTCCATGCAAAGCACACGACAGATAATTCACACCCACAGACTAACCTAGGCTAGAGTAGGTTGTCATAACAAACTATTTAAGTGTGTGAAGTAGGTTGTGTGGTTTTGGTTATCCTTTAAGGGTTTATTGTTTAAATTGCCTGTATTTAGAAGGTTGTTCATGATCAAACAATTTTAAAATAGGATTCCAATCTTATTCTAAGCTGATTCGAACCATGTCGTGCTCGAATGTTGTTCTAACATTGATCAAACAAAGTTGGAACCCTACTTGAACATGATTCCAACATTGCTCAAATATGATTCATGCAGATTTGTAACAGATAGCCCATGATTATTTAAAAATGAAAGTATTTTTATCTGAAATAAATTTTGGAACATAATTCTTGAATGTGTAGATTTTATTTTATTTTCCTAATTCACGGCAGATATGTCCGGATATTGATAAAATATTATTTTAAATTAAGCGTGTCAAAAGCGCAGGCAAAGCGCAGTCAAGAAAGCCAGGTAAAGCGCAGGCGACGTGACAAATTTTAATTGGATGTCCGGACCTAATAATTTGCCCTAATTCACACCCCTACGGATCTGAGATAGAACAGTTGGAACTCCAGCCACGACAAAACTCGCAGTACTAGAAAGTGCTCGTGGTCCATACTGGCCTCGTAGCAATTAAGCCATCTATCTCGTCTTTCCCGATGTGCAGGCAAGAGCTGTTAATTCCAAGCGCAGATCAATTGCTTATGAGAAGCCCTGTGAAGTTTTTACTAACCAATATATGGCATTCATGCACAAGCAATATTAGAACTACCAGACTGGTCATGGCAACTTTTGCCAACGCTATTATTATTTTTGCCAGTGAGCGTTATTGGCCTCACTATTCTCCATCCACAACACAATACCAAACTGCAAAGCCTAGCTATGTAGGGCGGTCATCCACTTGTCTGAACGCAAATCTCTGTGCCCAACAAACTCTATTATTAGCTTATATATATTTTAACTTTTCTATAAAAGTTGCTTCTTCGTCGTGAATGGAAGCATGTGATTTAGCTTGCGTGCTCATCAGAATTGTGGGCTCGTTGGCATTTGTTTTTGCCACAATTTATTAAAGTGGTTATCTCTTGATCAGATCTTGTAATGATTTAAATATTGAGTTACGGTTTGTTTGGGACGGTTGCATCGTTTTATAAAGTTGATTGTGAAATTGTTGTAGAGAATATAATTTCATTATTATGGTTGCAAAAAATAGATTTTTATCACAAAAATTTCTGAGAAGTCGTGAGAAAACATTAAGAAATCAACAGTCAGACAAAATTATAATTGATGTGATCTAAAAAACAGACAGGCTAGAAAGTTTTTCCAAACGACCCATTAGTGTATAACTTATTTTAGTGAATTGCACGCTACATAGCTTGACTTGGTTGAATAAAGCAAATAGGTGTGGATCGACCTTGATTAAAATACCTAGGTCCAAACTGCGATGTGCGTGTGAATAAAATAAGAAAAATTTAAGGCAAATTATGCTCCTAATTAAAAAATCTAAGAAGTTGCTTATTATTTGAGTCTGCGATGTGCGTGTATAAAAAAGTTTAGGTAGACTAATCAAATCAAATCAAATAAGCAGAAAAAAAAAATTTCGAGGGGGACAGTTAAGCCAATTAAGACAAACTCAAATGCACATCGCATACACAATATTCAAATCCAAAACCTCTTAGTTGGTAGCTCAAGTTCCCAATTAAGAGACTAAAGTGAGCTGTGTGTGATGTTAGTTTTAACAAGAGCCAAATTTTAAGAAGTTGCTAATTATTTGTTAAAATAAAAATTATTTTAAGAATATTCGTTTAATGTAGAAATTTGATGAATAAAATGATTTTCCCTCCAGTTTTTTTTTTTTTCCTTATTTTATTCGATTTGTTTAGTTAGTTTAATGGCAACCACGGTAGCCGCATTACACTTTACCATTGCAGAAGCTGAAATGGCAACCACAGTAGCGGCCGTGATGCGTGGAGCCCATCCGGAACGCGATGGACGTACTTTCTTCAAACCCTAGATCTAATCCATGTGCATCTGCAAAAGAAAGCTGAAACCTTGAATGCACGCATAGGCAATAAAGGAATCTCCCGAGGACAGAGCACAACCTCCGACAATGGCTATCCCCCTCACCTCAAGGTACTTCCCCTTCGTCCTCGCCCTCCTCTACCTCACCAACTTTGCCCTGAGAGCACTAGCAACAGCAACGCCTATTTCCTTCACCTTCGACCATTTCCCTAAAAATGTCACTTTGGACTCCGCTATAGCTCTCTACGGCGATGCCGTGGTTGAAGATTCGACAGTTAAAATGATCGGCGCCGGAAAGGTCCTTTACAGGAAACCCTTCAAGTTCCTCCGGGGAAGGGGAACGCCTGGGTTCTCCACCTATTTCTGCTTCTCCCTTTCCTCTTCCGGGACCAATAACCTAGCTTTCTTTCTCGATTCAGCTGATTCGCGACTGTTTGGACTGTCAAAAAACGTTCTTTTGGTGGAATTTACTAGCAATGCAAGCCGTGGTCACATCGGGATTAGTGTTGGTCGTGAATCAAGCGCTGAAGGCTGTAAATTTTCTTCGGGTGATGTAGATGTGAGCAGCGGAGGGAAGCTACATTCTTGGGTCGAGTATGATGGGTTTTCAAAGAGAATTGAAGTGAGGTTAAGCAAATTTAGGGCTTGGAGACCTGCGAGTCCATTCATCTCCTGCCCAGTTGATATCTCGAGTGTCTTGCAGATGGAGGCACTTCTAGTGGGTATAAGCTCATCGAGTGATTATTTTCTTTCTAAGGAAAGAAATTCAAATAATGGTAGCCGTATCTACTCTTGGAGCTTTGTAGTTACGCATGGAGCTCCTTACCTGATGCATTCTGAGCCTCTGGATCCTCGTGCATACATGGTGGCTTCTGAAAATGGATCCGGCATTCATCAGAGAAATAATTACAGTAGGGTGAATGTCATGGCATGGTTGTTTGGTCTTGTTTGTGGTGCATTGATGGCATTCATGGTGATTTTTATGAGGAATGTGATTTCTTGCCGGAGTCCTGTTGCTGCTGTGGAGTGTTCTGTGCACCCTGTGGAAGCTGACTATGAGAAGGCTGTGATGGTTGGTGAAAAAGGTACAAAAACTGCTCCAACTTAAAATGATAATGGAGGCCTGTTCTCTTCACTGTAAATTAAGTTGCATCTGTGTTTTAGTTAGTATTTGAATGTGTTGTATGATGGAAAATGTAGCTTTTGCGTGAAGTGCTCGCAAATGCTGCAATTTCCATGAGAAAGGAACTCTTGTAACAACAAACTCTTTGATGCCTAAAGGTAGAAGCAGTGATGTGTGCTACTGTCCCATTTACAAGTTCATGATTGTAGTAAATGCATACATTTACTCATTCGACATAATTTTCTGGTCATTGTTCGTATTGATGTTCTCTGATCATTTTTAAATGTCAAGTTATGAGTATTTATTTCCTTCATAGCTTATGTTATCTCTTGATATTATATCTAGTATATGAAGGTTTTCATTTTTAAGTGAGTTTTCTTCAATGATGTTCTCATCTTACTTATTTTCATGATAGCAAATATTGACATATGCAGTTCTAACATTTGGGACTAATAAATGTTAAAAGAGAGTGTAACTTTTTACTCTTGGTTAAAATAAGAATGGTGATTTTTAGAAATGATAGAGATTTATTCAATCTACCAATAATCCTATAGAACTTGTCACTAAAGTATATGTTGAAAAAAATAGGGTTAAGTGGTGGGAGTAAGGCTTATGGTTTGAAGAAGTGATGAATGATGCATTTCACAAGGCCTTGTTAATTTGTTGAGATCATCCTCTTGTTGTATTTAAAGGAGGTGTGAGTTGGGTTGATGTAGTCAGGATCTAATAGGAAAAGGAGATGCAATAAGAGATACATAAAACTAGATAACTAACAAGCTCAAGGCTTCGAAAACATATAATATTCATCTCCTCCCCTCCTTACAATACCTTGATTATATAAGCTAGTAAGAACATTCTAGAAGTCATGTAACAAACTATTATAAGCTAATCCTAAGGAAAACTTTAGCTATGATGTTCCACATCATACTCCCCTAGCATCTAAAGAATTTGACTCCGTCGAGGCGTGTCATTGATAGAGAGGTAAGTGTGTAGAGAACATAGCCAATCCTCCTGGATCGAAGATTTTGAATATGAACAAAAGATTTTTCAGCAACCATAATAAAGCAGGGACAACATCAACGCTTCGTACACATGCTCTAATATCCTTATTGTGATTATAGAGGTTCGCAAGGATCTTAGCAGAATTCTCCTTAGCCTTTGAAGAACCCGTCTCCAAAATCTGAAGTAGAGGAGGTATGCCTACAGCAAATGTGATTCCCAATGAATAAACTAAATCTCCATATGGACCTTCTTGTAGACATCATATCCTTCTGCCCTCAACCCTTCCATAACCTTGTTTCTTAAAACACCATAAAAGTGTCAAATGAGCTCATGTCTTTAAGTAAAATCTCAGCAGAACTTGACCTCAAAGCATTATATACAAAGGAAATCACAAGTGAGAACATTAAACTGATTGTGATCTGAAGTTTTATAGTGTTATCAGTTTCATCAAGTTCAACAGCACAATCTCTTATCACAACAAACATATCTTTGACCTCTTTTGGATTTATTCTCCAGAGAAGTGCAGATAGGACAAGACAGTGACTAAGAAGCAATCTTTCTTGAGCAACAACTGCTTTGCGCTCAACAACAGCACCTCTGAAGTCAATGACATAGCGTCCAAATCCACCTTCTCCTAGCTTATTTTCTTCAAAGAAATTATTTGTTGCTTTCTTAATTGTATCCAGATCAAATAACTAAGATTTAGTACTTCTAATGTTCTCCTTCGTTACAAGGTGTCCTGTTGGCATTCTTTTCAGTGCTCTCTTCATTCTTAATTGCAATAGGAAGAAAACACATAACGCCACCAAGGCAAAAGCAATAGGAAGGGCAATGATAACAATCGTTTTTGTAGTGTTGCCGCTATTCTCTTTGCCTCTGTTTCCACCCTCAACAGCAGTCGGTGAAGGCCAGAAAGCTCCTTATGCTGTAAATGGCGACATTTGCAATTGTTGGAAAAGAGCCGGCAGCGGCGGCGAAAGTACCGACAGAAATGAAGACTCTGAAGCCACGTAATGCAGCTTACCGTCATAACTTTGCTAGCACCTTATCAACCTGAAGCCTCCCTGCCAACCCGTCAAGGCATTGCTAATTAACACTATTTGGTAGGTCTTGGGCACACCGTGTCATTCCAAAGATGTTTCTAAGACCAGAGTAGTTTGTTTGCCCTACTCCAAATGATGTAATAACTCCAAATGCTCCAACCAAAAGTATCTTTTAGGCAGGATCCAATAGGAAAAGGACATGCAAGAAGAGATACATAAAACTATATAACTAACAAGCTCAAGGCTTCAAAAACATATAATATTCATCTTTTCCCCTCCTTACAATACCTTGCTTATATAAGCTAGTAAGAACATTCTAGAAATCATATAACAAACATGTAACAAACTATGATAAGTTAGTCCTAAGGAAAACTTTAGCTATGATGTTCATGTAGGCAGGATCCAATAGGAGAAGGAGATGCAAGAAGAGATACATAAAACTAGATAACTAACAAGCTCAAGGCTTAAAAAATATATAATATTCATCTTCTCCCCTCCTTATAATACCTTGCTTATATAAGCTAGTAAGAACATTCTAGAAATCATGTAACAAACTATGATAAGCTAGCCTTAAGGAAAACTTTAGCTATGATGTTCCATCTCATTGACTTTTTGTTGGTGTTTTTATCATCCATGTTGCAAAGAATTGATGATCATAAATCTCTTAAGGTCATGTAAGTAGATGAGCTCCACTCCACCTCATTGACATTTTTATAAGTTATGTTCTAGTTGTTCACATTGTAATTGGAACAAGATAAAGGGGCAATTGTTTCATAACTTGAAATGTTTTTGTGAGCTACTTATTTGAATTGGTATAAAATTTCACAACAAGAACATTTACACCACATAAAAATGGAAGTTGATATTTAATTAACTTGGTCTAATCTCAATCACAAGATAGTTTAGATGAAAGAACAAGGATCCAAAGTCACCAATTTGAAAATCCATACCTCAAGTTGGTACGAAAAACAAAACCCTTAGAAGTTGTCTTTAAGACTTACTATTCACTTGAAGAATCAACATCTAATAACACACATTAAGTTTGAGAGAAAATATAAATTGTATTTAGTAATTTGTTGAAAAACTCTATGCCTCATTATGCTAATTGAATTGAAATAGCTTGTAGTAGTAAATAATACATATTGAAGTAATCAAAATACTATAGAACACATCATTTTCATAGGAACTAACACACATGTTACATAAAAAATAAACTAAAAAAAAAAAGGAAAAATAAAATCAAATCAACATCAATGCACAAGGGTATAAGTTTTTAATTTATATCATTTTGCTAGACTTGAAAAAATTCGACTTCAACAGATTACATATTTGACATTTGTTATGCAATATTGGCATAACTAATGTGCTTTCTATAAAGCAATAAATGGATCATCAAAAGTAATTCGTCATTTCAATGCACAATGTACTCTTTATATCCACCATCAATAGTGGAAGAAATATCTACATATAAGGTAGCTTTTGGAATAAGATGAATAAAGATGTATAGTAAAGTGCAATATATCAATTCATTATAAGGAGATGAAAAGGGAAGAAAATCCTAAGGCATGAGCAGTAGGTTCACGTAATAAAGTTAAATGAAATAAATTGAAATTAGACTAATATCAATACTTTTTTAAATTTTAAATGATATGCATTTGTCCCAATATATTGTATGATTTTATATGGACTAATACCAAAATATTTCTTGTATTTAATTTCTTAAACATTCTTTTGCAAAGTTTTTAAGGATTTCACATTATCTTATGTTGACAGCAGTATAGTCTCATTATTATCACATTTAACTGTTAATTTTATGTGAATAATGTCATCCAAAATTTCAAATCATATAGATCATGCAAATTATGTAAATGATATGAAGTAATGAAAATGTTGTCATACTAATATTCTTTATAATATTTACTATTAATGAATTATGGCATGTACATTGATGATGAAATGATAAATAAAATTGAATTTAAACAAACAAGCATATATGACATGCCTATATAGTATGATGGACGTAGGGTCTTCATATAATTCATTATTCTTCCCAGTTTGATCAAAAGATATAATGGGCATGCGGTTTTCTTTATTTCTTCTTCTTTTTGTAGTCAGAGCAAAGATACAATAGACACGGGTTTTTTTTTTAGTTCTTGTTCTTCTCCCAACCGGATCAAAGATACAATGGACGTGGGTTCTTCAGCAGCTAGGGTAATATGATTGCAGATTGACGATGGGTTGGACGTGTGCACAAGCTGGGGGTTGCGTATAGAGGGATCAAAGGCTGAAAGGACCGAGGTCTTTTCTTGGCTTCGGCTCTTGTGTGCAATATAGAGAAAACAAGGGAGAGAGGGCTCGGTTGGGGGCTCCTACGTGCGGTACCGAGAGGACGAGAGGGCTTGATTGTTGTTCATACATGTGACCAATAGAGAATGAGAGAGAGAGAGCATGTGCATCTGGGGGGATTCAACATAGTGAGATGGAGAGAGGGGGCGAACAAGGTTGTGAGGGCCTTCAGCTCCTGCGTGCGGTCGTGCGAATAAACAAAGAGGGAGTGGAAGTTTGGTTCCTGTGTGCGAAAAAGAGAAGTCGAGAGGGCTTATGCGTGCGGCACAGAGAGAACAAGTGGTTTCGAGCAGGCGTGAGGGTTCCTATGTGTGATTCTTCGTGCGTCTGAGTTCGATATCAAGAGCGTGAGGGGTCTTCGACTGAATCTTTTTACGGGATGAGTGTTGTGAGCAATTATGAGTTAGGTTAGTGGATAGTGATGAGGTAGTGGGTTAGTGGTCAACAAATATTCATGAATTATAACTTATTCAATAAAATCAAATTCAATTTTGTAGGATTGGTGTGTTGGTGTATGTTTGATGAGCTTTAGAGAAGAAAGTAAAAAATTTCTCTAATGGTATGTGTTAGGGATGTAAAAGAGTCGAGTCGAGTCACGTATCTCCCTAATCGAGCTAAGCTTGTATAGCTATTATTGAGCTCGATTCGAGCTCGTTTATCAATATTGAGCTCAACTCGTTAAAAAATTCATAGGCTCGAGCTCGACTCCATAGCTCGAGCTCATTTAAAAAGCTCGAGCTCGACTCAATTATTGAGCTCAATTTCTTAGTTTTAAATGAAAAAAAAAATAGTTTTTTTAAGAATTTTTATTTTTAATATATAATTAATTTAAAATTAGTAAATATATATTTGTAATATTAATTTAAAGTAATTATTAAATATATTTTAATTTAATCAAATTGCTTAATGAGCTTTCAAGCCGAGCCGTTTAATATACGAGCTTGAGTATAGGCTCGAGCTCAAACTCATGGTTCGATAAGCTCGACTCCCGAGCTCGTTAAAGAGTCGAGCTCGAGCCGGCTCGTGAGTTGGCTCGGCTCACTTATACCCCAAGTATGTATTATATGTGTGATAGTTTAATAAAATATTCATAATATGTCTTAATACTTAAAGATCTTGATAAAGCTTCATTTAGGTCTTTGGTAAATTATATCTTAATTTTTTTCCTAATTTCTCTCCTTAGACATTTGAATGTTTTATAAATGGTAACAAGATAGTTTTAAGATGTATCATATTTAACTACAAGATTTATCAACCTTTAATAATATTCAAGCATGCTAGAATTGCTTTTTTTATAACTTTTAAAGAGATTATACAATTTGCTTCTGTATTCATCGAATGATAAAATTTCATTTATGTTTATGATTCATATTAGGCAATGTCAATTTTATTTCACCAATAAGATTGAACATGTCATTAGTGATTTTTACTCTTTCAAAATCAAATAAATGGTAGTGATGAAAGAAATCTTCCTAATTATTGATTTAGTTAAATTTGCAAGGTCATATCTGTCAGCGAATGTGAAAATGTAATGCTAAACAGGATAATCATGTTGTTATTGTATACAACCATAGTCTAACTATAAAGTTTTGATACCAATTTAATGCAGGTCCAAGGTCCACCATGCAAACCTAGTTTCGGTGGGATACATAAAGAAACATCCAAAAATTCAATTTATATGAATCTAACTCCATGCTCATAAAAAAACATCCAAAAATTCACAATTTACATGTTATTAACTCTTAGTTTAGGCAAACATTAGTCTCATTTGATGCCAAATTAAAATAAAAACACACTTAATTCGCTCAAAAAAATAATTAAAATTCATGAAAATTTAATTGCAAAAAAATTGAGAATGTGAATGAAATTGTAAATCAAATACGATTCAAACCATATAAATAAAAAACAACACATGGCAGAACTGATCAAATCTCAATTATGAAAACAATCCAATTACAAAATAATTTAGATTAAAGAATTAAGATAGCACAAATTTTAAGATCCAGGCCACATTGGTCGGTCGAGGGAGAAACATTTCTCTGGATTTGTCAAGATTTGTAATGTGCCCAGAGAATTCATATTCGACAATGCCTACAAGTTTGAGAGGAATATATATATAACTTGTATAATTACATGCCTCCGTGTTTTCATTTATATCCTAAAAATACTTAGAATTAGATAATGATCCAATATTTGATTTTATATTGCAAGTTTTCGTTCATTTAACGCGAAACAATATGAGATCAATCTTTCTTCTATGCCGGGCTGCTAGCCTTTGATTTAGAATAATAGCAACAATAGAAGATGCTTAATTCCTTGGCCTAACAACTTTATGCAAGTAAAATTGCAATAGGAGAGTAGCGTGGCATGTTGAACACTTGAAGCTAGGGCATGAGCAGATCATATTAGGGATGGGTCAATCAATAGCTAAAGACAACTGATCTAGTGACAGAAGGAAGACGCATAGTGTTACAATATGTAGGAAGGAAGGGAAGAGTGAGACTTTAATTAAATACTTACTACTAGTTGAATTGAAATAACTTGCAACAGTAAATAAGACCTAACAAAGTCATCTAAATACTAGAAAACACTCCTCATTTTTATAGGCAGCAATGTCTTAGGCATGCTATATCAAAAATAAATTAAAAACAAAAAATAAAATAACTAGAACAACATCAATGCACATTATCTTCCTCAGCATATCTCATTTTGATGTTTGTGCTTTAGTTGGTAATGCCTCAAGTTGATGATTTAAGTATCTCACAGTATAAACAACATTCTTATGAGTGCATCAATGGAAATAGATCTAATTTGGGTGTTCTAATTGGAGAGAACAATTCTAAGAAGGTTTTGCATCTCTTGAATTGGCTTGTTGGAAATTATCTATAATGCATTGAGAATTTAACTTGGATTAATTCTTCTTCATGAGAGGAGCATTTAAGACAATTAGTTTGTGAATCAATGGAGCATTGAAGGCATAATTGGTTTCCAAAACGAATAGCAAAATAATGTGCGCAATTGGAAGCCATTAATGAGTTGTTAATGGTGAGGTCAATTTGGTGGGTGGCAGTGGGGGTGAAGGTCTTGGTGACTTGTGAACTACCACCCTCATCGTTGAGGAGGCCCCCTTCACTTGCTACCCCAGACCACACATGAAGATTTAGTCGCAACCAATTCAAAGCCTTCCAAATCTAATTTAAGCAATCCATGCATCTACAAATTCAGAGCAATGCAACAAATCTTGGTGAGTTTAGGGGAATTTTGCATGTGGGGTTGAGGTGGGGAGAGGGGGACACCAATTTTTGTCATCATCGTCGTGAAGGAAGGTCTCCTTCATGTGGGGTCTTACTCTCAGCCGATTCAAGGATAGCTTGACCAATTTAGTAAGTTGGAAGCCTTAGGTTTTGATTTAGGCAATCTGCATGTCCATGGGCTTGGTGCAATCTGCATGTCCTTGAGATTGTCTTACTGTTCTAAAGCTTAGAAGTTCTCCGGTTCAACCAAAATATGTAAGATTATGTTCTGATTCTTCTAAATATCTTTTATGTGTTTCGTATGCATCAAATGCGTGTTCAAATATTGATTTTCATGATCCCAACTGTACCCATACCCAATTTTTTTTTATTTACACTTGCTAGTGCTGGAGTTTTTGAAGTCTCATTTGTCAGGAGAGAAAATATTCTAAATTGCAACATAATGAGAGTATAGATTTCACCGAAATCTTTTGCAGAAGGATATTCATTTGATCTCAAATCCATTGCTTTGACAAGTTGTCTTTGTAAGCCGCCAAGTGATTTTGTTACCTATACATAAATTATGCTGTGACAAATAACTCCAAAAGCAATCTCTCAAATCTCTTCTCGAAGAAATTCCATACTTTCACGGAGCAATTTGCCTGTAATCTTCAGTAATGAAGGGGATTTAGCTGAATCTGATCATGTCCGGGCACTATTCAATCCTTTGCATTCAACTTAGGGAATATCTGCCATGCAAGGCTTTATTGAAATGTTTTAAAGATAATTTCCATAATCTTGATTGGTGACGTTATCTGCTATTGATGGTGTTGTTGATGATGGTAAAGTGGTTGATACAAGGTGAGACTCGTTTTTTTTAGTATATTTTATTGTTTTCTTAGGTGAGAGATATTGTTAGGAATAGAATATTATTGTCGAGCAAAATCATACCAAGATGAGTAATCAAAATACAATAAATAGATAAATACTAGCACACATATTTATGTGATTTAGTGAGATTTAATTATGCCTACGGACGCATAGAGATCAAGATGCTCAAGCAACAATCAATGAGAGGTACATGAAGGAATTTCACTTTAAAATTTGGGAGATAAAGCAGAGATACTCATTTCTTTGTGTCGATTTTTGTGGGTGATAAGTAAGGCAATAACTCAACTGCCATCAATTTACATTATTACTTACAGTATTTGTTGTATTTGATGATATTTCTTTCATAGCTTCTGCTCTAATTATTTTCTTTCAGTTTTTTCTATTAAACACGCATGATATGTTGAGATACATTAACCATTATGCATTGAAAACTTCATTTAATCTCAAATCCTGTAATGATATCTAAGACATTCTAAGCTTTCACAAAAAAGCTTCTTTTCTCTTCAATGGCTAGCATAAACAACAGCACCAAAAATCTCCTACCATTACTGCAACCATGTCTTCTTCTACTCAACTATACATAAATGTTAGTAATCTTCTCAACAACCCTTTTCTCCAAATTTTCCTCTCATCTCCATTACTCCAACCCCTAAAATCACAATAAAGTTTACATCTACTAACTACCACTCTTGGCATTTTCAATTTCATGCTCTAATTAGATATTATCTCATGTGATTTATTCATTGATCTCAACCTTGCCCTCATCGACTATCAAAAATGATGACTGAGAAACTACATATCCAAACCCCAACTTATGGATTCAACAAGATTAACTCATTCGAGGCAAGGTTTTAAATTATGTAATTAGGTATGGGGTGTTTTCTTTCTGTGGTGAGGCATAAGCCTTAAGATTTTATGGCGTAAATCTTATAATTTAACTATTAAGTTAATAATTAATATGAAATAATAAGTAGCATACTAACATTAAAATAATATTATAACAAGGCAAATATAAGATCATAACAAAAAATCTTTCATACTTATTCAGCATAAACAAGTAATTTAAGTCATTAAAATTATAAATTATGAATTCAAAAGTCCCTCCAACATCATCATTTAGTGGACCTTCGTTAGAACCATTATTATAATGATTTGCTTCCTCTCCTCCCTCATCTTCAGTTGTCAACATCTTTTTCATCTCTTATCAACAAAAATCAGCGATAACATTAGTTTAATTAAAAAAAAAAAAAAAGAATGTATTGATGGTTAAATTTTCTATTATATGATAGTTTATATTAATATTTTCGCTCCATTATCATCTTTGATCTTGTCGCAAATATGCGAGTTTTCTCCCCAATTAGCAACAATAATAGTTCCTCACACACCTCATCATCATCTTTCATGTCAGATTCCTTCTTAACCAACCATCTACTGGCTTCACACATCACAATCAAAACTTTGAAACCTTTACCTGCCCTCTCTACCATGCCCCCCAATCTTCAAAACCATCTCATGACATGCAGATTCTAGTTAAAAATCAAATATTCAATTCAAATATGAAATACTCTCATCGCATCTTATTCATCCGTATCATATTCACAATCTTGTTGGTTGCAATTCTTGTTTCGCATCAAAAGAAAACATGATTGCTCCATTAATAGTTATAAAGCACATATTGTTGCAAAGGAATTTTATCAAATATTTGATATCAACAGGGATTGCTCCAACATAGTTTTTCATGGGGGTTTTGTTACAAGTTACAGGCAGCATTCCCTATTTCAGAAACTTAACCAGAAGAATAAGGAATCGATCAAGTACAATTTAAGCTATTTTCATTGAAGTTTGATATGTTCTTCCTCATTTTATTAACAATTTACACAACTATTTTCAAATATGTACTCTATGCAAGAAGCAATTTAATAATTTTGGTGTACTTTGGTGAATAAACATCAAATACTCCCCAAATATATCAATTTATATTTACTATTAAAAAATATGAAATATAAATATATCAAATAGTAATATTGATCTTCGAATCAATCGTCTTATAATACCAAAACATCAACCAATCCCAACCTAGAGACTAACTATTGTAATGATTAACAATGTAATTTGTATGCTCATTTGCCATAACTTTTTAGATGGCACTTATGCCTCGTTTAGCACAGCTTTCTTAATGCTTCTTAAAATAGCTTAAGTACAAAAAATTAAGAAGTAATAAGAAAATCATCCCAAGTGAAGTCTTGGGGCGGTTTAGATTCACTCTTTAAACATGTGCATCTTTCTAACATTTAGACCCGTGGATAATAAATATGATGTTTAAATTTATTTGTTAGCAAAACTAATTTTGTATCCACATACATTTTAAACATGTGCATATTAATTTTTAAATCTTGAAATTTTTCTATTTTGACCTCTCAAATGTAGAATTATAATTTAAAAGAAGAATGTTCTTTTATTTTTCTTCATTTTTCTCTCCATGCGCATTAAGACTAGTCGTGCTTTGAATGTGAACCCAAATAAATCAACCCCGCATTGCCCCTCACCCCAATAAAATAAAATAAAAACTTTAAGGCTTAGAAAAAAAAAACGATTTGAAACAATAGTTAAGTTTTGTTTTCTATATTAATTATTTTTTAGTTCATATTTAATTCTATTTTAGTTTTATGTTTGTTTTTTTTTTTTTTTTCAGAATCTACAGATATTATTAAAAAAAAATAGTTAATCTTTTGAGCTATCAAAAGTATGAGAAAATTAACCTCTGCAAAAATCAACATTTTAATGAGCTACTACTGGCACAAGTTTTTGAGAATGCTAGCCATTGTTGTAAGCCTTATGGCGATGAAGAGAAGCGAATTACTTGTTAATTATTATGCACACAAATAATATAAAAAGATTTCTGGCCTGTAATTATAAGAAATCAATAAACCAGCTCGGCCTGTTGTTTTAATTTCATTGAAAAAAAAGATTGAATCCAGTCGCACAGAGTTCCATCACAATTCATCCTAATCTCAAGCTGACAATAACATATAATTAAAGAAAAAGCTAATGAAGTTTCAACCAGGAGCTAAGCAGAACATTAAACTAATAAATGCAGTGTTTGATTTGCAAACATAAAACAAGATAAACTACTAACTACCGCACCCATTCAACTAAGATTACGAAGGTCTGCTCAGTTACAAGCTGAGCTCAGCTTGCAACTGGAAGTTGCAGCAGCTCCCTTCCTTTCAAACTTCCTGAGCTTCTTCTTCCTCTTCATAATACCCCTCTTCATCGGCAGTAGCATCTTGATACTGTTGGTACTCTGACACTAGATCATTCATGTTGCTCTCCGCCTCTGTAAATTCCATCTCATCCATTCCTTCTCCTGTATACCAATGCAAGAAAGCCTTCCTCCTAAACATTGCAGTAAACTGCTCGCTCACCCTTCTGAACATCTCCTGTATCGAAGTGGAGTTTCCGATGAAAGTCGATGCCATCTTCAAACCAGTAGGCGGGATATCGCAAACTGTTGACTTGACATTGTTGGGAATCCACTCCACAAAATAGGATGAGTTCTTGTTCTGCACATTCAGCATTTGTTCATCCACTTCCTTGGTGCTCATCTTGCCACGGAACATGGCAGAAGCTGTGAGGTAGCGTCCATGCCTTGGGTCTGCGGCGCACATCATGTTCTTTGAATCCCACATTTGTTGAGTAAGCTCCGGCACAGTGAGGGCGCGGTACTGCTGCGAGCCACGGGAGGTCAAGGGAGCAAAGCCAACCATGAAAAAGTGCAGGCGCGGGAATGGGATGAGATTAACAGCTAGTTTCCGAAGATCGGAGTTGAGCTGACCAGGGAATCTCAGACAGCATGTTACTCCCGACATTGTTGCAGATATCAGATGGTTTAAGTCCCCAACTGTTAAAAAAACAGAGAATATCGGTAATGGAAATTGGAATAGGTGTTAAACATTTCACAGAGAAGAAGGGGCTTACAGCTTGGGGTAGTGAGTTTAAGGGTCCTGAAACAGATGTCGTAGAGAGCTTCATTATCAAGGACCATGCATTCATCAGCGTTCTCCACAAGTTGATGGACTGAGAGAGTGGCATTGTAGGGCTCCACAACTGTATCTGAGACCTTCGGAGAAGGGAAGACGGAGAATGTAAGCATCATTCTGTCTGGGTACTCCTCCCTGATCTTGGATATCAGAAGGGTTCCCATGCCTGATCCAGTTCCTCCTCCCAGTGAGTGACAAACCTGGAATCCTGCAAAGAATAGCAAAGAAGAGACTTTAATCAACTGATCATAGCAAACAATAGTCAAGTTACTTCATGATGGAGCACAGTGCAAACACAAATCAGAGTAAAAAAAATAATACAAAAAGACTGTTACGGAATTCAACAATAATAAGCATCTTGTGACCAGAAGTATCAAAAGCAAAACATCAAACACATTAAGGGCAGAAGAACAAAAATCACCCAGAACCTTATGAGAGTACCTTGCAGGCAGTCACAGTTCTCAGCCTCCTTGCGGACAACATCGAGCACGGAATCTATGAGCTCGGCTCCCTCAGTATAGTGTCCCTTTGCCCAGTTGTTTCCCGCTCCGGACTGACCGAACACGAAGTTGTCCGGGCGAAAGATCTGCCCATAGGGGCCTGACCTTATGCTATCCATAGTGCCGGGCTCAAGATCCATGAGAACAGCCCTGGGAACAAAGCGTCCACAGCTGGCTTCGTTGTAGTACACATTGATCCGCTCAAGTTGCAGATCGGTATCACCGTGATACCTTCCAGTAGCATCGATGCCGTGCTCAGTGCACACCACCTCCCAGAACTTTGCTCCGATCTGGTTGCCGCACTGGCCGCCCTGGATATGGAGAATCTCACGCATCTTCTTAGAGATAGAAGAAGAGATGGATCTAAGAAAGTAAGAAAGAGCGATATGGACAGGTACAAGAAAGGAAGAAAGAGAGAATCAAGAAGTTCGCATGGAGGAATGGCGGAGTTGATAAGGGTATAAATAATTTGAAGGCAGCAGCCGCAACGTCTTTATTTCCCCCTTTTCCCCATTCTGCTTAGGGTTTTGATAAGGGCCGAATTGTAAAAGGAGGGAGGATTTCAGACCGTTGATTCGAAACGGCTCAGTGGTGAACGTTCGGATCCGCGCTTTGGATTCAAATTTCGAATTTGAAATACGAATGGTCGAGGGGCTGCGTCGAAATAGGAAGACTTGTTTCATGTGGAGCGGCTTATTAATGGAACGGTAAATTTCAACCGTTTGATCCATAATGAGGAAAATTTAATTATGGGATTTGCCATATGCGATTTTTTGTACTCATAACCAGCCGTTAAGGCCGTCAATTTCGAACAATTATTATGTCCTCCGACCGGATGCAGAGGAGCATCCGATCGTAGGCAGAAAAACTCGGTACACCTCGATACCGCCTTTTTTTTGCCTAGAACCAGATGTTTCTTGCATCAGGTCAATTTCTCTTAGGACCATGATGAAATTATATATATAGAGATGGAGAGAGTATATTTGATTGAATATATTTTAAATATATATTATAAAAAATCAAAGTAATTAAAACATGTTTATTTTTAAATTTTAAATTATTTAGTTGATTGTGATTACATTTAATAATTTTTTGTTTAAAGTGATGGTAAAGTAGATTGGAATATTATTAGTAGAATTCAAGTTGGATGTTTAAAGTGGAGTAATGCATCGGGCTATTGTGTGAAAGAGAAATGACCCTCAAATTTAAGGAAAATTTTTATAAGATGATGGTAATACTTGCAATGGTTTAAGAGGCAAAATGTTGCCATCATGGGTAAAGTGCATGCAATACTTAATATAATATGAAGTTAAATTATTTAAAAAAATAATAATAATAACATTTGATATTGCAATGCTTCAATACGTACCCCACTAAAATTGAACTAAAAAGCTACCATGAAACTCCCTATTTGGTGTAGTCAAATGTAGTATTGAAGTCAACCTGAGTATCTAACTTATATTAGGGCATCTCCAACCGAAATACTCATTTTACACTACAAAATATAGTAATACTTTAAAATGTGGCATTTCAAAACATCAAAAAAGAATATATCGAGTATATCATTTCTCTAACCAAATTCCAACCGAACAAAATGAGTAATACTTCATAATGTGGCACAAATGCCGTTGAATTTGGCGTTCGGTTGGAGCTCACTGTGACGACAAATAATCGTTTGACGTTTGGTTGGAGCTCACTATGACGACAAATAATCGTTTGATGTTTGGTTGGAGATGACGTCAATCAACAATGATTAGTAAATATAACTTTATAGAAATAAAGTAATAGTTGTTTAATACATACAATTTTAGAGAAATAGAGTAGCATATTTACCCCATTTTTTATGGTTAGCATATTTTCATATTTATATGATTTGGAAAGGTTTATAACTAAAGACAATCTCAATAAGTAAAGAAACACGAGCGGAGAAAGCAACAATAAGGAAATACTCAGACTAGTATCAGACTTTCCATTCTGATGTAATAGCTTTTCTTGATCCATACTATAGTAGCTGTGAGGTCTACTTATACAAGTGTATGTGTGGTGCCTTTACAAGTATATGGCTGTGATTAAACAGCGTTGTTATTATCCTACATTGGTTCTTGCTTGTGTCTTTATTGGAGTGTGCTTTCATGTGTTGCCATGTGCTGTCGTTGGCACATGCTGATTGAGGTGTGTTGTTAGCTCCTCGCAAACCAATGGTGGAGAATGAATCGTTAGTTTGGACCTCAAGAGATGGAAACGAGGTGTAGATAATGATTTTGTTAGGATGTCTGCAACTTGATCAGTCGTGGGGATGGGAAGAACTCTGCTATCCTTGGCTTGAAGATGATCTTTGATGAAGTGAACATCAACTTCTATGTGTTTCATTATGGCATGAAACATAGGATTATTGGCATGGGAAATTGCGAACATATTGTCATATTGAATGTCGATTGGATCAGTTTGAACTATATGAAAATCTAAAAGAAGTCGACGGAGCCATATAACATTTGAAGTAGCATCTGCTAAGGCCCAGTACTCGGCCTCAATTGAGGATCGTACAACAATTATTTGTTTCTTAATTGTCCAGGAAATTAAACTATCACCTAGAAATGAACAATATCCATATATAGAACGCCTGGTATGAGGATCTGTGGCCCAGTCAGCATCAAAAAATGTTTAGCGATGAAGTGAGGATTTGAGAATGGGAATGTCATATTGACTGGTACCTTATAGATAGCGAAGAAGACATTTTAATTGGAGAAAGTGATGAGTTAGTGGATTGTGGAGATGTTGGCTTAAGGTATTGACCACAAATGAAATGTCGGGTCGTGTGATAGTTAGATATTGGAGAGAACCTATGAGTTAGCAGTAGGAGATGGGATCAGAGAAGTGTGATTCAGCTAATAGATTTGTGGGTAATTTGGTATATCAGGGATTACAGAGTGGTTTGCACATGGTGAGCCCCGCCTGTTGTAGGATGGCGCGAGTATAAGCTGACTGGGAAAGAAATAGATTGTTGGGAGTTTGAGCTATCTCAATATCGAGAAAGCAAAATGGCTGGCCAACATTTCTGATGGAAAAATATTGACTTAAGGAGGATATGAGGTGAAGTAATGTATGTGGATTATTTCCAATAAAGAGTATTCCATTGACGTAGAGGAAAAGATAAGCATGATTGTTATCATGATTGTATCCGCACTCCGCACCTAATAATCTCTCCTCCACCTCAAAGTCACTACAAACTACCATTTCATCCCACCAAATTCCTACTCCCTTCCTCTCGTACATTTCAAACTCATCTCTGCAGTTGCTTCTTCGAAGCTCATCACCAAACAACCTCCTTCTATACCAATCATATCTAACATCAACGGCTCAAAACGCAGTGCCAAATTTTTTGAAACCGGTGCCTATTTTTCAGTTCAACGATGGGTTATTTCTTTCTTGACGGATAAAATAAGCTGAAATATGAGCACTGTTGCGTGCCGGAGTATTCGCGACGGTAGAGAAATATATAGTTTAACGTCTTAGCATTGTACGAAGATCCAACACACAATCAGATAAGTGAGAGGGTGTAGCGTTCATAAGAGACACAAGAGTTTTTACGTGGAAACCTCTGAAAAAGAGGAAAAACCACGGGGCCTGGCCCAATTTGAATGAATCCACTAGTATTTGCAGTCGATTACAAATGAGGCCCTTCTTAGGGAGAAGGCCTTAGCTTGATGTTACAAATGTATGTCATATAGAGTACATTACATGTTGGGAGTTACAATAATCAACATAGACATGTTTGTTTGGTTGGAAGTGTCGTAGCCGGCAGGAGACAGAGGTCTGAAAGACCGTTGTCTAACGATGTAGGTCGGAAGGGCCGTAGTAGGTGATAAAGATCAAAATGACCATAGTCGGCAAGAGATAGGGGTCCGAAAGACCATTGTCTGTTGATGGAGGTCGGAAGGACCATAGTAGGCGACGGAGGTCAGAAAGACCGTAGTCGGCAGGAGACAGGGGCCAGAAATACCGTTGTCTGGAGATGGAGACCAGAAGGACCATAATTTGTAGGAGACCAAGGTCAGAAAGACCATTGTAGTAGGGCGGTACTCTGGTAGAACTCTAGGCGTCACGTGGTGGCCCAACAGAAGTCTGCGCCTCAGGTGGTGGTTCGGCGAAAGTCAGGGCCTCAGGTGATGTTCTGTTGGAGCATAGGGCCTCAAGTGGTGGTCCGGCGGAGCAACGACGTCAGGCGGTGGTCCGGCAAAGCAACGACGTCAGGCGGTGGTCCGGCGGAGGTGAGGGCCTCAAGTGGTGGTCCAGCGGAGCAGCGATGTCAGGCGGTGGTCCGGCGAAGGTGAGGGCCTCAAGTGGTGGTTTGGCGGAGCACGGCGTCAGGCGGTGGTCCGGCGAAGGTGAGGGCCTCAAGTGGTTGTCCGGTGGAGCAACGGCGTCAGGCGGTGGTCCGGAGGATGTGAGGGCCTCAAGTAGCGGTCCGGCGGAGCAACAGCGTTAGGCGGTGGTCCAGCGGAGGTGAGAGCCTCAAGTGGTGGTCCGGCGAAGCAACGGCGTCAGGCGGAGGTGAGGGCCTCAAGTGGTGCTCCAGCGAAGGTCCGGCGGTGGTCCGGCGAAACTCCGACGGTGGTCGAGGAGGAGCTTCCTCCTTCACTTCTCTTCTTCTCTTCTTGCTTCGGTCCCCCTTTCAAGAGAAATGAGGGTCTATTTATAGATTTCTGGAGTGGCATGGCCCGTAAATAGGTGAGAGATCAAGGGTAAATGGGGAGTGGTTGGATGGACGGCCGATATTAAATCCCTTGATCGACTATTTATTAGACATTTGGAGGTCTTAATGATTTTGGAATTCAGCGATCTTGGGCTCGTTGGATTCATCTCGTTGACACGCTTGATTCGATTATAAACTCTTCATGTTTGGAAACCGTTTGGTAACTAAAACTGTGGTACGAAGCTTCCAACAACGATTCGGGTCCTTGATTTGGACACATTTGGGCTCAGATTGAGCCAAATTTGGCGTCGTTGGGTTCGTATTTCCGAGACGCTCAGTTTGACTGTAAGTTTGCTGAAATCAGAGTTTAGGTGATTCCGAATTTAAATTTTGAAGTTTCCGGCTTTATTTTTGCCTCGAGATTCGTGCCCGATCAAAAAAAAATTTTGATGATATATCAAGCACCAAGAAGGAAAAATCTTCTTCTTGTAATTTTGTAATTTATCGAATCAAAATAATTAAAAACTTGATGCATAGATCTACTCAAGTGAAAAAAAATAACTAATCCGTCTACTACGATATCATCTTTTCAGTGAGTCAAAGCAAGTATGGGCTCGCTAGATTCCGCCGCACTCTCTTTAAAATAACAGCGAATAGATATCCTCATTAAAATAAAATAAAATAAAACTTGCCAACTTTAAAAATTGGGGTTTTTACAGACCTAACATCTAAAACATCTCTATTTACTTATCTCACACCTAAACTTTAGTTTTTACTATTTTACCACCTTAAATATTTTGCCCCCGTCAAACATAACACTCCGTCAAAACCAATTCGCCAAAAACAGAGTTCCCAGCGTTTGCTTGGCCTTTAGCGCCTCTCCCACTACCATTCATAATAAAGGCAAAAATACAGATAAAGAAGGCAAATCTATAGAATCACATATAAGCTTAAACATGAATTTCATTGCTTGAAGTGGATATGGATGAAGATTCATAAGTGGATTCTTGATTTTTCATGGTATAAAATTTTGACTGAAAGAATGATTTCATTCTCACAAAAAAATTCTTAGCCGATGGCAAATATTATTGAGAAAATTTTGGTGATGAGATATTATCGCTTCTTCCCCAAATAAAATTGTTCTTCTTCAATAAAGAAATTACCTGCTTTGGCACTTCACAGCATCGGCGTGGCAACATGAACCTCGGTCCGATGGGAAGGAGAGAAAGGGAGATAGCTGGTAGGAAATGTTTCTAGTGCGCAAAACCATGTTTTCGAGTAGAAGAGAAGGGCAGCAACTCCGTCTCTCAAAATGGAGGTTCTATTCAATGTGAGAGAGATGCTCTGAGAGCTGGTTCTTGCACGCAAAACCCTTTTTTCTCGAATTTGTTTTGACGGAGCAGACAGAGTGTTATATTTGTTGACGGCTAGGTATTTAAGGTGGTAAAATAGTAAAAATTAAAGTTTATATGTGAGATAAGTAAATAGAAATGTTTTAGTTGTTAGATATGTAAAAACCCCTTAAAAATTTTATCCTGGGTGATGGAACGATTAGTCCAAAAGTAAAAGGCTGTGAGAGCTTGGAGACGTGGACGCATGAAATCCAGGAGCTCCGTCGCAGCAACGAACGAAGGCCATCGGCCCATAGCCCATGCAGGTCGAATACATAACGCCACTTTCCGGCAGGCCAAGAGCAAACCCCTACCTGATTCGCAGTTGTAGATTGCAGTCTAATGGGGCTGATTCTTGGCAAAATCTCCGTTGAAACCCCTAAATACCAACTCATCCATAAAGCCGTCGATTACGAGATCCGCACCTATGCTCCATCAGTACTCGCCGAGGTCACCTACGATCCCGCCGTTCTCGGCGGCCGCGACGCCGGCTTCATGATCCTAGCCAACTATATTGGCGCCGTCGGCGAACCTCAAAACTCCCGCCCCGAGAAAATCCCCATGACGGCTCCCGTCATCACCCACTCGGCGCAGAAGATTGCCATGACTGCACCCGTCGTCACAAGTGGCGGAGGAGGACCGGCGCCGGTGACTATGCAATTCGTGCTACCGGCTAATTACGCTAGAGCAGAGGATGCGCCGCGGCCGACGGACGAGAGGGTGAGGATAAGGGAGGAAGGTGAGAGGAAGTATGGGGTTGTGAGATTCAGCGGCCTGGCGACGGAGGCAACGACGGCGGACAGAGCGGAGAGGTTGAGGAGGAGCTTGGAAAGGGATGGTTATAAAGTGGTTGGGGAGTATGTGCTTGCCAGGTATAATCCGCCATGGACTCTGCCTCCTCTGAGGACGAACGAGGTCATGCTTCCCATCGAATGATTCGTACATCTTTCTATTTCTGTGGATCATTTTTCTGTTGTTGCATAAACCTTATATAAGTCGAGCTTTTCCTTATTGAACTTTGAATCACTTATCTTCTGTGTTTGTTTATGTTTATGATTTTAGAAGCTGAATTCATTGTATAGTATTTTGCCTATGTTTGCTCAGGCACTGCGCTTTCCACTGCTTTTCTTTTCTTACTCTTACTGATAAATCGATTGCATGTTACTGTAGTTCTTTGAGAATTAACTAATCCAATTCAATCTGCAAAAAGCGATGCATTTGTCAGCTGAAAAATCAATGAAAAAATGCATCATTAAACACCACCAGGCTAACCATTACAGCACAGTTGCACAGAACGCCGCATGTTTCCCATCGTATTATTTGAGAAAAAAGGTGGATGTATATACATACCACTTTATTTCATGATATTTACATATCTAACACCCAAAGAATTAATATTACATGCTTACCACCCATAGAACAAATTTGGGTGCATGGAATGAAATATTAAAATTTGTAGGATGATATGAATGGTAGAAATGAATTATATGAGTGATTGACATGTAATATTAATGTTTTGTGTGTTAGATATGTTAATAGTATGAAATAAAGTGGTATGTATGTAAATCTCTCAAGAAAGGAATTTAAGAAGGACGCGGCTTTCGATTTCCATGTGTGTTATGTTGTTATTACATATAGCATATAGATCAAGCATTTCGGTCTTGAAATCACGTCTTCTCATTTATGAATGTTGTATAATGATATAATCACTTCTCATTGTCGGTATTGTTTTAGTCGTATGTTGTTCTTGTAAACAAACAAAATGAGTAAGGTTGGAAATCTAGACGTAGTTGAGAGTATTAAAAGTTAGAAAGGATCTTCATACCGCATACATCATGGTGAGCACTTGCCCTCTTTATATAGGAATGTACCTAAAGCTGTGACAAAGAAACAATGGATATAATGAGAAGTTAATAGTGAATGGTGATGAAAACCTTCGTACAGGAGATGGAGAAAGTGGAGAACAACTTCTTCCTTGAGCAGGACCACTTTTTATCCCCTTTCAAGATGAGCGGAGAACATCTTCTTGTCGCATAAGTATGAGAACCAACCATTGGATAAAGCTTTTGTGAACTAATCTGCAACTTGATCTTTAGTGTTTATGTGATAAGCAGTAATGGTTTCTGACTTGATGTGTTTCCTAATGTATGAGGACCAATATAAGAACGGGTGCTTGGGATTGATTGGGTGGTGATGGGGTGAAGCTAAGGTGATGAGCAAACCGGAATAATTTTTCATTAAAAATAATATGGCAAGATATAAATATTTGTATTGTTAGTAAGGTTAGAATGTGACTCTTTGATTGAGCAGCATAGTCTAGGAAGAGACTGGCTACAGATTACAACATAGACATCCAAATGTTCAAATGTGCAAGTAAGATGGGGGCTGATTGTGCAAAAGCTCATAGGGAGGTATGCTGTTAGTGATTGGAGAAGAGAGATGGTTAATTAAATAGGTTGCAGTCCTTCTGTGAGGAGAGCTTTGACCCTGAGATGACGAGGAAGGTCGGCATCTAGCATGAGTGTTATTACAATTTCAATAAGGTGGGGATGTTTACACTCAGCTACCTCATTTTGCTTCAAAGTGTACGAAAAAGTATGCTTGTGGATGATGCCAAGATTTTCAAAGTAGTTTGAAGAGTGTGACAACAGTATTCACTTCTCCCATTAATTCACAAAATTTTAATTGTATGATTTAATTGCTGTTTCATAAGATTTTTAAAATGGAGAAATAGAACGGTGATTTATATTTTTATTTCATGAAAAACACCCAAAAAAATTAAAAATAGTCATCATAAAAAATACATAGTATTTATAGCCTTGTGTTGAAGTGACGGGGCATCAAAATGAATTTGTTCGACAGGCAAAACAGTATAAAACAGTATGAGTAAGAGTTTTAGAAAATGGCAATTTATGACTTTTTGATACTTGACATACATTACATAAAGATAGATTGGGAAGATTATAGAGTTCAGAAATGGAAGTGCTAAGGATTTAAGTATGAGACCTGTCGGAAGTCCTAAATGCAGGTTCCAGAGTTCGAATTTAGAGTGAGCTAACATGATGGCAATCGGTTTGGAAGGCTGAGCAATTGGTGATGGAGTTTGGACAATGTACACTGCATTGAGGTACTTACCCTTATTGGGGCCTCTATATAGTAGTCATGCTAATCAAATGAAACAAAATAGGAGTTGTCTTTGGTTAATCTGTGAATCAAAAGGAGATTGTATTTTTCCTTAGGGACATGATTAATGTTTGGAGGGATTAACTTACGAGATTAGGTAAGGAGGAGGCCTTATCCGACGTGCGAGATGGGTAGAGTGTAGCTGTTTCAAACCGTCACTTGTTGGCGCTAGTTTATGGCTTGACATTGGAGAGTTGGATGTTCAAAATGAGAGGATGTGACAATATCTAGATACCAATCGGAGTTGGTGTTGGGTGGTTGGTAAAGAGGGCTGATTGGGTGGTTAGATATGACTTGTGGTCTGCCCTATACTAGCAGTTAATAGCAAAATGACATTTCCTCTCACATTTTTGGTAAATTAGGTTACTGTAATGTTATTTCCCTGCCCTAGGTGGTGGTAGGTTGTTGCAACCCTGATTGATGGGAGGTGCTTGTGGCCATCCACTGTAGGTAGGACATGAGCATCTAGGTATGCAACCATGAGCAGTAGCAAGAGCAAGTTGAGTCTAGTTCAGAAACTTGTGTGGAAATTTATTGGCAAGTGCAAGATTTGTTTCCTCACTATAAAGAATTGAGTAGAGTTTACTCGTGCTCAAGTGCTCAAGATTGGTGTGGATGGTTATCTCAATGGCTTTATAATTGGATGGAAGACCATTAAGGGTGTAAAGAATGATATCCTCTAGGTAGAGAGGCATCAGTAATAGCAATGACGTCCACTTTAGTTTTTATTTCTAATAGGTATTGTGTCATAGTAAGGTCTTTCATGAACATGTTGTGAAGTTCTTATAGGAAGTACTTGTAGAAATTTAGGAAAAGTCTTGGTTGAAATCTAATTTCAACAATTTTAGAAAAACCAACAACAAGAAAACTAAGAATAGAACACACAAGAACACTTTTTTATTGAAAGTTTTATGAAACAAAATACAAGACACAAGTGGATTTTCAATTGGAGAGGAAGATCCGGCTCTCCCAAATCTCTAGATGTCGCTAGAGCCCAAAACCTCAGAGAGCTCAAATTTCATCCAAATTCAAAGATGCCCTAATCCTAGGAAAACAAACTATTTAATGCAAACAATCCAAAAAGAAATCTCTAAATAGTCCCAATATTCAAATTTCTCTCCTAACTCCCTCAAAAATCCTTCCTAAATAGCTCAATTGGCCTGGGCAGTGCGATCGACACATACGGGAGGTGGAGAAGTTCCGCCTTTGTTAGCGTGAGACCGGCTGGACCTGTCTAACAATACTCCCCTCCCAAAGACCCACCTCGTCCGCAAGGTAGAAAGACAACTCCCTATCTAAATTTTTTAAATAAACACGGGTGTCCGCGTGTCCTACACGCATTTCATAATTTTTTATTATTAAATTTTATTTAAATTACAAAATTTTGACTTTTTTATATTATTTTAATCAAAAAAATTGTGTTAAGGTGATATTCGAACCGTATATGCATCAATACATGCCCGACTGCCGTATGCCTTAGGTTTTCGTCACTCTCCCTGGTCTTCTGCCTCGTCTTCTTTGTTTGTGCGACCAGGCGAGCCGAATGAGCTGAGGGAGCGCACAACTGAAGCCCGAAACCTCCTTGTCTTCTTGTCATCTTCTAGTCTTCATAATTTATGCGATGAGGCAAGCCGAACCGAGCAGGCTACTGTGCTATTTTTAGCCCGGTACGTCCAACTAAAGCTGTTCTCTCATCATTCCCTTTACTCGTTAGGTTTCTCACTTGTTCGTCTTCGCCATTTATGCAGTCATCGAGGGCATCAAAGGTTACGATTCTTGTGTTTTCTCTGTCAAAGCCAGAGAAGGGAGAGTGAAGCAGATAAGTTCGATTAGAGTATAGATTGTTAGTTTTTTTATTTCCGCAAGCAAGTGAGCAAATTATACTTACCAATTTATTTATTGTTTATGGTTTTTTTTTTTCCCCTTGTATTCCCGCTAACCTTTACTTAGTAAGGAAGGTTAGAGAATAAAAAAATATTAGATACAGAATGTCGGTCATACTCGACATTTTGTACTAAACATTTTATATTGTAAACTAGAAAAGTTATTATGACGTTGATTTTGTATTGTTTGTCATTTCTAATATGATGTTACATTAATTTCTAATTTTTTATACACTATATAAAAAACATTTGTAATGTCGTGTACGCGCTGTACTTGTGCCGTGTCATGTCTGTCACTGTGTCCGTGCATCTTAGGGAATAACTCTCTAAATCAAACACCATAAATGAAAATTTGCTGTTGTTGAATTACCACATAAATTTTCAGCATTATTTTAAACTTGTTGCATTTAGTTATGCAGTGATAACCACTAGCTAGACGCACTTGCAGCACAGAAGTAAACAAAGATTTATAAAAGCCACGTATTTCTCTCTTAGCAAACAAAACAAAGCATGAATGCTAAGATCTTGAATATCCAAACATCAGGTGTTATGTTTTGTGTGAAGGTATATGCATACCTTAACTTGCAAATTGACATGTGTTTTATAGAATTGATTCTTGAATTTGCTATACAAAAGGCATCAGTACCATTTTTTTCATCACCTTTTCGGAAGATTATCACTACAGCTAAAATAACTATATCAACACTCACCAGAGCTGATAAAAGCGTCTCACTATTTTTTCTTTTCTGTTTTCTCAAAATCAAGTATTTCAAAGCAAATCTTAAAATAATGTGCGAAAAGTGTTACAGCAGCAGTCAAAATTTTGTCTCAAATGAAGCTAAAACCTTGAACAAAGTCAAGAGCATGCCCAAGCCAGGACAACCGATGATAAGAATTGTTTCCTTCTTGTCCAGAAGAGTTGTTATTTATGAACTAGAGAATTAGATTAAGTGGGTTAATTAGAGTTTGTGCTTCCATGGCATGTATAATATGCTCCAAACTGACACACCAAATGATAAATGCATGATGAAGGGTACGGCTGACTGGGAAGGCCTATTTGCTACTTGAAAATTTTATAGAATCTTCTCCTACGACCACCATGCTTCTTTTGATAACTTCCTGCTGGTTTCAAAATGATCCTTGCAGAACAAGGCAAGGTCGAAGTATGAAATTGATGAATTGTGCTATGGATTTGTTTTCTCTTTCCAGATTTCGAAGGGAAATACAACCACCGTTTCTTTGCTTTATCTTAACCGCAAGGATCATGACTTTATCCCGATTGGCCAAGATCCCTCTGGTGGTCTCTCGACCACCAACTACATTGATCTTTCTCCATACTCTAGCAGAAGTTACCCCATGCGCTCATGGGGAGCACTCTAATATATCACTTTGTAGGGCCAGCTAGACCTGCCCAATAGCACTTATCATTGTACTGCGTGGATTTTGATGTTTAGATGGACCAAATTGTAGCTATATGCTCTATAGGTTGTTTATATATTTCTTTTAATATTTTGCTGAGACAGCTGTGATAGTTTGAGGAGACCTCCATCAATCAAAGCCTTCCTTGCCCCTCTAGATCATTGAAGTTTTACTTTCTACTTTCAAAGCCCTCTGATTTGAGGAATCCACAATCCTATTCCACTGTACAGTGCATGCTTTTGTCGACTCTTCTTAGGCAGCTATAACCTAAAATTTAGATAATTATGCCAGATTAGTTGGCTTCAAAATTTTCTAATGTAAAATAGTTATTTAAACTTTTTAAATTTACCCTGAAATAATTTCACTGTTACTTACCTGTCTGCCTATAATATCCCATATTATATCACTTGAGCTATACAATGTCATGAAAGCCTTATAGTTTTCTGGTTTCTCTGTTGCGTGTTCTTATGGTCATAATTGATTCATTCATAAGCATCCCATGTATGCTATCAATCTTGTGTTGATTTGTGTTTACCTCTGTGCCAAAGTTATATTACTCAACAATATGCCAAAGCGTGGCCGCTATGATTTTTCCCACCTGAAATCATAGAGAATCTACTATTAAATGACGGCATCTGTATGAAATGAATACCGATATCAATATCAGGTCTAATTATGTACACTAATGTTCACCTTTTGACACCACAAGGAAAGCAATTTTGCATTATTACTGTAACTGTACGGGAACATCTACATCGAATATTGGAGAGAAGTTTAATGTTTAAAATAATATATTGATTGTGTACCATTCATAATTTTATTTTAATTTAGCGCTCAAGTCATAGAAATGGCTTTTAAATGTGGATAAAAACACAACCATTCAAAGAATATATATATATATATATATATATATATATATATATATATATATATATATATATATATATATATATATATATATATATATATATATATATATATATTAATCATTGGACACAAGGCTAATTTTTAATTTATGTATGTAGTAGAGTCAAATTACAAATAAGTATGCATGATCCAGCTACTAAGAGAGGGTATAAAAGTAGATACAGATCGAATTGCACATAGAGAGATATTGAGTATTTATTTTAAAAAGTCTCCAGGTGTACTCAAAGAATATTAACTGAATAATTACTATGAGTGGTTGATTTCAAGAATCAAATGCTGGGTAAACTATATATTTAAATGAATTAGGAGAGAAAAAAGTAACTAAGCTCTATTACTCTGTGGCTAAACAAAAAAAGTGGAAGATTTTGGTCCTTATTTCCTTTTTCTGTCATCCCATCTCCAGCTGTACCACGGTTTGTTAATTTTCTTTTCTTGGCCTTTCCTTATCACCCAAGAATGACGAAATCTATACATGCTTGTGCAATCAGTTCCATGAGTGTTGCAATGATCTGGTTTTTACCTGAAGAATCAGTTTTTTCTGCAATGGCTTTGTGCCTTTTATGCTGTGTTTAGTCTCAGAAAATCGAGAATCTTCTTATAGACTTCTTTCTATCTTTGATTGAGTCATTCAAGGATGAATCAGTGTAGTTTTTTGCACAAGCAACCAGGAATAGGATTTGCGTAAAAATTTTCTTCTAGCTTTGCTGTGGGTCCAGCTTGCCTTTCGTATGGTCCTCCAAGTCTTCTAGCATGGTGCCTTCTAACTTGATCTTCAAATTTCTCCCATGTTATGGTGCCCTTGTCCAACTTATCTATCAATCCCACTATCTTCCGCCTATATTATTAAAATCAAATAGTCATGGAGAAATTACAACAAAAACCATTTTGCTATGAGCATGCTTGCTTTTATTGTGGGGTATAACATACCTGTCAGGATTTATGGTTTTAAGGAATCCTTTAAATCTTCTGTGACCTTTCACCGTTTTCGCCATATTACCATCATAGGTATACACAAAAACATCACTGTTTAGGGCTACAATGTAGTCGATTGAAGCAAGCCGGTTATGGTATGGTTTGAATGGTCTCAACTCTTCTTCTGTTGCTAAGCTTTTATGTGTATGAATGTTGGGATACTCTTTCTTTAAAGAAGCCATGCTGTTGCGTCCAAAAGTTTCTCCAGCAACTATGTAGATGTTGGTTGTTGATGGATATCCCATGGCTTTTAAGAATAGAGCAGCCTCTCGCGGTGTCAATGGACACCCTCCTTGAATTCTCCTCTCTGCACCATTTATACTCTTTTCCTTCCAATGCTTCACTCGGTATCTCATTAATTGAAGACCTTCTGCCTCCTCCTTTGTAAGATTGTGACTGCAACCAGTGAATGCAAGCATGTCCTTCTCATATCTGTCATTCCATGACGTTCTCTAATCATAAATTACAAGTAGATTCTTTACCTGTCTATCATTTTAAAGGGACGGGAAGGTACCTCAAATGCAGTGCAATGTAGTGATTGCTTCCATTTCTTAGCTTATCGACCAGTTCCTTCCCAAGCTCTTCAATCTGTGGTGTGTATCTCAGTGCCAGATAGTTTACCCGGCATCGGAGCCTCTGGATCGACGGAGGAAGTCCATTGTTCGCAATTCGAGAATCGGTCTTTATGAATACCACCACCTTCTGTTTCCTTAAAATTTTGGCAAAGTCTCTATAGTATGGGCTCTGGAAGAAGCGGCAATTTAATTAGTACATTATATAACATATTTCAGCCATAGTTGCGGTTGATTCATTACCTTGGAATAGGAGATTGGCTCCTTAATGAGTGGTTTGATTCCAGCATATTTGTGTGGTAGAGATTCTACAATCTCAATATCCTCTCTCAATGTATTCACAAAGTGCTTCCAGTCAAAAATATCTTTGAAACCACTAGAACAGAAAAATTAGTATACTTCAGTGTCAAAAGCTTGCTCCTTACCAACAAAAATTTGAAGGAGACTGGATAGATATCTATATATATAGTACCTTGAATCTTTCCAGAAAGAATCATGATCTAAATGGGGAAGAACAAGTGTTGCGTCCATTAACTTAGCCGCTGCCACCATATCACTTATCTGCATCATCACAATTACCTTTTTTTTTTTAGTTCAGAAGATGGTATTATGACTGCAAATGAAAAGGATATTTTGATTTAGGATATTTTACTCCTATTCTCATTTGATTTAGTCCGCCATTGGCATGAACTATGAGATAGCCATTCGAGGTTGAAGTTGCAGGTCCTATCAATGAGAAAAGTGTTGTAACAATGTTGAGATATTGAGATATAAATGAGTAAAAGGAGGGAAGAGGGTTTCATCTAGATTTACTTATTTTATCTTTTGGTCTGGAGATGCATTGCTCGTAGCCTTCGTTATAAGGTTTTCTCCATATTTCTGGGACCTGTAAGCAAGAGAACATTTTCCTTACAAAGTGCAATTATTCCATTCAAGAACTTCAAGATTTAACACCATATATATGCTTATTGAAATCTTGAATTGAATAATGTTTTAGAAGTTTTTATTATTATTATTTTTTAATGGAGTTTCAAGGCACATATTTGATGATGACTAAATTCAATTATATTATGTTGGCAATAACTTTTAGGAATTTTACTCATTAAACTAGTTGGTGCTAAAGCTAGATTTTAAGACTCAATAATGTAGAAGAGATTAGGGAAAGCGTGCTTTCTTTTATTTTGAAAAAAGCAAAAGGGGTAGTTATACAAATAACATTTATATTTTATCTACATAATACCACCTAGTATGATAAAATTAACTTTTTTTAAATAAATAAATTATTAATGTTTTTTACTGTTCATTTTAAAATTTTAGCAATTGGATTTATAAAATAGTAAATTTTTAGTATGAGCATTACTCTTGTTCTTAATGCATGAGAATCTTACTTTTAAATAAAGGTTTTTTAGATCTCATTCTATTTTTATTCTCTGTTTCATTTTTTTTTACATAATATATAGATATCATAATGGCATCTACATCTAATAATGGGTTTGTTTGAGACGATTTTCTTAGTATTTTTTCAAGTAGTTTTTTAATATAAATTAAAAAAAAAATTTGTAATGAAAAGCTGCTTGATATTTTAGAAAATAATAAAAAAGCTATTTAACTTGATTGAAATTTTTTTTTTTTTTTTTTTTTTTTTTTTGTGGCATTTAGGCTAATTAAAGTAGACTTACACACACATTCCATGCAGAGTCGAACCTAAGACTTTTTAATTGGTATTCTAAGCTCTCAACCAATAAATGAAGGTGAGCTGTGTAAACCTAAAATTCTAACTCAAGCGTTAATAAACATGCATGATTGCGTCTACACAACTCACATTGATCTGTTGGTTGGGAGCTTTAGTTATCAATTAAGAGGTCTTGGGTTCGAGTCTTTGAATATGCGATATGTGTGTGTTGTCTTAATATAATTGGCCTAAATGTCTAAAAAAAAAAACATGCATGATTGCTCATATAAAAACTATCTCTTCTACCACTTAAGTTTTTTTGTAGAGATGGTAGAATGATGAAAATGAATATCATAAATATCCTCTCTAACAATAATTGAAACAGAACTCAAGAAAATGAAGATGAAAATAATGTTTGCGTAAAAATTCTCAAAGGTCATGTTCAATATAATAATAGTAGAGAATGACTGGAAGATAAAAGGGTGATGTCAACAATACAATATTCAGTCCAAAATCTAATAAAAAAATGTATGCGTATGCATCTTTTGACAATCAAAAAAGTAAATAAATAATTAAAATAGTACCACTGAAAAAGATGGCGATAGGAATGTTGCAGAAATTTTCCTAAATAAAAAACAAACGATCAAATATTATGCGGTAAATACTTTTCAAAGTCGTATAGAACAGTACCAAAAAGAAAAATATCATTACAAAAACAAACAAATGTCTGAATCACATTCGTTTAGGTCCTGCAACAATTTACGTAGTTGAAGGTTATAAAAATACCGGAGCGTGACTCTTTCGTATGGCCGTTAGCTTGTCCATCTCTCCATTGAACGCAAGGCCGCCGCCGTCGCCGCCGCCGCCGATCGGATGGTGGTGCAGAACGCCGTCACCGGTCGTAATTCTGCTCATCTGAAAGACGCTCGCAAAGCCAAATAGCATTAACACGGCGAGCATGAGCACAAGCGCTGCCCCCCTCCTCCCTCCCCTTCCCCTCCTCCAATCCGCCGCAGGCGGAGTCTCCTCGCCGTCATCATCGGAATATGCTCGTTCGATGTCGCCGGCCATGTTGTCCTGTACACGGCGGCGCGTCGGTCGGCAGAGCCTCGGGCTTTGCGGCAGACTTGTGCTGGTGTTCGGCCCGACGGCAACTGCCATTGCCCGCCCGGTCGGATTGAATGAGACTAGTAGCTATTTATATAACATAGAGAGAAGTGATCGAATGAGAGAAACAGAACGAACGAAAGAGAAGAAGAGGCCGGGAACCGTTTCTCGCTTCTCCTCACTCTCAATCTCTCTATATGGAGGTGACCGGTTCGGCCTTCAATTTCTGATTTGGTTCTATTTTTGCGATAAAAATTAAAATATTTTGTTTTTTAAGAAAATAAAACTGATTTCCATGAGGATACATATTGATATTGTAGAATCAGCTTCTTCTTAAGATTTATTAACGTAATAATAATAAAAAATAATCATAAATCACTTTGTGTTAATGACACGAGTAATACATTAGTGATCATAGGTCAAGAGATAAGGATTAAAAAAGGTTATCGTATCAGATAATTAATATTGGTAAGCTTAGTAATCATTTAGGGCTTGATCATTAATGATCTGAGCTTACGCGAGAGTGATGTAATAATGCCTGGCTCATACAGGATTATTCCCACTTCCAAGTTATTGATCTTTTTTTTTTAACATTTAGGAATTAGGACAATAAAAATAAACTCACACATACATCACATAATTAAGATTCACATGATCTCATAATTGATAATCAAAACTTCCAACCAATAGACTAAAGACTACGTTTGAGACGGCTTTCTTTCTGCTTCTTAAAGAAGCGTCTTAGTACTACTACGTAGCTGCTTTAAGAAGCACCAAGGAAATTAACTTGCTGCTTCTTAAAACAATTTTTTAGTATAAAAATTAAAAAATTTATTCTAAAATACTATTTTAAGAAATAGAAAAAAAATTGTCTCAAAAGAAGCCTAAGATGATCCATATAATCAATCTCTATTAGAAAAAAACAGTGGGGTAACCGAGATGGGATAAGTGAACCAAGTAGTGTAAACTATAAAGTTGTATTTTTATGTTATTTAAAATTTTAGATGATATGTAACTAGGAGTTTATTTGGACAATTTTTTTATTTTTTATATTTCAATCATAATTTTTGTTTGAGTGCTTTTTTTTTTTTTTTGTTGGTTTAAAAAAATATATATTAGAAATTATCTATTCAAACAATTTATTTTCCCAACATCAGATTTATAATCACTTTTATAAAAAATTACAATCATCTCAAACAAATATAAATAGATGCAATAAAAAATAAGTAGCTAAATTGAATTATATGTATAATTATGAAAAAGTGACAGAAAAACATTTATGATTTATGTATAATTATGTTTTTATAATTATGAAATAATCTTAAACTTCCAAAAAGAAACATTTTCACAATCTTGAATGAATATTCAGCTGCGTCATATATTCTTAGCTAGAAAGTAGAAAGTGCCCACAAAACCAATAAAAGATTCGTGACATCACGCATAATATTCATCCATTTACACCTCTACTAATATCATATTAATTGCAATCTCTTAAATTATATATTATGAGTTCTTATTTAATATATATATTTTTTATATTTATACATCATTTAATTCTTCATAATTATTGATATATATTACTTTTTTTTTCATCCTTATTAATATCAACTTAGTTATATGATATTACTAATGATAGTATATTTTACTAATATGACAAATATTTTATCATTAACTTTTAAAATAATAATTTATATTAAAATCATTTAAAATTTTCATTTTCTTTTACATTAAAAAAGTTTCAATCCTAATGAATAGAATTAAATTATTCTTCATGCTAACTTATGATAAATAATAATTAATAATATAATAAAATATTACAAATACAACTCTAAAAATGTTTCAACCCTAAACACTAAAGATAGGCTCTCTCATTAGAAAAATGTAACTTTCAATCCCCTATTTATATGCAATGAGAGAGATTTCTAACCAAAAAAGATGATTCTTCATAAAAATTTGATACTAAGAACTATTATTACACTTATAAATGTCTCAATGGGCTTTTAGGCTTATAGAGATGCAGATGGTTGTTTTCTAAATAAGTATATAGTAACCTCCATAAATTATTATAGAATGTTGAATTTCTATATCACCAAGCAGAAAAACTTAATAATAATCACCAATCCAAGGAATAATACATCCAACTTTCTCAGTTAAAGCATAAAACAGTACAATTCTTTTACAGGAAAATTACAACCCAAAGCTAACCAACCCGAGGATTCAGCAGATGCAACACTGACTTCATTGTAAAAGAAAAACTACAATTTTGTTGTTCCACAGTAAAGGATATAAAATCGAAAAACAAATGTAAATATTCATGATGCTTTTATTAATAAAATTACTTTTGGCTCCTCTGTCTCTTGGTACAAAAAATGCTTATTATATGCTCATGATGGAATAAGGCAAGACCCCCAGAAGGCCAGAAGAAACACTCTAAGCCAAAGTTTTCATTGCATATAATTTCCTAGTATAAAATCAAAAACTGAATTGCTTCCCATGACTATCATTGAGAGTCAGATTACATTGGCTGCAGCTGTCTGTAAATTCATTGTAGAATTCTGGAAGGATAGATTTTTTGAGAGCTACTTCACAAGTTATCGATCTTTTACTCAAAAAAAAAAAAACGGAATTTTTTCTACTGCTATTCCAATCTAGCAGATGTGATTGTCAGCAGCTCTGAGGATGATGTATTATTCTGTGCGGATGCCAAACACCGTCCAATGCCCAATTAAAATGTGTCACATCACTCTTTACTCGGTACCATGGCTCAGTACCTAGCTCGATACTGGATGACGTGGCTGCACCTGATTGGCCTTTGAACGATAAGCTGTGTCATGTATCCGAACAGAATAATCTCTCCTTTCTCAAAACAAAAGTAATTGAAAATAAAGCTATGCAAAAAAAAAAAAGGCTCAGGCGCCGACTTCCGCGATTAATTTAGTGTCCACTGCCCGTAATGCTTATAAATGAAAGGATCAAAATAATAATAATAAGACGAAAATCTTCAAACTTAAACCATTAACACTCGATGCGGACAGCTCCATTGGCTGATGACACAAACCTGGGCTTCCTCTTTACCTCCTCCAAGCACTGGATAATGTCTCCAACCTTGTAATCATCACCGTCAAGAACAAGTCCACATTCGTTACCCTTTCCTTCAACAAAATCCACATCATTCTTTTCACGTTTTAGTGACAGGCATGAACCCTCATATACGACCTCACCACTCCTCAAAACTCTCCATTTCGAAGACTTGGAGAAGTGACCATCAAGGATACGGCACCCAGCAATCTTCACATCAGGACCCTTTGATTTACTTCGACCTTTGAGTTCAAAGATACTGAGAACCTCACCTTCTCCAGCAATTTGAGTATCATTTACCCCTGGTGCCTTCTCTACAATAAAGTTGCCAATTTCCTCCAACAGATGGTATATGACTTTATGCATGAAAATCTGAACACAAAATATATGAAAAATCAGTCCGACTGCATGGCAACATGGTGCATGCTCTGAGGAATCTTTTCATTTGAGTTTAAACAGATTTCGCAAGTCACTAGAGTAAGAGGTGAATCAAATGAAAAGTAAGAAAAGAATAAACTGCGAAGTAATTGTGTTATTTGCCAACTCCCTTTTTAAAAAAAAAATAAAAATAAAATAAAAACGTTGTATGGTTTCGAAGTTCTCTTCCGGTATAAGCACAAAAATACTAATAGTCATGAAGTCTCTTCAAGAGATTAAATAAAACAAAATAAAATCCCTGTATATTTTGGAAGTTCACTCTTTCGGAAAGCCGAAAAAGATAAATCCAGATTCATAATGAACAACATGGTAATTACTAAGTTTTTTTTTTTCACTCAATACTTCCAACAAAACAACATTCGAAATAAAAAAAAAAAACTCATAAAAGACATTGTTTGAATCATTCTGCCCCTTTAAATCAAAAGCATCTCTTCAAGCTGGAGGCCTTCTGCGAAAAAATAGTTCTTTGATTTTGGTCTTGTAATACCCTGATTCATGATTTGTGATTATTAAATTTAATAGTCAAGTGCTGCACAGAGGGTAGACCTGATGTTTGTTGAGAGGATTTGAGGCTCGTTGACCCATGCAAGGTTGTGGCCAAGTGACCAGGACGAATTCTCTTTAGCTGAGAAACTTAGGAGTTGCCCAAGTAGTCTCTAAGTTTCCCCAGACTATCTTAATTAGATCAAGAGAATTGTTTGTTGATATGCTAGGAAAGCCAAGTGTTTTAGGGTATTGGTAGATTTCACCAGTGTAGAACATGAATTAAGGACATTAATACAACCTCTAACAAGGCTTATAGTTTAAATGTAAAATATATGAGCATCACGTTGGTAACATTTATGACAGCGGCTAGAGAATGCCAAATTTCCTAATGCTAGCTATTGGAAACTTCTATAAATAACCATGGAAGCTTAGTGTAGAAGGTTGGAACCCGCCTTGCTACAACTCAACATGGAGAAGACTGCAGAACAGAGGTTGAACCAGAAGCAATCAAAAGGTAAGAGTTCTAAAATCAACAATAGTTTATCTTCACAGCCTAAGTGAGATAAAATTTCTTAACTCGTTAGCATGGCACTATTACTTACATGCTTTAATGTTGAGTCATTGCTCTAGCTTAATTGGTATGATTATTGTGCTGGATACTTGTATGCCTATGCTCTTCACCATGAATCATGTTATAAATATGCAAATGAATAAAATTGAATGGAATGTCACTAGAATGTTATGAATGTTCAAGATATTTTCTTACAATACAAAATTGAAATGATTTGGCTAGGGCCCACATGTTTGAGCTAGAAATATTAATTATGGATGGTAGCTGCCGATATTATAAGGGTGAAAGCGGCAGCACCAAAAGCAAAATGAAATGAATGGATGAAAGAAGGAATGAATGACCATGGAAATGGTATGAATGGCATATAAGGATTGAATGAAATTGTATGCCTGAAATGAACCAAGAGGTTGAACATACGTATAATAATGCTTTTCACTTGTAATATTATTAGTGTTTCAATTTCTGAGATGCATGAATGCTTGTCCTTGTCCCAAATATTCTTGAGTGAATGAATAATGTTTGTACTAATCCCAAATGCTTTTGTGCAATAGCCAAGTTGTTATAGAAGTTCGTGTATCCTAATTGTGGAGATAATTAAACAATGGCAATTTCTTAGATCTTCCTAACAGAAAGAGCTCAGGAAGCCGGGCAAGTTTAACTTATATAGAAGGATGATTTTCTCCCGCATACCATCCAAGTTGCCCTCATCGATTTCAACTGGTATAAGGGTGTTAAAAATTGGTATCAAAGCAAAAGGATTTAGTTCGGCTGAGAGAGTGTATGTAGTTAAAGGTTACTTAGTAGTCAAATACTAATGGAGTACTATAAAATGATATGAATAATTTCTTTTCATTTATAGGTGGGACAACAATGAAAAAGAAGTAAAGAGACAGTAATTGACTAATCTCAAGAAAAAGAGCCACGTCAAGTTGCATAGCGACTTGATTTCATATCAGGGTCAGAAAGAGGAAATTGAGATTCTGATTCTGAGATGGTAACTCCCTCGAACATTATTTCAGTACAGCTAATAGGACTGATGTAACGAAGCTTGAGCTCATGGAATAGGCATTTTCTGTAGTCATGCAAATATAAAAAGAGCCCTAATTTAGTAGAATCAAACTAAGATAGGAGATTGTTTATATTCATGAATTTGCAGTCTCGGAGTTTTGTAGAAACAACAAATCCAATGGAGGTTGAGGATTGGATTACCAAACTAGAGAATAAGATAGATGGTATGGATTGTCCAATCGAGAAAACTTTTGTTTTGACTGGAAATGCAAAGCATTAGAGAACATCACAGAAACATACTAACTTCGAAGAACAGATAAATAATGAAATTTCTTGAGAAGAGTTCAAGGAGGTCTTCCATATATACATCAATTGTTCCCATATATCAATTACATAAAGAGTTAGGTAGATTGATTCAAAGAAACATAGTGATATCAAGAACAAAGTTTGTTTATCTTCCTTGATGCATACCAAGAAGGTTCAAGATAGGAACATAAGTGTTTTCTAATTTTGTGAGGATTAACAGACTCTATTTGACATTTGTTTATACTATTACAACTGACAAGCTATCAATCCATGGTGGATCATCCTCTTATCGTTGAGAAATAGCATAAGTCAAAATGGATGCGACACAAGTCAGCTAAGGATGGAGCAAGGAAAAAGATAGTTGAATGGTTACAGAAGTTCTTAAAATCCTAATTGCCGAGAGGATTGGACTCGAGCAACAACTTCTTAGATCCATCTCATGAGGAATGTCTCGAAAAGCTCAGTGAGTTTAGCCTATCATAATAGAGATTCTCTCCCAAGTGACACCCCAAGTTCCCCCATAGTGGCTCGAGGGTGTTACAAATTGGTATCAAAGCGAAGGGATTAAGTTTGGTTGGGAGAGTGTAGATGGTTAAAGGCCACTTAATAGTCATGCGCTGTTGCAAATAATATAGCTAGATTTGAATGATTTATTTCCTTTCATAAATGGAACAAGGACAACGAAGTTAGAACACTCCTTATAGATTGAAGGGAATCCCTTTAAGCGTTAGGATACAACTTGGATATTACTAGAGATGGAGGTGAAAGGAAACAAGATAATCTCTTAATGGATTCAAAGGCCTTCTTGTGAGTATTAGGATTCACAAAATTTTACAAGTTCAAAGAATGTAAAATAACATCATAAAGAAAGAAGATGTATAGCTTGTGCCCACCAATTATTCTAGAACAACCCAAAGAACAAGAGTCATCAACGGGAATGGGAGTCAAATCCCTCTTTACCACCATCCTCTACTCCACTCCGCCAATCCCCAAACTAGTATTACACTCACCTTCCTTTAGACCCCACATCGCCACCCACACACTTTAAATTTAGCATGCACACACATCCAATAAGTGATGGTAAAAAATAAGGAAAAGAACAATAAAAAATGACGGAAAAATATTTAAATCGAATGCTTTACCTTAATACTCGCTTGATTTGCTGCCAAAGTAATGCCACTGGGGGGACTGCGAACATTGAAACCAACTATGGATGCACCACAAGCTTGAGCTAAATCAACATCAGATTGAGAAATAGACCCAACGCCAACATGGAGGACATTTACAAAAACCTAGAGAAGAAAATATAATCAGAATGGACAGTAAAGTATCACATTTTCTGAATAACTATGTGTTGTTTCAATTGCTTCTAAAAATTTTAATATGGCAATACTGGAATTATCTTTACTATCATATGCATCAAGAACAATTTAAATAAAGCTTTTAAACTAAAACGTTTTCAAACGTAAATTTCTAATAAGCCATGTGAAATTTAGGGTTTAGGGGGTTAATTTGTAAAGAAAGAAACAACTTAGTAAATTGGATCGCACACTTAAACTAGGTGGTAAAACTTAAAAATTAAATGACAAGGGAAGAACTCATAAATGATAAAGTAGAAAAAAAAATAGACTTAAGTTGACTTCAGCATCTACAATGAAAGGTGGAAGATGCACCCATAAAATACGATTAGATTAAGTTTACCAAATAACATGTCTAGCAGAGAGCAAAATGGCATTCAATGTAAAATGAAAATCTTATGGAATACTTTAAAAAAATAAATAGAGGATTCATTAAGCCAACCATAATATATGAATAAGTAAAATATAATATAATCCAGTTAAGTACTAACACGCTCGAAACATGGAATTCAACAAATAATCAAAGAATAAATTTTCCTAGGTAGTCTAAGCAGGAAATTGGATGCTTGTCTCCCAAAAAAGCAATAAATCAATTAGTCAACATGCAAAATTCTGAGAATTATAAAAATACATTACATTACAAATTTGTATCAACACGTCCTTGGACAAGCAAATATTTTCATACCTGGGCACTATTTAGACTTCTTAACGCGTCGGTTACTGCTTGCACAGTACCCTGCACATCAGCTTTTACCACCATAGGCAGCTCAACCCTTGCAGTTGAAAGTGTCTCTTCTGATGTATCTTCAATTTCAATTCTCTCTTCACTAGCCTTCAGAAGTCTATCTTTCTCCAATTTCTTCTTCCTTCCATTGCTAAGCATCCTAGCTCTCTCCTCAGAATCCACAACCACAACATCATCACCAGCCATTGGAAGCCCCTTCAATCCTTCAATCTCAACTGGCATGGCGGGCCTTCCAGATGAAGTTGCCCTCCCCAACATATCCCTGATGGACCGTATTCTTCCCCACTCTGATCCAACAACAATGTATTGCCCGCATGCCAAGGTCCCAGATTTTACAATTGCTGTGGCCAAAGGTCCGCGACCTCTGTCAAGCCTTGCTTCTACTACATAAGCTTGGGAAGGACCATCGATCCTCGCCTTCAAATCCATTATCTCAGCCTGAAGTAGCAGAGCCTCTTCTAATTTATCCAATCCGAGTTTGGTTTTGGCAGAAACCTGGACGACCTGAACATCACCTCCCAGGTCCTCAAGCAGTAATCCCTCAGTACCAAGTTGGATTCTGACCCGCTCGGGATCGGCTGACGGTTTATCACACTTATTTATAGCTACTACAATTGGAACATTGGCCACCTGGGCATGGGCCATTGCTTCCAGTGTCTGTGGCATGACGCCATCATCTGCTGCTACAACAAGTACAACAATATCTGTCACAGCAGCACCTCTTGCACGCATGGCACTAAATGCGGCGTGCCCAGGAGTATCAAGAAAAGTGATCGAGGCTCCTGATGGCATCTCCACAACAAACGCACCAAGGTGTTGGGTGATTCCACCAGCTTCCTTGGCCGCAACAGATGTTTGGCGCAAAGCATCTAAAAGTGAAGTCTTACCATGATCAACATGGCCCATAACAGTTACAACAGCTGGCCTTGGTTGAAGCACTGCACCTTCATCAGAGTGTTGCCTTCTAACATTGACACCCACTTCCTGCAATACAGCCAATATGCATATCATTAAGCTATGTATTTTAAGAAAAATAATACAACTGAAAATTTAAGAGTGATGTGATAGGAAATACTTGAGTTCGCAAGTAACCCTAAGGTAATACTTGAGTTCGCAAGCAACCCTAACCCAAATCGGTGATCAAGCAGCAAGAATACTGCTGTCCACAGCAGAAATCTGCTGTTTACAGCAGAAAAATAGCACAATCCAGGGGAAATCTGAGAGAAAAAACTCAAGTAGAGACTTGCACTCCACTAAAAGATGAAGTAAAATAGCAAATATATAATTGTTCTTCAATTCGAGAGGAAGAACAACTCTCCAAATCTCCAGCAACGCCAAGAGCCCAAAGCAAAAGAACCCTAGATCTCAAATATCATTCAAATTCTAGATAATCCTAATTCCCTCCTGGCGTGGGAGCAGACACAACATTACTCCCCTCTCAAAAATTCATCTTGTCCTCAAGGTGAAAAGAAGGAAATTGCTCTTTCACTCTTTCAAATGATTCCCAAGTCGCGTCGAAATCAGGGAGACCCTTCCATCGAATCAACACTTCCTTATTGCCCTCTTTATCTGATCTTACCCCTATAATCTCCAGGGGTTCTAAAGTCACTTCCAACTCCGTCATTGATGCTGGTAACTCTGCACTAACTGCATGCTCTCCTCTCCTCAGTTGTGTCACATGGAACACCGGGTGTATGGTAGCGGAGTCGGGTAACTTCAGACGCTACGCCACAGCGCCAATCTTCCCCAAGATCTCATAAGGACCAAAAAACCTCTGAGCCAGTTTCTCGTTCCGCCTGTTAGGCATTGATTTCTGCCTGTAGGGCCTTAGCTTCAAGAACACCTTCTCCCCCACTTCAAACTGCATGTCCCTCCTGTGTGAGTCCGCCTACTTCATAATTTGTTGCGCCCTCAGCAGATGTTTCTTTTAACTCCTCTAGCACCTTGTCCCTTTCTTCCAAATAATGCTCCACTGAAGAAATCGGTGTAATTCCTCTCCCATAGTGCACTAGGTGTAGGGAGTCCCTTCCATATAGTACTTTAAATGGAGTCATCTGAGAGGCAGAATTGTATGATGTATTGTACCAATATTCAACCCACAACAACCACTTTGCCCACAACCGCGGTGTTTCAAAAGAAAAACACCTCAAATAGGTCTCCAAACTTCTATTTACCACCTCTGTTTGCCCGTCTATCTGTGGATGGTAGGCGGTGCTTCTTTTTAGGACAGTGTTCTACATCCTGAACAGCTCCCTCTAAAATTGGCTTTGGAATACTTTGTCTCGATCAGACACAATCGAATCAGGAATCCCATGAAGTCTCACGACCTCCCTAATGAATGTTGCTTCTACTGACACTGCGGTGTAAGGATGTCGTAAGAGGATGAAGTGTGCATATTTGCTAAGTCTTTCAACCACCACTATGATGACCGTAAATCCTTCTGATCTTGGTAAGTCGTCGATGAAATCCATAGACACTTCCTCCCAAACTCTGTTCGGAAGTGTCAAAGGTTATAGTAATCGTCCTAGAGCCATGACCATGTATTTGTTTCTCTAGCACACTTCACACCTCGCCACCATCTCCTCAACATCTTTATGCATCCCCTTCCAGTAGAGCTCAGCTGCTAGCCTCATGTATGTCTTATGAACTCCTGAATGGACTCCAACTGCGCTACCATGGAACTCCTGCAACAAGTTGGGAATATGTATGGAGGTTCGTGGCATCAAAATTCACAAATCTCCCTTGATATAATAGTCTCTCCCCATCAATACAGTAACTAGGATGGCTACTCTTGTCTTTCCTTAAATCTTTCCTAATCTTTTTCATTTCTTCATTCAGCATGCTTTCTTCCTTGATTGTCCCCCCAGTCGACCATCAGGGGAACAGACACGGCCAATTCCTGGAGTTCCCCGACACATCTGGATAAGGCGTCGACAACCTTATTTTTCACCCCTGGTCGATACTGGATCTCAAAGTTATATCCCAAAAGCTTTGACATCCACCTTTGATGTTCCTCAATCATCATCCGCTGTTCCAATAAGTATTTCAAACTCCTCTGGTCCGTACGAACAATGAAGTGCCTTCCCAAAAGATAAGAGCGTCATTTCTGAATGGCTAAGACGATGGTCATCAGCTCTCTCTCATATACTGACTTCACTCGAGCACTGGTCGATAGCACCTAACTGACATAAGCTATAGGTATGTGATCTTGCATCAACACTGCTTCCAAGCCATACCCTGATGCATCAGTCTCCACTATAAAAGTTTGGCTGAAATCTGGAAGAGCTAACACTGGAACCGTCGTCATGACCTTTATCAATCTCTCAAAAGCATGTGTTGCCGCCTCTCCCCACAAAAAATTGTCCTTCTTCAGTTGCTCAGTCAAAGGCCATGCGATGGTACTGTATCCCTTCACAAACCTCCTGTAGTAACCAATCAGACCTAGGAAACTCCTCAACTCTCTTATGTTCCTAGGCCTTGGCCATTTCTGCATTGTCTCAATCTTGGACTGGTCGGCTGCCACTCCCTCAGGAGACATCACATGTCCCAAATATTTCACCCTAGATTGGGCGAAACTGCACTTCTTTAGGTTAGCTTTTAGATGATGTTCGTGTAGGATCTTAAGAACCTCCTTCAAATGCTCCAAGTGCTCCTCCTCAGTTTGGTTGTACACCAAAATGTCATCAAAAAAGCCCAGCACAAACTTCCTGAGGTGCTGTTGGAACACTCTGTTCATCAAGGACTAAAAAGTAGCATGGGCGTTAGTGAGCCCAAATGGCATCACCAAGAACCCGTAATGCCCCTCGTGCGTCCTGAAGACTGTCTTCTGAATATCCTCCATTCTAATTTGGTGGTAGCTTGACTTCAGATCCATCTTAGAAAACACTACTGCTCCGTGCAACTCATCTATTAACTTGTCAATCACCGGAATAGGGAACTTATCCGGTACTGTCTCCTTGTTCAAAGCCCTGTAATCCACGCAAAACCTCCAACTCTCATCATTCTTTTTAACTAGTAGGACGGGGCTAGAGAAAGGACTCACGCTAGGTCTGACTACACCTGCCTCCAACATCTCCCTGATCAGCTTCTCGATTTCATCTTTTTGAATCTAGGGGTAGCGATAAGGTCGGACACTAATTAGTGACACCCCATCTTTCAAAAGGATTGCATGCTCCTGCTCTCTGGGTGGTGGTAAGCCCTGAGGTAGCTGGAACACCTCCCTGAGCTGTTGTATGAGCGGTTGCACCATCAGTGGAATGTCTCCCTCATCCCCCACACTCACCCTCTCCAAGCACTGCAGCTCCACCAGATATCCACCTCCCACCTCCTGTATGGATCTGATCATGAATTTGAGAGATACCCCAGCCTTGGTCAGCCTAGCATCATCCTAAATCATCCTCCTTCCTCCCATCATCAGTTCCATCCTCAATGTCCCCCAATTGATATTGGTCTCCCCCAATGTTTGCAACCACTTTATCCCTAGGATGACGTCAGTACTCCCCAATTCCAAGCGAAGGAAGTCCTCCCTCACCTGGATCCCCTGAATCTTCAGCACTACCCATTTACAAACTCCTCTACCCATTTCCACCCTTCTCGAGTCCATCATCACCCCATAGCCTCCTGTATCCACTAACTCCATCCCCAACAGCTCAACGATCTGGTTGGAAATGAAATTGTGGGTTGCCCCACTGTCAATCAACAGTCAGCTATCTCTTCTTTCACTTTCATAGTGTGACTCGGAGTGAATCCCACTACAGAATTCAGAGAGACTTCTATCACATCCATGTGCATCTTCTCCTCCTCTTCAGATCTGCTCCCACCTCCCTCCTCGTCTTCCTCGTCTTCACAGACAAGAACCTGAAGAGTTCGATCCTTGCACCTATGCCACGGAATGTACTTCTCATCACATTTGAAGCACAACCCCTTTGACCTCTATCTTGCATCTCCTTATCTGTCAACTTTTTGAATTGTCCCTTGTTTCCCCCTCCAGTTTTCTCCTTTGGCACTTCCTTCAGACTCCATGGTGCTGCCCCATTTGATGGTAAGAAAGTGGTAGTCATCCTGTATGACCCCCCCTGAATAGTTTCCTCGAGCCCCTCTTTCTAATTTCTTTTGATCTTCCACCAACTGCGCCAGCTCCATAGCCTTCCCTAGATTCCGCGGCTCCAGCACCCTGAACGATGTCTGTATCTCCGGTTTCAGCCCCTTAAAGAAGTTCCCTTCCAGGGCTGACTCTGAAATGTGATCCAATCTACTAGCCAAGTACTCAAATTTGTCCTGGTAGTCTTTCACAGTCCCCTCCTGAGTCAATGCAAATAATTGCTCATAGAAGTCTCCTCCCCCATCAGCTCAGAAATGCTCCAATAAGCAATCTTTTAACTCTCTCCAGCTCTGGATGGGCTCCCTCCTGTCATGCCATTGATACCATGTCAAGGCTTTTCCTTCCAAACACAAACCCGCCGTTGTCAGCTTCTCTTCCTCTGTCAACCCATTAACAGCAAAGTATCGCTCCACCTTGTAGATCCAGCCATGACCGTCTTCACCCTCAAAGACGGGCATCTTCAGCTTCCTCACTCGTGGATCTCCCCTGTTTCTCCTGAATCCTCCATAACATCTCATTCCTCGAAGAGGAGGTACTCCCCAACTGTCACGATCTTCCCTCCGGCAATTATACCCGAACCCCTCATCGTATTCCCCTCTCCTCCCTTCAAAATCAGCACCCCGGCGGTGAAATTCTTCCCTTCTCCCGACGAAATCAGCACATCTCCGGTCATTTCCCAAACTCATCTCTTCTCTAGAAAGTGGTTCTAGAGGTGACATGTCGTCATCTCCCTCAATGATCTCCACTTCCGAATTTCTCCTCCCCCTAAACAGGTTCGGATTCCCTCCTACACCATGGCCTCCGATGGTCTCTCTTGCTTCCGATGTCGTAGGATTGGTCTTCAACTCCAACAGTTTCTTCAGCATTTCTTCCATCACTGTGAATTTCCCCTCTATCCTTTCATTGTTGGAGGTAATTTGAGTTTGAAAGTCAAAGAACTTTCCCTTCAATTCTGAAAATTCGTTGATTGATCTCGTCTTCCCAAACCTCTACCTTCTTCCCGGCCATCTCTCTTCCCACGGATCACAAAGATCTTCTTCCGGTTGTCAAAAACCCGCTGAAAGTCCCAAATCGATGCTCTGATACCAATTTGATAGGAAATACTTGAGTTCACAAGTAACCCTAAGGTAATACTTGAGTTCACAAGCAACCCTAACCCAAATTGGTGATCAAACAGCGAGAATACTGCTGTCCACAGCAGGAAAACAACAGAAATCTGCATTTTACAGCAAGAAAACAGCACAATCTAAGGGAAATCTGAGAGAAAAAAACTCAAGTAAGAGACTTGTATTCCACTAAAATATGAAGTAAAATAGCAAAGATACAATTGTTCTTCAATTCGAGAGAAAGAACAACTCTCCAAATCTCCGGCAAAGCCAAGAACCCAAAGCAAAAGAACCCTAGATCTCAAATCTCATTCAAATTCCAGATAATCCTAATTCCCTCCTGGGTCGGCATGGGAGCAGGCATAACATGATGTTATACAGATGTAATCAGGCATCAACTAAAAATTTGTAGTTCTCATTAATTCTTTGCAAGTCCATTAGAATGGCAGAATTCATATGAGGAAGTTAAACTTTTAAAAAAGTGATCTAAAGAATGGTAGATCTTAAGAATTGCCTTGTCTCTGCTTCTATGAGTCAGCTTTATGCATCATTTTTTTCCATTCATTCCTTTTTGACTGGTGATTAATATGAGATTTTAATTCTAATTTGTGCAAATATTTTTGTACGAACTTCTAACCATGCTATATTTTGATTTTTACAACAATTTAAAGACCATAATGCAACATGGGAGCACACATAGATTCAATCTTGCTGACACAATCTACAGTACTGAAAGGGGCTTCACACCTTGAAGTAGTGGTCCAACAAATCAACAAAAGTACAAGCAACCCTCATCAAAAGATGAAAAAATGACTTTCAAAGCAAGTTCGTTAAGAACATCATATTCTCTCCCATATGCCCGTGGATTGGACCATGCACGTCATGATGTGCAAGCACGCAACCTTAGAAAACACTAAATAAGCAAGGGGTATTTTCAACAAAAATCACTAGTGTATTGGTCTGGCAAGTCATGTTGGGGCTTAAATTATAGGGAAGGCTCAAGAATGAGACTCACAATCTCGAGGGTAAGATGGGCCTCCAAATGGGGCTTATAACCAGTGGTTTCGATATTAGATTCAACATAAAAAAGATGAAATCCTAATCAAATTGGGTTCAAATCAAATTCATATCGACCCAAAATTTGAAACTTAATTGATAAATGAATTGATTCTTCCGTGGGTGTTTCTTTTCATTAAAAAGTCAAATTTGATAGCATTTCTTTTCTTATCTTTTCACATCAACGTGTGCAAACTGGATTCTGTCCAATTAATTTTGATATGACACTGGCCATTAAGGAATCAAACGTTTATATAGTTAGATTGAGACATGTTCAATTTTAGAGTAGGGGTGATTGAAATTTTCAATATGTTTAATGAAAAAGTCAAATTCATGCTGACTCTATTCAAGTCATGTCATATTTATGTTAAATGCAAATTCTATACCCCTACTTACAACTCTGCGATGTGAGCCAAAAAAAAAAACCAAGTTATGAGAACTAAGTGTTGGGTTTACAACCCTAGATGCAAAGACACTTGAAGGTTGGTTTTACAACTTTGATTAGAGTTCTGCAAACGATGATTGTTGTATGGGTCATGTTGGTTTCATATAAATGCAAATTCTATACCCCTACTTACAACTCTGCGATGTGAGCCAAAAAAAAACCAAGTTATGAGAACTAAGTGTTGGGTTTACTGCCCTAGATGCAAAGACACTTGAAGGTTGGTTTTACAACTTTGATTAGAGTTCTGCAAACGATGATTGTTGTATGGGTCATGTTGGTTTCATATCAGCCCAACGATGTTGGCAGAACTTACAAGCCTAATATAAGACTGCCCATATTGAGTATAGCTTGTTGATTAAATGACTGTTAAGGTCCAATGTAAATATAATATCAAATATTTTGGTGAAGAACGAACAAGTGTCACTAGGTCTCAGAGAACACCATGCAAATCAATGCATCTCATCCGAACACTATAAGGCTTTTGCAACTCCTAATAAAATTGGGAATTGGAGATTTCGTATCATCTTATAAAGTGAGAGCCTCTTCCCTCTTCTTGTTAAGCCAAGGATAAACTATGTTGGTTCATTTATGCATGCAGTTTAAAAATTGGCTAATGTGTCGAGCAATTTTAAAATATCACATTATTAATAGGTATCTTGTCCTTGATATAAATTCAAAGAAGGAAAGATCTAATGTTGAGAATTTTTTATATTAAATGAATATTCTATGAATATTTAAGACCGGTGATAGATTTAGTCTGTACACCAAGGACACAAAGACAAACTAGAGGTTCCATCATTATCAAGAAACATGACGGTGACCTATTGATGTGAATCAAGTAGGAGTTCATTGCGGAAATTAAGATGATAATTAAATAAAGCGTTACCACCACAAAGTTAACACCAATAAAATAAAGGATTCAATAAATTCTAGGTAGTCAACTTGCTTAGGCGAAAATATACTTTGAGATAACCAAACAATTCAAAAAACATCCAGTGATAAAGAAATACTTAAATGCTCAAAACAAAATCCGACATTAATAATGAGAAAATTCACCTCGAGCACCTTCTCACTCATTCACTCTTGGCTCCACTATGGAGAAGGAGACGAAGGTCTTCGTTACCGGAGAGGTAGCCGCCGATGGAGGTGGTGGTGGATGGCGTCCGGAGATTGTCCAAACGTAGTCTTGGAATTGGTCGTCGATGACGTGCACAAGGGTGGGGAGGATTCGATCCAAGTATCCTTCAACTGTGTCGTCGTGGTCAAACCCCACGTCGAAGAATAGAGATCGAAGAGCGTGGATGTTTCCGTAGGCGTCGAATACGAGCCCACCTTCAAGTTCTGGATCCGCCATTCATACTGGGATTGAATGGGAAGAAGAAATAGAGAGGTGGAGGAGCTTGCCATGAGCTAGGGAGAGGGACGGTTGATGGAGCCGTGACCTTGGAGGGAGGAGGAGGGATGCTGTCGGTGGAGTGGGGAGGAGAAGGGGGCGGGTGAGCTATGAGTTGGGATTTGATGGAGATCTTGTTTTGAGAAAATATGAATTTGAATTTCAAATTTTTCTTTGATTAGAGGGAGAGATTATTTGCAATTAAAATCTCCCTAAATTAGGCTAGAGAGAGGGGTGGCTGCTAGGGGGAATTAATTGGCTATTTAAAATAGGTTTAGGTGGCAAATGGAGAGAGAAACGGCTAAGAGGGGTGGCCGGCCAAGCAAGGAGAGGAAAAAGGGGAATTGTGATTAATTCGTGGGGCAAAGGAAATTAAATCAAATCTAATTTTGAATTTCAGATTTAATTTAATTTAGGAAAGTTAAGAGAGGGAATTGAATTTGAATTCAAAATAGATTGGGCCTCAATTAAATCCCTTTCCTAATTGTGGGGAAGTAATTTAGGCAAGAGTTAATGAAGGATTTAATTTTGAAATTCAAAATTCAACAGGGAGGGGCCGGCGGGATTGCTCATGGGGAGGGGCTGGGTTAGGGGAACGGCGGGCTAGCCTGAGCCGGCAGCTAGCACAGCCAGCGGCAAGGAGGAAGGGGAAGCCGGCGGGTTTTTCTGGGGGTTTTGGTTGGGTCGGCTGGTAAGGGGGACAAGAAAAAGGGGAGGGGAAGAGGCCGGGTGTATGGGGGTGTGGTGGGGAAGAAGAATATAGGAAAATAAAGATAAGGCCAAGAACTCACCTGTGGGCTGTTGGGTATTCTGGTGTGAGTCTCTCCTAGGTCTCCTCTCGTTCTCTCAAGCTCTCAAGCAAGAAGAATGAAAATCTCAGAAATTTTATTAATCAAACATTCACCTCATACAAAGTAGAAGACCTCTTTATATAGGTCTCATCAAAATAAAAATAACATGACTCAAATGCCCAAAGGGCTACAACAATAACTAAATATCCATAAGGGCAAAATAGTAAACTGAAAAACTTGAATTAAAAGAAACATGAAAAACATCAGAAATATAAGCTCCTAATCGTAGCCGTCGATCTACGATTCCTTCGCCGGTAGACCTGCCTAAAATGTCTGTCAATGACCTCATCATTCTCCCTAGGTGGGAGAAAACTCGACACCGTCGGGTGAGTATCTCTGGAGCTCTCGTACAACTCTAAGAGATTTGGGTCTAGGATCTGTAGCTCCTCTCGATCAATCCATGTGTCCTCAGTCGGTGGGGTCCCTTTCCAGTGCACTAAGTACCTTCGGCGTCCTCCTTCCTTCGTGGAAATGATCTCATCATCCAGTATGGCTTCTATTTTCTCCGCATCGGGTAAGTGGGGCAATTTGGGGAGTGGAGGTAGGCTAGGGATCTCACCAGGTAGGTTCACACAAGGCTCATTTGTAAGTGGATTATGGGGGTTAAACTCTGGTCTCTCGAAGGCTACTAAATCTTCTATATTAAATGTAGGATTGATGTTAAAACCTTCGGGGAGGTCCAGCACGTAAGCATTACTATTTATCTTGGAAATTATTTTTGAACGATCTGGCGCTTCTCGCATGCAATTTCTTCGCGGATCCGAGAGGAAAACACTCCGAACAGATTCGCACCATCACAAAGTCTCCAACTTCAAATTCTTTAAACATTTTCTTTTGATCAACAATTAATTTGTAGCTGGCGTTGCTTTGCTCAATTTTCATTTTAATTTCTTTATGCAACTCCTGAAGGTGGGATGCAAATGCAGATGCTGACTCTGACGCTCTAAACCTAGGACTCATGGGAAGTAAATCTATAGGTTGTCTGGGTAGGTATCCATACACGATTTTGGCAGGACTAAGGCCAGTGGTTCTATTGACGGAGTTGTTGTAAGAAAATTCAGCAATAGGAAGCTTGGAATCCCAATCCCTTATGTTTTCCCCTACCAAAGTCCTTAGAAGGTTTTCTAGACTTCTGTTAACGACTTCGGTTTGCCCATCAGTTTGGGGGTGGAAAGCTGTTGAAAATTGGAGTTTTGTGCCCATTTTGTGCCATAGGATTTTCCAGAAATAGCTTGTAAACGATCTCATCAAGCCATGAAGTCTAACGATCTCATTAAAATAGAGCTTAGCAATTTGGGAGGCATCAAAAGTTTTAGAGCATGGGAGGAAATGGGCCATTTTCGAAAAACTGTCGACAACTACACAAATCAAATCATGCTTTCTCACTGTATTTAGTAAACCAAGAACAAAATCCATACTCACATCCTGCCATGGACAATAAGGTACGGGAAGTGGGGTGTAAAGTCCCGTATTCTGCTTGCATTGCTTAGCGAGTTGACAGGTGTGGCACCTCCTTAAAAGTCTACTAACATCACGCTTTAAACTAGGCCAGTAGAATCGATTTTCTAGGGCAACAATGGTCTTGGATTGTCCAAAGTGACAAGCTAATCCACCAGCGTGCAATTCCCAAACAAGATACTCTCTAAGGGACGTTCTAGAAATACAGAGTTTCTGGGCCTTAAATAAGTATCCATCTTCAATTAAGAAATCATCAGTGATTCGGTCATGCCCAGGAGTCAACAAAGTGTAAATCTCACGAAAATCAGGGCAATCCTTATAATCTTCTTTGATACTTTCGAATCCCAAAACTTCCATTCTCATTTCTCTAGTGGTCATTATCCGACGACTCAAAGCATCTGCTGCTTTATTCTCAGCCACGGCCTTATGTCTAATCGTGTAAGCGTATTCTTGGAGGAATTCGACCCAACGGCCATGCCGGGCATTGAGTTTCTTTTGAGAATTAATATATCGCAAAGCCTCATGATCCGAAAAGATAACAAATTCCTGAGGCAGGAGGTAGTGTTGCCAATACCTAAGAGATTGAATGATAGCATAAAATTCCTTGTCGTAGGTGGAGTACCGTTGCATGATGTCATTCAGCTTCTCGCTAAAGTAAACGACTGGATGTCCCTCTTGTGATAGGACTCCACCATTGCCAATCCCTGACGCGTCACAGGTTACCTCGAAATCTTTAGAAAAATTTGGTAATCTCATTACAGGGGCTTCCATCATTCGTCTCTTAATTTACTCAAATGCTTTAGTTGCGGGTATAGTCCAATGAAATTCTCCTTTCTTAAGGCAGTCTGTTATTGGTGCTACGATGTTGCTAAAATTTCTAATAAACCTCCGCTAAAATGTGGTCAATCCGTGAAAACTCCTAACATCTCTAATGTTCTTGGGTTCGGGCCACTCATTTATAGCTCGCACCTTTTATGGGTCTGCAGATATCCCTTGATTGGATATGATAAATCCAAGGAAAGTCACACTATTGGTGAGGAATTTACATTTGGCAGGATTAGCAAACAGCTGTTCTTTCCTCAGAACTTCACACACTTGTGTTAGATGATCGAGATGTTGATCCACCGAAGTGCTATAGATTAAAATGTCATCAAAGTAAACTACTACAAATCTTCCTAAAAAGGGTCTGAGGACTTGAGTCATGACTCTCATAAAGGTACTTGGAGCGTTACTCAGACAAAAAGGCATTACAGTCCACTCGTAAAGTCCATCTTTCGTTTAGAACGCAGTTTTCCATTCATCTCCCGGACGGATTCTAATATGATAGTAACCACTCTTAAGATCAATCTTGGAAAAGAGGGTGGCTCCGGTCATCATGTATAACATGTCATCCAGTCGGAGAATGAGGAATCTATACTTGACAGTAATCTTGTTGATGGCGCGGCTATCGACACACATTTGCCAAGAGCCGTCCTTCTTGGGAGTTAGCAGTGCAGGGACAGCACACGGGCTAAGGCTCTCTTTGATGAATCCTCGTTGTAGGAGTTCATATACTTGTTTCTTCAGTTCAGCATGTTCAATTGGGTTCATACGGTAGTGAGGAAGGTTTGGTAAGGAAGCTCCGGGTACTAGGTCTATTACGTGTTGAATGTCCCTAAGGGGCGGGAGTTGGTTGGGTAAGTCTTCCGGGAAGACATCAGCGAAAGCTTCCAAAAGAGTTTTAATCTCCTCGGGGACAGGTTCCACCTGGTCATCATTAACTTCCCTAGCTACCAGGGCGTACATGGGGATCCTTGGTTAAATTCCATATCCATTTCTTTGGCAGTCACAAGGTGCAGGCCTTTACTGGTTTTAGGGGTAGCAGGCTTATCTTCATCCTTACTGTTCTTTGGTTGGGAGGGAATAAGTTTAATCTTTTTACCGTTATGTTCAAATACGCAGGTATTTGTCCTCCCATAAATGTGGACGTCATTGTCAAAAAGCCACGGACGCCCAAGGATGATCTGACCAACATCCATAGCCAAAATGTCACACCAAATCTTTTCTTGATACCCAGCAAATGTTATAGGTATGAAACTCCTATCCTTAATTTCAATTGTCGTTGAGTTAATCCAAGCAACTTTATAGAGATTTGGGTGGGGTGTTGCCTTGATATTAAGCTTGGAAATCATGGCGGAGGACACGGCATTAATTCAACTTCCACTGTCTATGATGACTTTACAACTCTTGTCTCATATCTTGGTAAAAGTGTGGAAAATAGACGTCCTACGCCAGTCATCATTAGGTTTAGGGTGGGACAAGGCACATCTAACGACCATCAAATCAGCAGGGGTATCATCCTCAAAGAAATCTTCCTCATCTTCCACATGGTGGACCAAATCAGTGTCGGGTTCATCCTTTTCTTCCGTCACCTCTTCAATTATTGTGACCTTGAACGGGCTGGAGCATTGAGAGGCAATGTGTCCGTACCCATGTCATCTAAAACACTTAGTGTCAGCAGTGGTTTTGGGTGTTTCCCGTTCGGGTGCTTTTCCTTTATAGTCCGGTCGAGGTTGGGCTTGGTCAGGGGAAGGTCGACTACTCGAGGGTCCAGTGGGCTTGTTGTAAGGTTGGTTAGAGGAGGATTTGAACGGTTTAGGACGAGAGTCTTGGGTCCTAGAGGTATGGCTCCTAGATTCTTCTAAGTCTACTACAAGGCTACAGGTAGCTTCAAAAGTACCACTCCTCTGGCAAAAAGTTCATTTCTAAGGTCTTCCCTCAATCCAGCTCTAAACATTGACAGAAGTTGGGCATGAGTGGTGGTCTCTTCACCGTTACAACAAATCATGAAGTCATCAAAGGCCGAGATATATTCCTTAACGGGTTTGCTACCCTGGGTTAACCTATTCCAGCGATCCAAAAGTCTATGATAGTATGAGGGGGGGAGATATTTCCACTTCAATTCTTGTTTCATTGTTCCCTAGTCAGCTACGGGGTATTCTCCTCGCGTTTCCCGCATATGTTCTATGTTAGTCCAGTTTGGCTCTACCAGTCAATTTCATTTCAGCAAATCGAACCTTTTTCTCTTCTGAAATATTGTACCACTTGAAATAGCTATCCATTACTTTAAGCCAATCAAGAAAAACTTGGGGTTCTAACGTACCATCGAATGTCGGGGCATCTATCTTAATACTCTTAAGAAGTTGGGTATCGTTGTCTCTCCAAGGTGCGTCACGTCCTCCCGGTTCGTGATTAGGTCGATGATTGGGTCGGTAGTGGTCTCTAGTAGGTCCATAATCAGTTTGGTTATCTTCGCCATAAGGAGATTGGGGTCTAGAGGGGGTGTAGATGGACGGGTGTCCTATCCTTTCGATGTTGTCTAGCCTATCGCCCGTTTGACGCCTAAACTCCGCTAAATTCATTTGGGTATCCCTAATTTGTTGCGTAACTGTGCCCAATTGGCCCACAATCAGGTCTAAGATTGCTTGTATGTGTGCCGGATCCATGGTTGGTTGTTAGGGGACACTAGGAAAGGTTAAGGACAAGAGGGCAGCACCTAGACACTCTAAAATTTGCTTCCTAACAGCTCCAAACAGTGCAGGAAATACTGGGACAGCAAGGTTCAGTTATAGGTTAAGTCGCTTAGGTGTTTTGGGAAGGCCTTAGGGTGTAGACAGCACCTAAACACCGACTTAAAGTTCACTACGGGACGTCTAAAAGTTGCTGGAACAGTGAGGACAGCAGTTTAACTTCAAGGTGTAGTTGTCCTACGCACTTAGAAACGCTACGGATTCAATGGCAGCTCTAAGACACTAGCTAGGATGACTTAAACGCTAATGAATGTGTGCAGGAAATGCAGGAACAGTAGTGAAAACAGTGAGTAAATTGATACTACGCGATGATATGCATGCAAATTTAAAGCTATAACGAAAGGCTAGACCCTAGGATGTTTTTCTAACATGTCATGCATGCCTACCATGCTCTGATATCATAATGATGAGAATCAAGTAGGAGTTGCTTGCAAAAATTAAGATGATAATTAAATAAAGCGTTATCACCACAAAGTTATCACCAATAAAATAAAAGATTAAATAAATTATAGGTAGTCAACTTGCTTAGGCGAATATATGTTTTGAGATAACCAAGCAATTCAAACAACATCCAGTGATAAAGAAATACTTAAATGCTCAAAACAAAATCCGACATTAATAATGAGAAAATTCACCTCGAGCACCTTCTCACTCATTCACTCTTGGCTCCACTATGGAGAAGGAGACGAAGGTCTTCGTTACCGGAGAGGTAGCCGCCGATGGAGGTGGTGGTGGATGGCATCCAGTGATTGTCCAAACGTAGTCTTGGAATTGGTCGTCGATGACGTGCACAAGGGTGGGGAGGATTCGATCCAAGTATCCTTCAACTGTGTCATCGTGGTCAAACCCCACGTCGAAGAATGGAGATCGAAGAACGTGGATGTTTCCGTAGGCGACGAATACGATCCAACCTTCAAGTTTTGGATCCCCCATTCATAGTGGGATTGAATGGGAAGAAGAAATAGAGAGGTGGAGGAGCTTGCTGTGAGCTAGGGAGAGGGACGGGTGATGGAGCAGTGACCTTGGAGGGAGGAGGAGGGATGCCGTCGGTGGAGTGGGGAAGAGAAGGGGGCGGATGAGCTATGAGTTGGGATTTGGAGGGAGATCTTGTTTTGAGAAAATCTGAATTTGAATTTCATATTTTCTTTGATTAGAGGGAGAGATTATTTGCAATTAAAATCTCCCTAAATTAGGCTAGAGAGAGGGGCGGCTGCTAGGGGGAATTAATTGGCTAATTAAAATAGGCTTAGGTGGCAAGTGGAGAGAGAAACAGCTAAGAGGGGTGGCCGGCCAAGCAAGGAGAGGAAAAAGGGGAATTGTGATTAATTGGTGGGACCAAAGAAATTAAATCAAATCTGATTTTGAATTTCTGATTTAATTTAATTTAGGAAAGTTTCCAAATGAGGGGAAGAGAAGAGAGGGAATTGAATTTGAATTCAAAATAGATTGGGCCTCAATTAAATCACTTTCCTAATTGTGGGGAAGTAATTTAGGAAAGAGTTAATGAAGGATTTAATTTTGAAATTCAAAATTCAACAGGGAGGGGCCGGCGGGATTGCTCATGGGGAGGAGGGGCTGGGTTAGGGGAACGGCGGGCTAGCCTGAGCCGGCGGCTAGCACAGCCAGCGGCAAGAAGGAAGGGGAAGCCGGCGGGTTTTTCTGGGGGTTTTGGTTGGGTCGGCTGGTAAGGGGAGGGGAAGAGGCCGGGTGTATGGGGGTGTGGTGGGGAAGAAGAATACAATAAAATAAAGATAAGGCCAAGAGCTCACCTATGTGGGCTGTTGGGTATTCCGGTGTGAGCCTCTCCTAGGTCTCCTCTCGTTCTCTCAAGCTCTCAAGCAAGAAGAATGAAAATCTCAGAAATTTTATTAATCAAACATTCACCTCATACAAAGTAGAAGACCTCTTGATATAGGTCTCATCAAAAGAAAAATAACATGACTCAAATGCCCAAAGGGCTACAACAATAACTAAACATCCATAAGGGCAAAATAGTAAACTGAAAAACTGGAATTAAAAGATACATGGAAATCATCAGAAATATAAGCTCCTAATCGTAGCCGTCGATCTACGATTCCTTCGCCGGTAGACCTGCCTAAAATGTCTGTCGATGACCTCATCACCTATTGTCAACTTAGCTACAAATAAGAACTAAACAAAATTAAACAATAATAAATAAACAAATCTAAGAGAGGCATGAAGCTATACCATGGAAACCAGTTCAGCGATATCAATGCTTAATGGATCAAACTCTGAATCAACTTTCTCACCAACATTCACAATTATCTCTTGTAAATGCCTTATGCTTACACCTGTCCTCTTAGCCAATTCAACAATAGTCATGCCTTCAAAAATATCAATGGTTTTGTTAGCCGAAGGTTTCAAAGTTAATTTTGATTTTGGAGGTACATAGGGCGCCTCAACAGGGGCTTCAGTTCTATTTTCTCTCCTAACTCGTCTATCTTTTTTGGGAACTCTCAAACCAGGTGCTTGTTCCTTCATTCTCAATGCCGGACTGTAACTTGCATGAAACATCCTATACAGGAAAGCAAATGATCAGATCAATAATTAAAGCAGCATATTACATGTACAAGAAAAAATACTAATTTAAAATTTTACCCAATGCATTTAAGTGAAATGTTATCTCTAAGAGCAAAGGAAAAAATGTGCAGGCAATGAATCATACTTTTCAGCAATCAGTGACATCAAATGTTCCATCTAATTTGAATTAATTAGGTACTTGAGTACAAAGTACAAATAATAACAAGCAAAATAAAATCATAAATATTCAACAACATGCAAATAAGTGTTCCTCAAAAAATGGTATTGTAGAAAAATCTAGTGCTGCAGTAACAGATTCGACTTCAGAGAACTTATGTGTTGGATTTTGTTAAATAAAAGATGAAAAAATTAAACAACTCAAATAGTTAACAAGTCTTATATATTACTAAGAAAACGGGAAGGTTTGTGACCTTTTCTTTTTTGCAAGAATTTTTAACTCTGTATAAAGCACACCCAATCCAAACAAAATGTCCACACAAGAAGGAATCATACACATTTGGACCAAAAAAACAAAAACCACAGGCCAAAACATGTTTTGGATGAAAATTTAATGGATTCATCTACAAAACTTTCAACCTTGATGGAAACACTGAACAGTAAGCCCCATGAAAATTTTGACGGATAAGCTGTTCAAGGAGAAATTTATACAATGTAGTCCAATACCATTTAATCTGTTTTTATAGTCCTGAGGAAATGCTAAGCATCAGAGGTATGCATCCAAGTATTCATTTCATCAAGTCTGCACCAATATTTATTGAAGAGCTTTGCAGCACTTTTCATCAATCTTTGGTGTATCATCAGAATATAAGATTATTATGAGCCAGTCCCAATGAATACTAAAACCTCTATAATAGATAACAATTATATTTTCACTCAATGGGGAAAATTTAGTTGTCCAACAAATTTACATAAAAATGTATGATTAATGGAAAATGTGTTGTAGCCAACAGTAAGGAGGCATGTAATCACATCTGACAAGAATTGAAGATAATTTGTTGTGTATTTCACTCCAACATTTGAGAAGTATGAATATAATCCTATGAGACTTCTAATAGGAAACATACAAAATCAAATAATAATAATTAAAATAGCCAACGGACTAATGAGTAGATAGTAGGAATTCCACAACTCAATGAGGTGGCAACAAAAGAGAAGAAAAAGAGTGGATAAATTATTGGTGAGTGTGGATCCCAACTAGCTGCAAGCATTTCATACTCCCTCCCAAGCAAAGAATGAATGTCATCCACTCCAATTTGCTTGATAATTTTTAAAAGATTGGCCCTAATAATCCTTCAGTGAGAATATCAACAAATTGTTCACATGTGTTTACAAATAGAGTACATATTCAAACTAAAGATCAAGCATATTTCCTGACAAGATCCTTACTGAATATATGCTTGATATTGGCTTCACCCGAAGAAATTATGATTCTTGAAAATTGTAAGATTGAAGGTTTTGTTCAAGATGGAATTTGGCATGAACAATCTTGGTCCTGCCAAGAAAATTCTTGATATGGAGATCATCTGGGAAAAAGAAAGCCAAAAATTAGACTTGTTGCATGGTACGTACATCAAGAAGATTGTATGAGATGACAACTTCTAAACTAGCTCTTATACATTTAGCATAACATTATAAGTTGAAAAAGGATCAAGCGCCAGGAAAAGATTTTGAAATATTATATATGAAGAAGGTTCTCCACTTAAATGCAACCATGACCTTAAAATTGATGTATGAAAATCTGATTCCCTAATTATGCTAGCTATTTTGATACTCGAAGATCCCATACACATTATGTGTTTAAGGTGTTTGGAAACACTACTAGTTGGAAAGCTAAGTTATAGCGTTGTAGCCTTATTTACAACTGAAGCTGAATACATTGCTATATTTAAAGTCATAAAATAAGTTGTAGGGTTGAAATAGCTGATTTCTTGATTGTTAATTCAATTAGTGCTTACTCCTGTGTCTATGTTTTATAAAAATTAAATAGTATTCCACTCCAAAAATCTCATGTATCTTAAAAGGACTAAGCATATAGATGTGAAATTATATTTCATCAAGGAGAAAGTTGTTGATAGGATTATCAACATTGTATACATTCCAACATATGGCAATGCATCAGATGGTTGACAGAAGTTTTAGCTTCCTTAAAATTTCAGCATTACTTGGAAGTGTTGAATCTTGATGATGTTTGCTTGGATCTTTGTGAATTAAATAACCAAAATGAAAATTGTTGCATTAGTCCTTTAATTCTTAATTAATATTTTTTATTGAGTTTTTGCCTAGTCTTTTTGTTTTTTATTTAGTCGAGTAAACTTCATTTTACACAATTACCTTCAGGTCTGTGGCTATAAATACACCCTGCCCACCATGTTGTAAGATAATTAATTTATTTCTTTCGAGTGAAGATTCTGAAAGTTTAAAGAATGGTTATGAAACCACTTGAACTATTGAACGGCACATCAAGAGGGGATGAATTGATGTTTTAAAAATATTTTTTCAAAAGTCTTTTTTAAATTAAAACCAATTTCCTAAACTTAAAATCAAAATCAGATTTTTCAATATGGAATCGAATTAACAAAATTAAATAATTAATTAATTAATTAACAAATATTTTTATTCTTTTGCTTTTCAACCAAGAAACAGAAACAACCAATCATAAATCTCATATCACAATAATCACCAACAAAAACCAAATTGCAGAATGTAAATATGCAGAAAGCTAAGGAACAAAACACACCAGAAATTTATAGTGGTTCGGTCAACTTGACATATGTCCACTAAGATTCCTCTCCGGATATTGCACTAAACACTTTAGTGACTCTCCTTTAGTCCCCCTCGGTAAGGAAGAGAAGCCCTCACAAGAATCTTCCACCCTCGATGCGGCTGAAATCCGAAATCCCTTTCACATTATTCGGTGCAGTGGAGTAGCTGATCCCTTTCATCTTCCCCAGTGTGGCAGAGTTGCCGCCTTTCACCTTCCCCGATGTGGAAGAGTTGTCGGTGGCCCTTTTGACGCCAAGAGCTTCTTCACGGAGTTACCCTCAAAAAAGACTTTGACACATGGAGGAAAAAGAGGGACGTTGGCCGGAGCAACCATGTGGAAACACCCTCTCACACTCCCTTACACCCATAAGGCTCTTCTCTCTCCTCACAACTTCACCGCTCTCCCCCTTTCTCAAATCTCTCTCTTCAAACTCTTGCTTACAGAAGTCACACACCCTCAAACAGCAAAAGACTCTCAAATGAATTAAGAGATGTTTAAATAATAGACTTCTCGAAAAAACCCTAATTTTCAATTATGTCGTGACTATTCGTACAGTATGATATATGGATCATACAGTACAATTACTTCAAATATCATATTGTAGTATTGTACAATGAATACTGTATAGGACGATCAATTCAATTTCTTAAATGATCATACTGTCTGAATGAACAGTAATATGGATACTATGCTCAAAAACAACAAATATTAATAGACAACTCATAAACATCCGCACTTCTGCTCACACTCCATTTCCAATTGCACGAAATCACTAGAATAATTAATCTTCTTGATGCCTGTCTGCTTGAATGCAACATAATTGTCTTCCTTTGCTATTGCACCCTCCAACCACTTTTGCAATTTCCATTGTCAATGTCACCTCCAGAATCATCAACTTGAGAAAGCCTTTAACTCGAGGTGTCTCATTTCCATAAAATCCATGATTGCACTTAAAAAAAAATTTATTTTTATATTCTTTATAAAAATAAACTTAGTACATATTTTGATTAATCATCATCCCTTACAACGTTCGGGAGTGTGGCAAGCATATATATATATAAAGAGTTGTAAATGTACCTGAAAATGCTACCATTTTGCAAAATATTATGATCCATAGGGAATGCAGGCACATCCTTGAAATAAAAATCTGCATCATATACATTAAGATTTATACAAAAAAGAGTAAAAAATAACCAATTTTTCCCAAATAAAATAAACAATGAAAGAATATGAAAAAAAATAGAATGATTATGCCAAGATCATGCACATAAATAGATTATTTCAAGTACCAACAATTAATCTTGAACTTTGAAAAACACCACAATTGCCAAATAGTTAGTTTAGTTCTTGCTGCACCCGTAAATTGGGATTATGTGGTGGCGCTCCAACGGTATAAACTATTAATTAGTATGAAGTAACAAGATGCGTCTATTAGAAGATAGTTTATACCTTTCATGCAGGGGTATTTTTAGAACAATTTGATTATTTGAACGTTATATTTTATCTCCATAATCTCAGATCGAACTTCTGGAATCTCTCAACGTTGTAACTTCAAAGATGTTAAGTTTCAATGACTAAATCGGTAGACCTGAAAGTGTAGTATTATGATGACTTTAGGGAATTCTGTAGATTTTATCAAAAGATTCACAAAACAAATATTTTGAGTAATCTAAACTAGAATAGACATGTCCAATATGATTTTGGTCAAAGCACTACCTCCATATCTAATGTATCAGGGAGGGGTAACACAACAAATAGCAAGGGGAGGGCATTGGCAAGAGGTACCCATCAACACTGGCATGCCACGTTTGGCAGCTACCTCTTTTTTTTCTCTCATGTTCTGGTTTTTTTTCTCAACCATACAGCTGTCAGCAAGGTGCAAACTCGTTAAGGGGTCCCTTGCAAGACAAGGCCACATGACATAAGCTGGCCACCAACAACCGAGAAAGCCATCAATGATTGTCTAAACTAGGGGCAATGCTTACAAGTTTATTTGTGCTTAGGGTCACATATTTTACTATCTTTAATGGCTCTATCCAAGTATTTCCCCATCCTTTTTAGTTTGCCTAACAACTGCATCATCATTGTTGGCGAGCTCGTCAACTAGAGAGTATGATGGAGAATGGGATCCCTCGCCCTCCCTTAACTCCTTTAGCATTTAGGGATAGGTTTAGGTTAAACCCAAATTTTAATTGAGTAATTAAGTGTAAAATTATAGATTACTATATAATTACATGATTTTTTATTAAAGCTCAAACAGGTACTCCAACTACATTGAATTATGAATGATTTTATTTAAGGTAGGAGAAAATTGAGAATCTGTTTAGCAAGTGGCATAATAAGAATCATATCTATAGTTAGAGCATAAGTGTTTGTTAGTGAATATATTTCTTGTCTTGCAGAATTCAGCAAAAAACTCTAGCTAAAAACTTATTATTTAAGATAGAAAGCTTTCCTTTTACGGGGAATAAATAGAATTTACCTTTGATAAAAAGGGAGGGTAGCTTCAAGCTACAAACTTATTTATCACTGAGAATTAAGTAGATATCAGCTTTGATAATAAAGTGGCTTCAAGCTACAAACTAATGGTAAGCACAATTGTATCTGATACGTCATGTATGCTTACATTACTTCCCATGTGAGCAAGGTATCTTACCTTTTACGGGGAAATCTTTCATAATAAGGGTAGCTTCAAGCTACAAATTTATTTATTACGATGAATAATATGAAGAATATTTGATAGTAAGAGCAGCTTCAAGCTAAAAATTAATGGTTATGCACTTGTAATTGATATTATGCGCAAAATATAGGGGTGGTTTGAAATCACTTCTTTTGTTTACCATGTTTTAATTTTGTTTTGATTTTGCTTTGTTTATGTTTTTACTTAGAAACAAAAACACATTTGATTTCTATTATGTTCAAAAGGTAAATAGCATTAAAAAAGCTATTTCATCCTCCCTATCCTAACAAAAAATATCCAAGCCTCAAACCCCACACCAGCCATCCCAAATCTCCTCTATTCCGGGCCCCTTGAACCTTTTTCCCTTCTCCACTTACAGCAATCTTTCACCTTCACAACTTCTTTCACTCTCCTACACCTATCTCTTCCCAAAAACCTAGAGAGAAACTTTCAAACCTCCTACCATAATAAGCTATGCAACCTTCACGATTATGCACTAGGCCAATGGTATCAAGAACAGAGTTTTTGGATTCACAAACGCCCTGGTGGACTTAACCACTCAAATCCCGCTCAGCCAGTCCGTTGAACTTGAGTCGGAGTGGCCAGCCAAGAGGGAAATCTAGCCCAAACCTAAGGTCATGAGATCGCTGCCTTCTCAAGCTCTACACTATTAAGGTTCATGAAGCTGATGGAAGGTCCACAAAAATTTCTAGCGAGCCTTAAAAAGGAGGTATCATTCGAAATGAGCTTTGGTTTGATGTCATTAAGAAGTCTTTGGTAAGCAAATGTAAGATCAAAAGGTAGTGTAGTAATCATGTGTATCTACTAAATTTTTGAAGAATCTAGGTGGCTAAATGCCACATTTTAAGGCCAAAAAGCTCAATTTCATTATTTTATTAGCTTTACTTTTCTAAGCAGTGTATGCTCAACATTTGACCTCCAAAAAGTTGCATGTTGTATGTGAAGGTTCACTTTGTTATTCTGGTTCCAAACCTTGTACACAATAAGAGCATTCACCCTTGAAATCAGCCTTCGACATTCAAGTTAACTATCAATATAGAATCTAATTTTCTTGCATATCAATCTTTTTATGATCATTTATCTACAATGAATTAATAAAATTGCACACTTAAACTCCTCCCAAAAACCCACATAAGGAAGTTTCATGCATTGGCCGTCCTTTAAAATTAAGTGGTTGTAATAAGGAATAGCTGGAGATTGTGCTTAAGTTGCTTATAATGTATTATGGAGGTCCTATTTTCAATTCATGGAAATAGCCTCTCTCCAAATGGACGGCACAAGGCTTACTATATCAACCCCTCCCCAAAGCTTACATTACCAAGTCCTCCATATATTAAATAGACCTCTCTTCTTTTAAAACAGGAATGACACCTAGCAAAGATAACTATATTTTAACACATTTGTAAATAGTGATGGCCTACAAATTTAGTCATTTCGGTCACTATTTTGCATTAATAGTACTAATTTCTTTGATATGAGAGGGTGAATTGGCATGTGTGGCCCATGAAATAGGATTTAAATCTCCAATTCATGTGCTGATTCATTGCAGATTAATACAAATGATATGGGTTGTGACAGCCTCTTCTGTTCAAAATATATCTTCCCAGTGCACTAGAGGAAAGCTAGAAATTCTTTCTCAAATTCAAAAGTATGGCAACATCACTTATCACAAACTTGAATACCTTTTACAGATTCTGAAGGTAATAATACAAAGTTTACAAGAATATAAAGATGTTATAAAAATCAAACTAGAAATAAGTCTAAGTTCACTATCAATTAACAAATGACACTGCATATATACAAACATATTTTGGGTAAAAGTTTAAACAATAGAATAGAGTGTGCCCATAATAATGTCTAACAACTAACTGGCTTCTAAAAGCACATTTCTAATAATGATGCATTAACATATTTTGTGGGCTTACTTGGTATCAACTTGGACAAATTAGGGAGGAAAAATGTCCCTCTTCCTTGATTTGAAGCTGCAAATGCTTTTAAGAAGCTTGTTGGAAGATCCTAAAAGCATAAATGAAGGGTAATTTTATTTTAAAAACACAATATATATGAAAATTGGCTGAAGTTCCAAGTCAAAATTCATTTAAGATAAGCAATGAGCAGCTTTATGCAATTTGATGGAAAAAATATATACAAGAGATTGATTTAACTAAGAATGAGCCTAAACAATACATTATTCTCAACACATGGAGCTCCTAGCATTCATCAAAACCAAATGCACAAATATCAACTGAATCAACGTTATCTTAATTAATTTGAAATACAAATTCTCTATCCATTACTGCATATCATCCTAAATTTAGTATTCAATCTTTTTAAAAATTTTAGCATATACCAGGAATGTCACCTTCTGGTATTCGAGCAATTATATCTGATAAATCATTTTTACACCAAAAACACATAAAGAACCAAGCAACAGCTAAATACCTAAGGAAAACTTCCAATGGAATGATTGCTTACCTCCCTAATCAATCTTTAGTGCTATATTGATTTTGATGAGAATTGGATAAAATTTGTTTAGTGCTTCATTTTATTATTTGTGCATAATTTATACAATTCTTCGGAAACATCTAGTAGGAAATATGCAACAATTAAGTAATGAAAAATAAATACATAATTAATTATAATTAGAATAGTCCGTGAATTGTTGAGGTAGCTATAATATTCCCACGAATCATAAAATGGCATGAAGTGAATAAGGAAGGTGAAGGATTGCGAGGTTCAATGTAACATTAATGAAGGATGAGGCAAAATTGATAGAGGCAGAATTAATGGAGATTGATTTTTTCACATCCCCTCAAACAAATGGATGGATGTTACCTATTTTAAGCTTACATATCAATTGCCAAAATATTGTTCCTAATAATCTTTTGTTGAAAATGTCTACAAATAGATCCATCTGTGTCAATGAACAGAGTACATATTAAATCACTGCTTAGCTTCCCATTTGTAAAATGCCTATCAACTATAATATCTTATTAAGTTATGAAACTCAGAACTATGTGCAATATTGATAGTTGAATTGTTATCATAATAGAGCCGTATAGGACAATTCCACTCAACATTTAAATTTTTTAGGAAAATTTTCATCCATAACAATTTGTAGATTCCTAGTGTCATATATCTAAATTCATCTTTTATGCTAGATCTCGCCATAACATATTTTTTTCTTATCCAAATCACAAGTATACCTCCTAAAATCTTAAAGTTGACCTCTTCTCAATCATAGACCATGCATAATTGACATCTTTATGGGATTAAAGTGTCAGATCATCACCCTTTTTTAATAAAATTCGTTTATCTATGTATAGCCCTAAGATGTGATTCTTTAGAATTGTGCACGTATTACCTTACCGCGCCAACAGCATAGGCAATGTTAGGTTTAGTATGTGATAAGTGGATAGATCTTCTCATAATTATTTGATAAAAAAAAATTTCTACAATAGTCTTTTGGAGCATCTCCAAATTTATAGTTAAAGTATATAAGCTCTAAACAAGCTAATTTGCATGTCTCATTCAATTGGTAATGTTATATATATAAAGTTGAGTGTGTGCAACCTCAACGCAAAAAAATTACTTTAGGTCTCTTAATTTCTTGATTTGAATTCATGAAATAGCATCTTCGACAAAGTCTCCATATCTTCCAAGCCACTACCAACTATAATAATGTCAACAACATAAACTGGTAATAGAGAGACTCCCCTTGAAGTCGTGTGTAATACAAATAAAATATGATCTCCCTGATTTTGTTTGTATCATATGTTAAGCATTACCTTCGAGATTTTCAAACCATGTTCTTGAAGACTACTTTAATCCATACAATTCATTTTTTAGTTTACATACCTCTAATTTTGTATTTAACACATGCATACTCCAATAAGTACGTGCTAGGAAATGCATACTAATAGCATAGTTTTAAAATGATCAACATATTAAATTGCATAATACACGCATATGTAATATTATCCATTGCAGGTAAGATATAACATTGGTGTGACATGCAAGAAAAGCAAGCTAGTTATAGACTAATTTATGTTAGCCAGAGCAAGATACACTGTACAGCAGGGTAGGCCGACGGGCTTTTCTTTAAATTATGAATTTGTGGTGGAATCCAAATATAAGATATAATATACAAGATAGGAAGTTATAAGGGAATAAGATATGCTGACGGGCAAGAGTGACGACTCTTACAAGATAGTCAAATAATACTAATGCACTGACACGCAACATGATGTGACAAGACATGACAAGATATAGGGAAACAACAAATGATTAGCTGGATATCCTAACTTTAAAAGACATGAATATATATATATATATATATATATATATATATATATATATATATATATATATATATATATATGTGTGTGTGTGTGTGTGTGTGTCGCGCGCGCATACATGACATGATGACGAAATAACATGACCATGCATAATCTATACGATATATGAGCAATAAGATGCATGAATAATGACATTGATATACAAGAACATGGTCAATAATGACACTGAGATAAATATAGATACTTAATACACACAATACATGAGATTGATACATACTGCATAAATAATATGATAGAACATATGAATGATAATCATGATATTGACCTACATTGATACCTAATAGATCTAAGATACAATTACATTGCTACTTTCATGATTATTATTCATATTGATTGATACTATTCATAATGATCACTATTGTTCATGCTAATATGTTTCTATACACATGAATTTATGATAATCATTCTCTATTAGTATTTTGAATGACTACATACATATTGTTCTGCTTTCCATGCAATAGGTACAACGGTAGATTTAGATGACTTATTGGGCTTCTGCTCATTATGTAATTTTTACAATATTTCAGGGGAGGGTAAGGACCTAGTGCCTAGTGAAGTGAGGCTAATCAGATTTTAGTGATAGGTATTTCTTTTATATTTTATGTTCGTTTTTGGAGGCATGAAAATATATTAAGATGGCTACATTGGAAAGAAATTAACAGCTAGTATATATGATTTTTTGGAATGAAATGAGATGCACATATTTATGACGAAATGAAATTAAAGATAGCTTCTATTGTGTATATTATTTTTATGGATGACTATTAATGACCATGGAAGCTGATTAGAAATTTAAAATAGACAATTTTTATAGATTAGATCTTAGAGCGTGACATCTTTGAAGGAGGATTACATTTTTAATGCATTCCATTTGGATGGATTATTAATGATCCATTCCTTGCAAAGGCACTGTAGTAGATTGGAGTATTTTATGATGGATTGTCCCCCTTGCTTCGTAGACAATATCAAGATTTTGATCTTATAGATTTGGGTTGCATTACATGCTTTAGAATCCATTTAATTTACCAAAAATAAATTTTGATTTACTGAATAAACATGCAGATATCAGTTATTTCAGAAACCATAGAGTTTAATGGTTTATGGACTTGATCTCGATTTTGATCTTATAAATTTGGGTTGTGTTACATGCTTTAGAATACATTTAATTTACTATATACCAAATTTCTTTCATTGAATGAACATGAAAGCATCACTTATTTTATAAACCATGTAGTAACATGATCATGATGTCACCATAGTCATGTTCATTAAAATTACTGAATGGGATTATCTTGTTGAGATCCAGCGTCAACGTAAATAACCTAATTTTCTTGTTCCCTCTAAGAATGTGCAAACCAATTGTGAACATTTGGAAAATTATTTTCATTCAAATGATATTTTGAATGAATGTTTTGTAATTATCTTATTGAATTTGGGTTGTCAATCTCTGTTCCAAATGAACCTAAGATCAAGGAACATGGATATTTTTGTAATCCATGGAAGTAAAATTGTAATAGCAATTGGTTGCAAAGAGAAAAAAAAATAAGGATAACACTACAACGATGAAAACTGTAAATGAGAATACGGGACGAAAAGAAAAGGACCAAGAACAATGAAGGCTCGCAAGTTTTAGGCAGTGCAATGATGAAGACTGCAACTTATAAATATGCTAAGAAAAAAGACTATTAATCTGATGCCATGATGAGACTTTTAGAGAATCAATTGAGTGATTCATTTCATCATTTGTATTGAATTTATATAAGTCTAGGGACCATCTAATAGGAAATAAACAACAATTATGGAATTTAAAAATAAATACATAATTAATTATGATAAGGACAATCAATAGATTGATGAGGTGGCAAAAATAATCCCATGAATTACTGGGTGATGTGAAGTGAATAAGGAAGGTGGAAGGTTAATGTGCTTGATGCGATATTGACGAATGTAAAGGCGAAATTAATGGAGACAAAATTGATTGAGGCATAATTGATGGAGATGGAATTGATGGAGATGGAATTGATGGATGCTAAATTTTTTCACATATTTCACGTGAGGATTATCATAAAATGGGGTTTTAAACTAGAACATGTTGGGGTAACAAAACTATAAAAGGGTAATATGATAAAAATATATAACAAAAGGAATAATTAAAACCAAATTGACACAAAATAATTGCCTTAAAACTTGAATGCTGCGACATGCATTTAAAGAATTGCAGATACCATAATTTAACAGCGAGAGAATTATTCAAACCTAAAGGCAAACTAGTTGCTCTTCACAAAACCACAATCTATAAGAATAAAGTAAAGGAAATAATTCTTCATGCAATCTGAAGGCAAACACGTTTCTAGTGGCAGATATTAACCTTTTTGCCAAATGCCTTCCATGCCATTTAAGTGCTTCAGCTGCCAAAAAATCAAAGATATAACATGACATGACAGTAAAAGCAACAAACTATATAAAATTACTGCTGCGTGAGAAGTAGAAGGTTTCTAGACGATACCAAATACAGTTCATTTTCATCATAAAAATTTAATGTAAGAATCTGAAACAAAAATAAATCATGCCTTTCGAAATATTCAATCCAGAAAGTTTAATGAGGACTCAGGGTTTAAGAGGGGAAAATCATTTCAAAGTTTAAAAAACCTGAAGAATTATGGTATCTAATGATAGGGTGTATCAAATAACTTCTTGTATCATCTAATCTTTATTAAGTCAACTATTGAGGAAGAGGATTTTCACCATGAATCTAGTTGGTCATCATAACTAGAATGGCTAAATCACAAGCAACCTACAGAGTTCTAGATAAAATCTACTAATTATTATGTAAACTATCATAATTTAAACAAAAAAATAACATGCAATAAACTATGGATGTTCAATAATCTCAAACATCGCAAACAATCAACAAGAACAATTTTAACTCTATCAACAATAAGCCATGACTACATAAATTCATATTCTAACAAATAAAATGAGACAAAGTTTGAATCTAACCATCAATCATCATCATTAAACTTGTCCAAACCATTTAAGGTTGACTTCATGAAGTCGTCTCCACTATCAATGTTGAGTATAATAAGAGAGAGAAATTATATTATGTGCAAGTATTTTGATGACCACTAATCATATAACTATCGGGCTAACACTTTTCCTTCCTAATCCTTAACATTGATTCTATCCACCGGCCCTATTAGTTCATCTTCAACCTCCACTATACATGAATAAACATAGTTACTAGTCAACTCCTCTACTTTCATGACGTTGTTCATACCATTTGTATAATATAAGCATTTCTTAGTATATTAGGCCTAGTTTCACTATAGTTCAATCACAGCATTCTCAGTTAAGCGATAATAACATTTAGTGCATTTGATTCATTTGTTGCCCAATACTTGAATCCATATAGCAAAGTCAATCTAATTATAGTTTTATCAAACTTAGATTTTTTTTTTCCCTCCCTCTATCAAACTTAGATTTAACTCTGCATAACATCATCTTATTGTATACTACTCTAGAGGCACTTCTTTATTTAAATCAACAATGCTCAGCTCTATAAATTATGCCATTATTTATAAATTATAACTCAGTTCATATAATGCATCCAATGTGCATAAACTTATCCTGTTAGAATCTCAACCTCAATAATATTGAATAAAAATTACAAATTTTATGCTTAAAAGTTACATGCTAGGTGCTTGGTATTTGTCAGCAACCCAAGCCGCTTATCTCCTAGAAATTTCTTGTATTGTTGAATATAATCATGCACTTTGAAAAATGCCATACCCATCAAAACTCTGCCCATTGTAAACTGCATGCAAGATATCTCACTTTGAAATGTCTTTTGTGAGCATAACCAATACAAAAATATACAAACTTAATATGATATCTTAAACTTACTCTGTTTTGAAAATTTCTGGTAACTCCAACATTTTTTATGTTTGTCACTCACACCTTAATCATACCTTTTTTTTATTTAATCAAGCCAAACTTTGACACACGGTTTCCTAAATGAGGTGATAGAGAGTACAATTATGGGAATTAAGAGAAGATATAAGAAAAGAAGGTCCAACATTAAAATTTAATCAGTAAAATATACTTAGGCATTGTTTGATAATGCTTTATGCTTTATGATTCTTCATTTTTTTACCAGTAGTTTTAATGTTTTTGGTTTAACTGATTTGAGAAAAATACCATTTGTATGAGAAAAAAAATAGCTTTCTTATAATAGTGGTTTAGATTTCTTCCCATAAAAAATAACATTTTTTAATTGTTGCTGCTTAATTTAATAAATAAATAATTACAGTATGTTAATTAAGTATATGCTAGATAATATTAGTTTTTTTATCATATTAATAATAATTTCAATCACTCATGACATTGTTCTAATAACAAATTACAAAGCAACTGCACCTTTTAAACACTTTAGACAGTAAACTAACCAAATTTACTATAGGTCTTACCAGGTCAACTCCTAGACAACATCAAGGAACAGCATGGCGCAGCACAGCAATGCCGAATGGAGCCTTAGGGGCTGTTGGATGCAGGAGCCGAATGGAGCCTTAGGGGCTGTTGGATGCAGGATTTATGCTAAATCCTGTCAAACAAGATTTAGGCAACTGTTAAATCTCACAGCGAGTTAAATCATTCGTTTCGCTCTCTTTGAAGTAAATCCTGGATTTACTAAATCCGAGAGTTTGACAAATTTATGAGATTTGGCCAAAGAAGCGCGGAAACAGAAGAAAGATGGCTACCTTCACAACAAGCAAGCTCCCTTCATCATCGTTACTTTTGATCGAACAAACGAACGACAATGTGTGATTTAGGATCTGACAGGAAGAAACGTCGTCGAAGGAGGCGAAGAAGTTATTTAGCGAAACGTTCAAAAATCTATACGAAAGAGGCCAAGTTGAAGAGCAAGGAACAATGGAGAAGCAGAAAAGAAAACCTAGAAAATCTACGACAATAGGAAGACAGTGTAGAATAACTTTGAGTCAGAACACCAATTAAATGTTGACAATTGGATTTCTAATATTTATAATTTTTTTCCTTGCTACCCAATGACCCGACCCAGTCCAGACACTCATTTTTTAACTTTTTAAAGAAATAAGCCCGCGAAAGCATCCAAATATTTAGTGTTTTAAAGAAATATCACTTTTGATATTTACTGAGAAAGGAAAAACAAGAAACATGTGATGCTGATGAAAACTGGTTTGGATAATGTTGCATTCTCCGAGAAAACGAAAGATGGTATGCAAAACGTCCAGGAAGACTTAAAGATAACAGGACTACAACCAAACTATGGGAGTATATCAACAATTAAAAAGGCAGAAGAGGCGTGCGCACTGAGACGCGACTTAAGGCGAGGCAAAGCATTTGCGCGTTGAGGCTTACGCCTCGTAGGATTCGGCGGAGCGTGCGCTTATTTCGCACGGAGCGTAGGCTTCGGTTCGTAACGCCTCGAAGCGAAACAAGGCACCGCTTCGATTTCTAAGTATATAGACCGAGCGGTGAGAGTCGTATAAGAGTCGAGTATTAGAGTAACATATCTACTTCTGTTTCGATCGGGTGAGAACTGAAAGGCGAACTCCGCCAACTTGGACGACCACAGTTCGATCGAGTTCGAACATAGCTGGAGGCGATCGAATGTAATGATTTATTTCTTCTTCTTCTCTTGCATCTCGTAATATTCCCATCATTTGCTTCATGTCTCGCTTCTTCTTCTCCAGCTTCTTGTAATCGAAGGTTCTTTTTTCACGGCTAGGTAACGATCTTTCTTCCCGTTATTTGCTTCATGTCTCGCTTCATCAGATTGTACATGCTCGGTACCGCTCAGTACATGCTCGGTACCGCTCAGTACATGCTCGGTACCGAACAAGTACATGCTCGGTACTTAGCGGTACATGTTCGGTACATGCTCGGTACTGAGCGGTACATGCTCGATACGCTCGGTATTGAGCATATATAACAAGCAGAATTTAAAAATTACTCTTATAATATAATTTTGTATGTTACTATTGTTTCATTTTAGAGCTAATGAAATATTAACTGAAATAGGAGATAAAGGAAAAAATATTATAGATGAAGAAGAGTTGGAGGATGACTTTGACATTAATTATGAAGATTCTTCTGAAGACAATCAAAGTGATGATGAGCCTGCTTTGGGTCTTGATCCTAAGGGGATGTTTTATTTTTAAGTGAGATTATTTTAAATCTTGTATTCCAGTAATATTATTTTAAAACAAATCTTCAAATTCATAGTTGACATAATATTTTGTTATTTTTTGTCATTATTTAAAATTTTAAATTAATTTATTTTAATCGTTTTGAGGCTTACGCCTCGCCTCGCTTAAGAAAAACGCCTCGATTCCCGATTTTGCCTTTTAAAACCCTTGGAGTATATTAGGGTTATTATCATTAAATTTTAAACTCCTCCCAAGTTTTACTGTTTTTCATGTAAATGTATAATTTTTTGGATTCAGGGTGTATTCTTCAATTATTTATGTGTCGAATGTCGCGAATAAACATGCTCTTGCTTAATTATATATTTTTTTCTTCTTTTTAAAGTTTTTAGCACTTGTACAAGGTTGTGTATAAGGAAAATTATATTGAAAATGTTTTTTTTTAATAATATACATATGTATATTGCTATGTACAAGCTTAGCTATAACGATCTCAATAGTTTATGTATTTTTTTATTCATTTTTAAGCTTCTTAAGCTTGTACAGCTGTGTATAAGGGAAATTATGTTGGAAATGTGTTTATTTTTCCTGATACACAACTGCGTATTGTTGTGTAAAAGCATTGTATTGATGATTTCAATTGTTTTTATGTTATATTTGTTCATTTGAAAGTTTTTTTAGCTTGTAAATAGTTAAGTATTAGGAAAATTCTGTTAGAAATGTGTTAATCTTCCTAATACACAGCTGTGCATTACTGTGTACGAGCTTTGTATTGGCGATCTCAGTCGTTTTTGTGTTGTATTTATTCATTCAAAAGCTTTTTGAGCTTATACACATATGTGTAATAGGGAATTATTTTAGAAATGAGTTAATCTTCATAATACACAGCTGTGTATTACTGTATACAAGCTTTGTATTAGCGATCACAATCGTTTTTTTGTTATATTTGTTCATTTGAAAGCTTTTGGAACTTGTACGTAGTTATGTATTGGGAAAATTATTTTAGAAATGTGTTATCTTGCCGTCGACCACCACCGACTTTCTTCCTTCCCAATCAGCGCCGTAATTCCCAACTGTCGGAGTTCTTCTCGACCGTCCTCCAAGTTTTTCTCAACCACCATCAAAGTTCTTCTTGATTGCCGTCGAAGTTCTTCCCAGCTATCTCCAGACTTTTGCATCGAGAGTATCTGTCTGAAGATTGTCAAAAATCTTCAATACATTGTATTCTCTCTGTCCTTAGGTTGGAGGACGGATTGACTTTTGTAATCTATTCAAATACTAGTAGAACTATTTCAACTGGGCAAGGCCCTGTGGTTTTTTACTTTCTCAATATTTTCCAAGTATTTTTCTACGTAAAAATACTGTTGTTCTCTTTATTATTTGTTTATGTGCTAAGATTTCATATATCACTAATACAAAGTATTTTCACTCCACCCCCTGAATTTTTCAGCTCAGAACAAGAGGATTTACAAAATCCTACTTAAATTAAATCCTACATGCATCCAAACAGACCCTTAACACGGAGAGACCTCCTATCTACTAAGAATGATAAAAAAAGACATTAAAGAAAGTGGGAGGTAGCGTGAGGCGACTATATAAACACTCATAACAATGGATGATTAATGAACGAGTGACTTGAGAGAGCTGTAAAAAATGAGTACGGGGAGAAGGTACTAGGAATCACGAAAGGCGCCGAAACCTTGTGCCGTAATAGAAGTTCCTCTAAGAACGTAGACGGCAGGAGAGTAATGATTGGTCAAGTCCTCTCCAACGCTGGCGAGGCGTCTCGTGGGAGGATTCGCTCCAGGGCACTCTCCTTCGAGATGTCACCGTTGCCTCCAAATTAGTCGCAGTTGGTAGCCGGATTTAACAAGATTTAGTGTAAATCATGCCAAACGGTCGAACAGAACGTTTTAAATGCTGCAGAATCCTTAAATCACGTTTCTCCTCCATCCCAGTTTTTAACAACTCTCAGGAACACCTATTCTTCCTCGCACGTCTGCTCTCCTTGCTGCCTTCACCCGCAAGCTCCCCTCGCGACTTCCTCGCTTCTTTGTGCGTCGAGGGTTTCGAGGGGTTGGGGGAGGGAACAGAAATTTGACGGAAGAAAATAGGGGCCGCAGTTTAGCATTAATTAAAATTTAAAAGTAATCATAATAAATAATATTAATTAACTAACATATATTAATTTTAATAAATAAATATTATTTATGTTTAATTTAATTAAACTTTTTTATATTAAATTAGTTTAATAAAATACTAAATAATTATCAATTATGATCTTAATCTCAATTAATTATAAATTAATTGATAAAATCGAAATTGATGATAAATTTTATTTATTAAATTAATCAATATTCAATCAACTAACTTACATAAAAATACAAAAATAAATTTAATTAATATTATATTTCAATTTTCTTTATTTGCTACGGGCGATTTGGTTAAAATGAAAAGAGTGTCACGTATTCCAAATGTAATTATTTTGAAAATATTTATATTTGGTTTGAAATAAAAGAAATACAATGTAAATTGAAAGTATTTGAAATATGCATCCTCTTATTCAATTTTTTCTTATTTGAAAATCATTATATTTGACAAACGTTTACATATATCAAAAAATATTTCAAATGCATTACATTCTTTTTGCACTATATTTTATTTTACTCTAATATAACAAACCAAATGGCCCCTTAATTTGCTCATGGTAATTAACATTAATTTTTACTATTATTTGATATGATTTATTAGATTAATTTATGAGACATATATAAACAATGTAATAAGATGTCCCAAACATATAAATCTCGAACCAAATATTACAATAGTTTACATGTATTAACTATATTTAATGCTTATCACATCAAATAGTTTCCAAATCTAACACAAGTATGATTTAATAAATTTATATTTATATGATTTATTAAACCTTACTTGAGTTAGCAACTATGAAGGTTTTTGAAGGCATGCATAGCACTCGAGGGGTTCACCCTTCATTGAATTATTAATTGGTTGAATGAGAGGCAGGAGATGTCAATAGGCTACATTAATTAATCTAATTATAGTTCTAATCTATGCATAATTCAATGTGTTATGATTGACTTGATGGCTCATTTATTTATTATGAAATAGAAAATTATAATTAGTTCTTAATTTTTATATACTAGATGTGTGTGTGTATCTATATATATATATATATATATATATATATATATATATATATATATGTGTGTGTGTGTGTGTGTGTGTTTTAATTGTTATGATATTTTATTTGAAGCAAAATAAATGCATAGAATTTTTTATAAGAAAATTGTAAAACATTATAAAGTTCAATCTTTAATGAATTTTGTCTATGCCAAAATGAGATGAATTCAAAATCTTTGCATGAGACACTATTGCAATTTTGCCTATGACCTACGTCATGAGCTCCCATTAGCGAACATATTGAGAACCACATCAAGACCATGCATTGAAATCTTACAAGCTACAACTTCCATCTGCACCAGTGGCCATATTTAGTGGATGATGGGAGATCCCCTTTGTGGGCTTAGATCACATGACAGAGGGCTTTTCTAAGATGCCTATGAGAGTATGGTTATGTTCGGTGGGGTTTACTTTTGAATGAAACTAGGGTTGGGAAGGAGTTAGTGGTTAGCCAACTCAGTTCTAGCAACCAACTAGGATATGGAACCCTTAGTTCTACTCATTACAACTTCTTTTCCAGAAGTCCAAATGACTTGAAACAAAAACAAAAACGAAGGGAAAGGTGATTAGTCATGACTTATGATCTTCAGACTTTGGTGAATGTTGATGGAGTTTTGGTTTTTTTTTTTCTTGAATTTTTCCCAATGCTTAACTAATTAATTTTTTTCCTCTATTGTTGTAAGCTGATTTTTTTCTTATGGCCTTTAGAACTTTGGATTTGTGTGTGTAAGAGTCCAAATAAAGGTATGGAAATCAAAGTTTTGGGTGTATACCATGGATTTGAATATTTTTATTTTATTTTTTGAGGACCTTAAGTCACTCGAGTGAAGGAAAATTACAATTATGTTTGGTATGATCTAGTTTGACTAATTCTCACAAAAGCCCTAAATGGATGGATTTGTTTGCTAGGAATATTAGGTTTATACTTTTATGGAGTAGGAGATGATGGAATAAACACAACACAAAAGAAAAATTGACGAAATCAAAACATGAATAAAACATTGCTACTCACTAAAGTAGCGGTCCTAAATAGGATATCATCGAACTCTTTTTAGTTTGGTCAACCATGAAAGTCCAACCAAAGGATTTTTCTTTCAATTTCACTCATAAAACATCACTAACTTATTCATTCCACAAATAAAAATATTTAATGCAAAATAACATGACAGAAATATTTTAAAATTAAGAGGGAGAGAGAGAGAGAGAGAGAGAGAGAGAGAGAGAGAGAGAGAGAGAGAGAGAGAGAGAGAGAGGAGGGGGGGAGCATCAGCCACAAAGTGTAACCACCATCACTCATCCCACAAATGCATCACTTGGCTGCCCACTACTCCCATGACATAGGCCAGCCACTCAACTCCAATTTAGTTATTCAATAAAATTAATTAAAATGCCTAACACAATAAATAAACATAATAACATTTACAATGACACTTCCCATATGAAACAATACAACAAAATCACATAAAGACTATAATAATATATTATAATTCTTGAGTCATTGCTCTAATGAAGGCATGAAGCCCTCATTGACTTGAACATTGTAATTGGGCATCCCTTGTCTTAATGAGCTCCATATTTTACATCGCTTATGATCACACACAAATATCCTAGGTCCAACAGCTCACCTTTGTCATTCATATTGTTCTCGTCACTAGCTTTCACAATAAGAAAAATAGCTATTTCAAGAGGAATATGGTCCATCGAAATCACCAATGACAAATCAGACAGTACGAAAAGCATAATTTTTTTTTGAAAAAACCGTCGGAAAATGTTCTATTTCCTCCCTTCCTCAAACATTTTTTGCTTGAAAACAATTAATGTTCATAGCATCCAAAACTCCATTTCCACGCAAAATGCAGCCATAGCCCCGCCCTCGATCCCGATTGCCACCATTCACCCGTTCTTGAGCTTCCATTCTCAGTTGCATTTGAGTCTTCATCTCGGCCAAATTCCTCCATTGATTCCTCCGTTGTCGGACGCAGTCAAGCCTCTGTTCACTTGTTGCAAGCACATTTATTTGCCTCTTTTCAAACCCTTCTTGCTTACATAGTGATTGGAAAAGCAAATATGTAATGTTTAAGAACTCATATATTGTTACTATGGTTTGGACACTATAGAGCTTGATTATCGTATAATGCATTTTGAATAATGTGCTTTTGGGAATGTTTATATATTTCACTAATTGAGTTCATTTATGTGGCTGATACATTCTTTGTGGGTTATTGTAAGATAATTAACGTGAAATTTTTTTTTTGTCTAAGCCATAGGTTTCCGATGGATGTGCCATCAGAAATCGACACGACAAATTTTTTGTGCAAAATATTTTGCTGGTAACTCCACCAAAACTTTTGACATAATATTCCACCGGTATTTTTTGCGGAATGGTGCCAGTGCAAATATAAAAAAATTGTTTTAGATACCGCCGAAAATCTGTCGGTAAAATCTCAGGTGGAAAAAACTTCGACACAAGCTTTTTTCAGTGCGAGTTTTATTAACGGAATTATTTACGTCAGAAACTGCCGCAAATGTGTATTTTGACGTATTTTTTTCTTTTTCCGATGAATAAATTCATTGGAATGTTCGTGTATTATTGCGATGTTTTTCATGCCCTACAGTTTATTTAATTTTGCATCAAACAAAAAAGTCATTAATTTAGTTCAAAATCAACCAAAAAATATTAAGAAATCAAAATGTTGTTAATTTAATTTACAATGTATTTGGAGTACTCTTATGTGTTGAATACATTCATCTTGTTGTTTTTATTAATATAAGAACAATGATTATTTTGAGGAGAAATAATAAAAATAGTTTAAATGAATAAGAGATATCTAAAATTTAATACCTTTGGACATTAATCATCACAATCCGAATACCTTTTAAAGTATGAGTCTTCCCATTAAACTCTTTTTTAATAAATATACTCATGAGCAAATAAGTTAATATAAAATTGGTTTGGCTTGGCTTGTTTGTTTATTGAGCTCACTTTAAGAGTCATTGTGACCTAGATAGTGACCACACCTCCATCAATGTCAATGATTGTGTAATAACTATTATTTAATGAATCAATTCATCTCGAGTTTGCTCAAACAAACTCCATAAGAGTTTCTATATGTCATTATTTTTGTTGGCAAATTTAAATTTATTTAAGATTTAATTAAGTTTAAAAGAGTCAAAATATTCGAAGGAGTGTTGCGGCGCTAAGAATAGCGACACTGCAATGCTGAACAAAAAAAGTAAGTTTATATAGAGGAAATATCCGAAACAATTTCCCATTATTTCCTCACCTCACTCAATTACCGAAGAAGGAAGAACAAGAGAATAGGACAGAGAAAATAAGAAGGATAAATTTGGATGTCGCATAGTCAGTTAAGGAAAACATTAACCTTGAGGTAGGCTCCCAATTCCCAATTTATTATTTCAATATCGATGCTTATATGAAAACTTATCAAATAAAATGTGATTTTGATGAGTTTAAGAATATTTTCAACATGTGATTTTTGATATGCCATAAAGTATTTTATTATGATCATTTTAATTGTAAGAAATTAAATTTTTGTTGGTCGATCTTATATGTACAATCTATTTTGTATTTTATGTTGAATAATGTATATCTTGCATTGGCTAAAATTCATTAAAAATCTTAGAATGCTATTTTAAATGATCCTTATGAATTATTTTATAAATGACAAATGTCATGTGTATATGCAAGTTATATTTGTATTACCTCTTGAAACATCATACATGTGAAAATTTATGCATGTTAGCTATATATATCAAATGTGTCAATATCTACAAGTACATATCATAACATATGGTAGATATGATGATATGAGATATGTTTAAGTGTACCAAAAGTAATGTTATTAGTAGTGGTGTTAATTCGGGTCAACGGATCAGGTTCGGGTCCAACCCGAGTTGACACGAGTTTAAACTGGTTGAACCAAATCAAACCCGTTTAGCTAAATGGGTCAGGATATATAACACAGACCTGACCACGTGGGTTATCAGGTTGACCCGACCCGACACAATTTACTGAGCCAACTGCTATAGATTATTGATTACTAATTATTGAAAAATATCATGATAGCCATGATTTTTTATTTATTTAAGTTTTATTATCGAAGTGTATATTACATATTCAATGTTACTTTATGATTTATTTAAAATGTATTGATTTACTATCATTACACATATTTACTATTATTATATTGCTTTACTATTATTGCCAGTGATTTTACTGGTGATACTTTACTAATTAGGGGCATTAATATTATTGTTTGATACTACTACTAACCTATTGTTATTGTTATTATTATTGTTATTGATTCATTGTGTCAATATTGAACATGTGATATTTTAAGCATGTGATATATTGAGCATTTTGTGATTAAAATACTGATTTGATGTTGATATAGAACAACTTAACAACATGTGTGCATTATTATTTAATTTTACTACATTATTGTAGGATTTTACATTATGGGATGTAGGGCAACAAACGAACTGAACCGAGCCGAGTATGTGAGTGTTCATGTTTGAGTTCATTTATTATTAGATTGCTCAAGTTTGGTTTGTGTTTGATTCGAGCTTTATTGTTTGTGTTCATGTTTGGTTCGTTTAATTTAAAGGTGTTCGTGTTTGGTTTATGTTCGATTCGTTTAATGCTTATCAAGCTTTAAACAAAGAAGCATTAACGAGCTATGTTCGTGAACATATTTAACAAATAATCTATTGAACAAACAAACATTAAATTTGTTCATGAATATCTTAAACAAACACTTTAGAAAATATAGACAAATGTGAAATGTCTTTTGTTCAGAAAATTAAATTTATAATAAATGTAGTTGCCTATTTAAAATGAAAATATGATTAATCTATATGTATATATTCTTAAATGAAGCTTACATGTTGCATTTCTCTCCATTTGATCTTTTATCTAGCTTAATGTCGAGCTTGTTCACGAACTTCAAATGATGTTGTTCGTGAACATAAATGAACCGAACACATTAGTGTTCAATATTATTTATTTAAGGATCGAGTATTTAAAATATTGTTCAAGTTTGTTTGTTTAGTTAGTTAAACGATCACAAACGAGTTTTAATCAAACCGAGCATATCGAGTAGCTCGTCGAACGCTTGGTTTGCTTGCAGCCCTAATGGATGTGATGTATGTTATGTTCTATTTTTGTTTATGTTCTTTCATATGTCATGTGCAATGGGAGGTGATCAAGGGAGTCATAAGTGGAAGTGTTGTTATAAGAAGAATCAGGCTTGTGTCCACTCCATTTGGCTTATGTATGTTGGAGGTGAGTAATGTAAGAAATAAGTGGAAGTTGAGCTATATGCATATATCGGGACATGCACATATCATAATTCATATGTTGCATATTATGTTAAGTGAAAAAATTCATGTACAAGTGATATTCATGTTGATAAGTATTCACTTATATTCATATGATAATACAAGTGATGGTACATGTTAATGTTTACAATGTTTATGTTCAAATGATAAGTTTTGAAATGTTATTTTTTTTATGCATGTTTAAGTTCAAGTGATACCAACGTCATTCTTCTAATGACGTTAAACATTAAGTATGAGTAACACAATGCTAATATTTTATAAGTAGTAAAGCTATAGTTTGTTATATAAAGTCATTTGAATACTTTATTTATAAAACTACAAATAAATATATTGATCTGTATGATAGGATCGATATTGGGGTACACTACAAGACAACACGTTGTTACCTGCGGACAAAATCTGCCAGTAACATGCGAAATCTGTTGGAAAATTCTTATTTCAGGCAAAATTCCGGTGAAAACGTCTTTGACGGTAATTCGTGCGTCAAAAAATTGATACCGGCATAACATTTAAGCTGGAAAATTTTCCAGCGGTTTACCAGCACAAAATTTGTGAAATCAACGTCTTTTAAAGTGGCAAATTATGGCATTTCATCCGCTGGAATTTCCAGCGGCTAGTGTACGCCAGCATAACCGGTAGAAAAATGCTCAGAAAATCATTAAAATACCGGCGAATATCCGGTGGAATATGCTCCGGTGATTCAACAATGGAAATTGCGCCGGATATTTTGCCGTTAAGTTACTAGCAGGTATTCCGTCGGTTTTACCGGCGTAACTATTTTCGCTGAAACATCATACTATAATTGCGCATTTTCCTGTAGTGGTAGCCTACTAAGCATCTCGTTGCTTACTTTATGAAATATATGATATTTTGGTAACTAGTGTAATTGAAATATTCTTTTTGATAATTCAATTTTATTTATGTATTTGATGTTTTACGAGTACTCTAGACTATTGTACCTAATTATTTTGGAAGACAGGAATAATTGTAATTTCGTGCATCTTTTATTTTAATATAATATTGGATGATTACTAGCTCTTGTATATAATGTGTTGAATATGATGTAATTAGCGATTCATGTTTTATTATTATTTTTTATTAGACCCAAAGGCATGATTATAATAATTCCTTAAATTCTAAAAGATATATTTGACTTACAACAATCAAATAATATTTCAAAAGTCATTATTAGTTCATTTTGTAAATCACTTTGCCATAACATAGATATTATTGTGCTACAATTTTAATCATTTTTTTAAATTTTATGGGTATTTTAGATAAGAAAATAAGAAGCTTCTTATTTAATTATAATTCCTAAAAAAATTGGCACACCTCGATACAAGTGGATCTTTTATGACTGTTAGGTGTCCGTTTTGCAAACTATTTTCATCAGAGCATTTAACACACGCTTATCTAACTTTTGAATATTTTTCATATTTTTTGGATCACTGAATTGGAAATATAAAAGAATTTATAATAAAATTTCACTAAAAATTTGAACAATTGGTATAATTAACAATGTGTACTTAAGATATTTTATATAAAATAATTTTCCACTTATTAACAACATATGCTTTTCATATTTCATTTTTGTTTAACATATAAGAGAACATGGAAAATAAGAAGAACAAATAGGAGAGAGAAGGTAAGGAGAGAGGATATATGAGAGAGGAGAGAGAAACTTGTATTTGGATGTCGTGGAGCCATTTTTGCAGTCAATCTAGTAAGGAAATTTGTTCGGATCAAGATATGTTGCATTTTGCCTATCCCATATTTCAATAATTCAATATTTTTAGATTTTTTTGATCGAATTTATAATTTTGTTATAAAATGCAATTTTATAGAATTTAGGTAACTTTTGATATGTTGGTACGACTATTCTGACCATTTTTAAGTATTTATTTGAGATTTCGTGTGGGGTGCTTTTTTAAAATAACAAAATTTATCAAATAAAAAATTCATTATGATATCTAAAAATTGTGTTTTAGTTCATTTAAATCTTCAAAAACTATTATACATAATTTCTGATAATGTGATAAAATTTTAAAAACTTGATTTAGATAAATTATAGAACATCTAGTGGGAAATTATTTGATAGTCGTTAGAACATTTTTTAGACACATACAACAATATTATGATTATTGCAACAATGTACAATGCACTCTATCTTAGTATTTATGACTGAAATATTTGAATTGGCAGCGAGGAGGGATTCTGTTGGGGATGAGAAATGATTCTATAATTTGTTATGTATTAAAAATTTTAGAGTTTGAGGGTTGTATTTATTAAGAAGATATTTTGTTAGCGGTGAGAAGATATTTTGCTGACAACGAGAAGATATTTTGTTGATGACGAGAAGGGATTCTATTGGTGGTGAGAAGAGTTTTTTGTCGACGACAAGACAAAAATATGTTATTTGTTATATATAAAAAAATTGGGGCCTAAGAGCCATTTTTAAAATTACTATGAAATATTTATTTATATTTCAATTAGTATTAGTATAGTCTCAATAGTTTTTTAAATGCTTATTAAAAAATCAATATCTATTTTAGTTTCATATTTCCGTAGAGTATTTCAATTTATTATTTTAGTATTTTCAACTATTTTTAAAGATATTGATTCATGTTTTAGGCTAAAATGACTTACTGATCAGGCGTGTTAGCTCATGCTTACTTTTGTTTCCGTTTTTAGTTAGGGAAAGGAAAAGGAGCGAGTTAAGTAGTTTATGATATAAACTCTGATATGTGCTATATAGATGACCTTTTTTTTGGCTAGTTTCATTTTCTTGCAAGCTTGACATCTCTTTTTATTTTAGTTTAAGTTGCCAAGCACTGTTGTAGATAAACCTCAAATCTGTGCATGTATTTTTTTGGACGATATATAATTTTTTTTTTTAGTCTTCTACTTTATGTTGTATTTAATAGTGGTTATGTGTTATATAAATTGAAAGTTTAATTTTTCTCAACACTTCTCCTAAATCTTGGGGTTAGCTTCTAATTCTTGCCATGATCGGGCATGATATAACCTGTGTGGTATCAAGCCATATTGGGTTGGGTCATGACAATGACAAACCATGTGCATGCGCTATTGTTATGCACATGCTAATAACCAAGCTGTTGACCATAAATAGAAATCACGAGTCCATACACACGCCTTCATCTTTCACATTGTCTCCATCATGGGCTTGTTCATGCCTTATAATTTAATTCATTTTATAGGCAACCATACACAAAATACATTTCATTAATTTACTTTAATATAACCCAAACAATATTAAAAAAAAAAGCAATATCTTGTGAATTAAATTTACAATGCAGTTGGAGTGCTCTTACATCCCTAACACTTGCAACGTAATCGCCCTTTAAATTGTTGTTGTTATAAAATTATAAGAAGAATGATGATTTCGAGTTGAAATAATAAAAAATAGTTTTGATAAATAAGAGAGATATAAATAATAATAACTTTGTACTTGAATCATTAAATACTAATTCCTTTCAAGTATATTCCATATTAAACTATTTCTTTTTTAAGTAAGCCAACTCACAAGCTAATAAGTCAAGATGAGACTAGCTTAGACTTACTTGTTAGTTTATTAAGCTCAACTTATAAGCTATTCATCATGCTAAGTCAAGCTATCCCAAAAGTCATAGCAACCAATGTTTGATTAAGCCGTAGCTATAAATATCCAATTAAACCAATTAGTTCAACTACTATGTTGAGGTATTCTTTCAGCATAAGAGGAATCTCATCGAAAAGTTAGTAATGCCTATGAGAGAAGAAGTTATATGAAACAAAACAAATGAATGCTTTTTTAATATTTTGCGAATGATTGTGCAATATTTCAAGTGGGATATAAGTACTTTAAATTTATCTTCATATAACAAAATTTAGAATATCTGACCAAGTAAAAAAAAAAAAATATATTAACTAATTAAGAGCAGGGCGTGGAGCTAGAAATTTTTATTACTAGGGACACAAATTTATGATTTCTAAAGTATTTTAAAAAAATTTCAGATGATATGTTTTCTCTTATATATATATATTAATGTTTAAAATTTATTAATAAGTTAAATAAAAAAGGAAAAGCTTAAGAGTAAATTACTTTGTGACTCATCAGATGAGAGGTCAGTCAACACAAGCAAGAGATGTTGTGTTCGATCCACACAAGTAGATTTGCTTTGTTTTTAAGAATTCAATTATTATGTGAGTTGTAGGTGCTTTGTGATGGGCCACCTATTGGGGTGCTTTGTATGTTTTAGCTTTTAAAATAAACTGATTTGTAATTTTCAAATGCTATGTAATGAGCTAGCGGGGCCCCCACTATGACTTTACCCTTGATGATGAATGCCAAAGTTCTTGATCTCAACTACACCACTAAATACCAACATACAAATTAATCTCTACACTAATTCTCCATGGCACTTCTTCTCATTAAAGATGAGAGCCAAGTTTAGCCAATATCATTTATTAAAAATTCATAAAAAGTCACAAAAAACATGAGCATAATCTCAAAGAAGTTATAAAAATCTAAAACAAAATATAACAATTAGGAACGTTAAAAAAAAAAAAAAATCCCACAGAGAAAGAAGAATGTTATCATTGTCTAAAAAAAAAAAAAAACTCGTTTAAGCATCATATTCTTATACAAGCAATTGTATTCATAGAAGCAAAGCTTAATAATAGAATCCACAGTAGCAAAATAATGACCTTTTTGTCGTTTTTTAAGACGCAGATGGAATTCTCGCGTGCACTGAACCCTTTCAATCACAGTCTATATATGCTCTCCTCACTCTAGCGTAGCTGATCAGCTATTGGTTGGCAGGCTTCAAGGACAGAAACCGGTGTTCTAGCCCCGAAGCTTTCCCGGTAAGTTTAAAAAAATTTATCAATTATTGATTTAAGATTCCGGCCTAGTTTCTACAATCCTTTGAACTAGTCTTCAAACTATCCTTATTGGCTGTCATTTGGAATCTCGTGAATGCCGTTTTGTTTGGGCTGAAGGGTTTCTGATGATGACTGCTGCGCGACGCTGCTGCAGAAGAATTTCATGAGTTATGGATTTTTCTCCGTTATGAGACTTGTGGAGTTTTCTTCTTCTTCGCAGCACCGATTCGCCCGCTATGTTTATTGGGCGAAGTTAAGTCACCGCTGACCGAAGGAGCGAACTTTACCAACGCATTGGCATGTCGGGACGGTTTCCTCTGCACTTCTAGGTTTTGTTGAAAACTATGAAAATTTCGGTCCCAAAAAACATTGTTTTGTACTGGCATATAGGATTCGTAGGTTTTACACTTCCTGTTTTTTATCTTTGCCTTGCAACCCTAGCTTTTTATGCGTGTCCTAATCAGTTCTCCAGAAGATGTCACGGAACAATAGTAAGCAGGGTTGTCTTCCGTCAGAATTGTTTTTTCTTCTGCATTCACTGTCACCCAATCTGTGTTTTGCCCATGCTTAAAATGACTGGTGATGCTGATTTATTGAGATATGTTTATCACTATAAACTCAAGGTTATGCATGTTGATGGGCTTGTTTCTTGTTTAAAGGATGATTGCCAATTCATATTATTTCACCAATTTATTTTTTTAGGAGCTTGGTCCTCAGGAGTTAACTTTCAAGGGGGTTTGTAGCAATGGAAAATTCTTTCGAAATCCGGAGGGATCACAAATCATTCAGATGCATATGTCTTTGCCTATTGCTTTTGATAGTTTCACAGAATGTTAGTGCAGAAAGCTCATATTTGATTGGGCTGGGGAGCTATGACATTACAGGACCTGCAGCTGATGTTAACATGATGGGATATGCTAATATGGAACAGATTGTATCTGGAGTTCACTTCAGACTAAGAGCTCGTGCATTTATAGTTGCTGAGCCTGGTGGGAGTCGAGTGGTTTTTGTGAACCTCGATGCATGCATGGCATCCCAAATTGTTACCATTAAAGTAATTGAAAGATTAAAATCCAGGTGTGGTTCATTTTCTGATTTCAGAAACCGATCATTAATATTGATTGTTTTTTTTTACCATGTTACTGTCTTGTTATCCCATACTTTATAGTAGTTTTAGTGCATAAACCAGTCTGGCATGGAGCATGGTCTACAATTTGATGAATAATACTTTATGCTTGGCAAGGTTGTGGAATTTTTCTATTTTACCTCATTACGGTGAATTTATGAGCTTAATCAAGGCTATTAAGGCAATCATTTACAATTCATTATCACCATCATTGACCTTATTTCCGAATTGTTGACCAACTTTATGTACTTTTATCATACACTTATTCATATTGAGTGTCATATAAGGAGTATTTGTGCCATCTTTTTTTTTGCACCACTTCTAGCAATTTTACCTTGATCTGCTGCTTTTTAATTTCTTTATTTACACGTCCCAATCTTCTTGAGGAATCATCTATCCCCTCTTGTTTGTGTCTAAACCACTAGAATGACCTGAATATATTTTCTTCCACCTTATCTTGTAGGTTTTGCTAAGACAACTTTTCTAAGATAATTTATTGCCACTTCATCCTTCATAGTTTACGATGCATCCTTTTTAATATTCCATTATGTCATACTCAATTTAGTTATCATTGGATTTTTTATTATCCATACTATATATCTATACCACATAACAAGCTTAATTCCAAAATCTTATGAAATTTATCCTCGTTCATCATGTTCTTCTCCCATTACATTATATTCCTAAGTTATTTATCCATTTTTAATCACATAATTTATTTTTAAAATATCATAGCTTTGTTCATACACTTATTATTCTGTATGATAGATCTAAGGTACTTAGACTCTCTACTGGCTATTACTTGATATTCCAACTTCCAACAAGTTGATTGTTGATCACTAGTTTAACATCCTCTAAACTATAAATCATGTACTTAGTATTTTTTACTAATAGTAATCCATTAATATCCTTAAAAGTTTTCAATTATTATAACTTTTAAGTCTTGAGAAAATGTTTTATCCATTAACTATGAATTGTCTTTATAAACATCATAAAAAGATGTAAGTTTAATTTTGATACTCGTTGAATTCCCATTATAATCATAAAGTCTTTGATCACGTTATAGATATATTTATTGATAGTATGAGCTTTATCATATATATATGATGCAGGACTACAATGCTTTAATTGTATGCGATAAGGACTTGCATGATTTCTTGAATAAAACAATTTAGATTAAAACTATTAGCAATCAAAACGTCAAAAGAAAACGTAAGAGGGGTGGCTATGCTTAGGCCAAATTACATGCTAAGCTCTTGGATTATTAAAACAACTTAGAATTTCAATAGCATACAAATTTAGTACTTTCAACAGAATCCCTATGCTAACTATGAGATTAGAAGCATAGAAAGCTAAACTCAATTCCTACAATTACTAGGCTTGACAGAGATAGCTGAACAAGACCTTCATGAATCAAGTCAAACCACAAGAGAGAGTTAAGGCGGAAGAGGCGTACGCACTGAGACGCGACTTAAGGCGAGGCGAAGCATTTGCGCGTTGAGGCTTACGCCTCGTTGGATTCGGCGGAGCGTGCGCTTATTTCGCACGGGGCGTAGGCTTCGATTCGTAACGCCTCGAAGCGAAACGAGGCACCGCTTCAATTTGTAAGTATATAGACCGAGCGGTGAGAGTCGTATAAGAGTCGAGTATTAGGGTAACATACCTGCTTCTGCTTCGGGTGAGAACTGAAAGGCGAACTCCGCCAACTTGGACGACCACAGTTCGGTCGAGTTCGAAGTTCGAACATAGCTGGAGGCGATCGAAGGTAATGATTTATTTCTTCTTCTTCTCTTGCTTCCCGTAATCTTCCCGTCATTTGCTTCATGTCTCGCTTCTTCTCCAGCTTCTTGTAATCGAAGGTTCTTTTTTCACGGCTAGGTAATGATCTTTCTTCCTGTATTTGCTTCATGTCTCGCTTCATCAGATTGTACATGCTCAGTACCGCTCAGTACATGCTCGGCACCGAACAAGTACATGCTCGGTACTTAGCGATACATGCTCGGTACCTAGCAAGTACAAGCTCGATACTTAGAGGTACATGCTCGGTACCGAGCAAGTACATGCTCGGTACCGAGCTAGTACCGCTCGGTATCGAGCGGTACATGCTCGGTACCGAGCGGTACATGCTCGGTACCGAGCGGTACATGCTCGGTACCGAGCGGTACATGCTCGGTACACGCTCGGTACTAAGCAGTACATGCTCGGTATTGAGCATATATAACAAGCATAATTTAAAAATTACTCTTATAATATAATTTTGTTCCGGGGGCGCTGCCCCCGGAAACCCCCGCATGGGCGCTGCCCCTTGACCCCGCGACAGACTGGTATATTTTTGTATTCATGTTGTTTTATTATTGGTATTTGGTAGTACAAATAATTGTTAAAATATATCATATTGTTAGCATGACTAGTGGCACAAGAAGGAAAGATCCTGCATGGAAATATGAAACTCAAGTTGAAGTGTCAGGCGAAGGTGCAAAGAAAGGATATGTTTACATGAAATATAATTTCTGTGAGAAACGCATAACTGGTGGCGTCAAGAGATTGAAGGATCATCTAGCCTGCACTTATGTCAATGTGGGACCATGTGCAAAAGTTCCTGATGAGGTGAAGAAAAAATGTACAAATTATTTAAAGAAGTTTGCCACCACAAAGGAGGTCACACAAAGAAATATGGAAGAGATAATATGAAACTCTTCTTACTATGGATCACAGCATGAAAATTCCAGTACTGGAAGCCATCTAGTTTCTTCTGATCGAGGCAGTCGGGGGCCCATGGATAGATTTATGCTAAATATTGATAACGACGAAAACATAAATACTCAGGATATTCAGCCTCCTACAGCTACAAAAGAACTCAGGAATAGAGTTTGTTTGGATATCGCCAGATTCATCTATGAAAATGGGATTCCATTTAATGTTGTTAGGAGTCCGTCGTGGATCAATATGTTACGATCTGTTGGAAGCTATGGAAGAGGATTACAACTTTCAAGCATGTATGAGCTGAGGACTTGGATGCTGAATGAGAAGGTTAAGACAACTTCAAAAATGGTGGATGATGTTAAGAAGACTTGGATTGAGACAGGAGTGACAATAATGTCAGATGGTTGGTCAGATATTCGACATAGAAGTATTATTAATTTCTTGGTCAACAATCCATATGGAACAGTTTTCCTCAAATCACTAGATGCTTCAAGCTTTGTAAAGGATGCACAATTATTGTTTGAAATGTTGGATGAAGTTATGGAGGAAGTGGGAGATGCCTTAGTAGTACAGATTGTTACTGATAATGCAAGTGCATACAAAGCTGCAGGAAAAATGTTAATGGAGAAGAGGCCTCATCTTTACTGGACTCCTTGTGCTGCACATTGTATTGATTTGATGCTTGAGAGGTTGGGACAGTTGCCTCAATATAAATCAGCCATATTAAAGGTCAAATTCGTTAGTAAGTTTATATACAATCATTCTTGGGTACTCAGCTTGATGAGAAAATTCACTGACAAGGAAATTATTAGACATGCTGTTACAAGATTTGCTACTGCATATTTAACATTGTAGAGATTCAAGGAGTTAAGACAACCTTTGGAAGCAATATTTGCTTCTGAAGAGTGGGATAAAAGTTCATGGGCCAAAAAACAAGAAGGAAAACAAGTTAAAAAGATTGTTATGAAAGACGATTCATTTTGGCGCAGTACAAATTATGCTTTGAAGACAACAGGAGTACAGGACCATTAGTAAATGTGCTTAGAATGGTTGATGGTGAGAGGGCCCCGGCTATGAGATTTATTTATGAAGCAATGAATAGGGCTAAATAAGACATTGCAAAAGAATTGGGAGGTCAAGAAAGTTCCTACAAAGAAATATGGGATATTATAGATGAAAGTGTGATCGACAATTACACCAACACTTACATGCTGCTGCTTACTATTTAAATCCCCAATTTCATTATGATAAAGATTTTCATGTTGACAAAGAAGTGAAAACTGGTTTGTATGCATGTATGGACAGACTCATTTCTGAAGAAGATTACCTCAAAGTGAATGATCAACTTGAGGATTTTTATTTGAAGAAGGGAATGTTTGGATTTAGAGCAGCACAAGCATGCTACAAAACACGATCTCCTGGTATGTTTGTAGTTTGTGTATCTATAATTTTAATGTTAATATTTATGCTTAAGTCTTCAACTTCAACCAATATACATAAAATACTATGCTTGATTTCATGTAGAATGTTGGTGGGCTCAGTTTGGAGATAATGTTCTTGAATTGAAAGTTTTTGCAGTTAAAGTTCTTAGCCTAACGTGTTCGGCTTCTGCATGTGAGCGTAATTGGAGTATCTTCAATCAAATTCATACAAAGAGAAGAAATCGATTGGCGGCAGATCGAATGAACAAACTAGTTTATGTTATGTTTAAAAAAAAACTGAAAGATAGACATCTCAATTTGCAAAATCAAGGAAATATTGAGAATGAAATTGACCCTTTACTTGTTGATGAGTTACAATCTGATGATGAATGTGTTACTTCTAAGAATGCTGATGTATCTGAAGTTGAAGCAGAAGAAGAAAGTCATGTCAATGAAGAAGACAATGAAACAACTATCCAAATATATAAAAGAAAGAAACAAAGTGAGATTGGAGCTTCAAAAAAATTTAAAGGTATTCTTAAATATAATGAATTATTTTGTATGTTTTTATTGTTTCATTTTAGAGCTAATGAAATATTAACTAATATAAGAGATAAAGGAAAAAATATTATAGATGAAGAAGAGTTAGAGGATAACTTTGACATTAATTATGAAGATTCTTCTGAAGACAATCAAAGTGATGATGAGCCTGCTTTGGGTCTTGATTCTAAGGGGATGTTTTATTTTTAAGTGAGTTTATTTTAAATCTTGTATTCCAGTAATATTATCTTAAAACAAATCTTCAAATTCATAGTTGACATAATATTTTGTTATTTTTTGTCATTATTTAAAATTTTAAATTAATTTATTTTAATCGTTTTGAGGCTTACGCCTCGATCCGCCTCGCCTTGCTTAGAAAAAACGCCTCGATTCCCGATTTCGCCTTTTAAAACCTGGAGTTAAACTATGAAAATACAAGAGTAGGAAGATTGGAAGACCTTTGTCACGGTTTGGACGTTATCCACTATTGAACGACACCAAGTTTCTCCTCTATGGCTTCGATTAGAGTATCTAGGATGTGATACATGTATTCCTCGACAATGTTGTTGATCTCTGGGTTGACGTCGAAGAAAGTGGAGTGAGGATATGAACGAAACCTTGCTTGTCGTAGGCCATGCCAAAATCAAGATTGGGATCGGCCATGCATCAATCTAGTTGCGTTAAAGTGTTGTAGGAGGTGATCCTTTGTTGTCCTTGCCACTTTCCCTTGAAAGAAAGGGGTTTCTCTCAAGACTCCAAGTGGGAGAAGGTAAGAGAAGGTGGCCGGCCAAGGGGGAAGGGTTGGGGAAATTAGGTTCAGATTTTGGGAGATTTAAATGGAGGGAATTTGTTTCAAACCACTCTCTAATTAATCCCTTGATTGAGAATAATTAAATAGGAGAAGGATGAGGAGGGGCATCGACATTAGAGGGGGGGAAGGGGGTTTAATTTAATTCCCAATAGAAGAGAAGATCTTTGGAAAGAAATTAAGTAGGTATGGGCATGGGCAGGGGCGGAGCCAGAAATTTTTTTGTATGGGGGCACAAATTAATAGTAATTATTAAATTACTCTTAAAATATCATTTTTATTCATTGTAAACACAGATCATGGGTCATATTTTTAATGAAAAATTATAAATATACATCTAAAATTATATGCATTCCCATTAAAAAATAGATATATCATTATATATCTTATTATTTATTAAAAAATAATATTTCTCCAATGATCATTAATGAACTGAGTTTAAATAAATTCCTTTTATAATTAAGATATTTTATTTGAACTAATTAAATTAAATTTTAATTTTGAACTATATTTAAATTAATTAAATTTAAATTAGTATAAGGCCATAATCTACCAAAATTTAAATTAATTGTTTATTAATTCTAAATTATTTTTTATTAAATTAGTTATACATAATGTTTCACAATTACTACAAAAAATTATAAATAAAACAAAATTATAAAGTTAATATAATAAAACTAATTAATTTACTTAAATTTATTTAAAATTTTTATCAATTCCTTCTACAAAAAAATTAAACAAATATTGGCAGGAGAGAGAGAGAGAGGCGGGGTGGGAAGTGATAAAAGAGAGAGAGAGAGAGAGAGAGAGGAGAGATAATGAGGAGAGAGATAAAAGCTGTTGCCAAGTGCCAACGTCAGAAAAAGAAAACGAGGCGGAGGCGGAGACGGAGAAAAAAAGAGGATTAGTTTTAAAATTTAAATTTAATCTAATATATATTAATATAATTTAAAATAAGTTAAGTGGCTGGCGGCTAAAGGGTTGGGGGTTGGGGAAGGCCTTAGGCTTGCGGCTAGGAGATGAAAGGAGGAGGAGAAAGAGATAATAAAGAAGAACCACGAACCCGGCCGTCTTCAAGGTTGGTGGGTGATTCGATTTCCTCTCACAGGGATTTCTCTTTCAAGCACTCTCAAGATCTCACAAAGAAATCAAACAAGGGAAAAAAATTTATCATTCAGTCATTAAACCTTAGAAGAGAAACATAAGGGCTATAAATAGCCTCGTACAAAAGGACTCAAAAATAAAAAGACGACCATGCCTTTAGGGCTTACGTACGACCTCCCTTAAGTAAGGGGTAAAAGCAGGAAAACAAATACAACATAAACAATAAGAGACAAAAAAAATAAGAAAAGACAAATACCTGAAATACATTACTCGATCGTGGCCGTAGATCGACGGCCACGCCTTTGATATACTTTCAATGCTCTGATGTCCCCATCAAAATCTTTATTATATTAATGTGTCTTTGGAACTCATCTTTTTAATTCTCATGATACTTACTCAATGCCTTTCCATGCTCAGTAAAAATATGAAAAATTCTTCTTTCACTATCTACACTTTTTTCGTTAATCTGTCTCCTTAGCTGATCACAGGGAAAATAGTATTGAATTGACATCACAAAGAGTGGGCTTATTTTGAAGAAAGGCATATTTCTTTATCTTTATTTTGTTCTACGAAGTCAAAATGCAAAATATAAAATAATTATTGTCTTGGACCTTTAGAAGTTGTTGTTTAGGTGATTAATCTAACATGAACAAATAGTTATTGCAGTTTGGTTGGTCTATTTTTCATTAAATCAATTAGCTAAACTAAGAATATTTCCAGGCTTCAACATGCAAAAGCTATATTGTTGTTTCGTTTTACATACTCGATAATATTTGATCTCATTGGTTTGGCTTTCTCTTGGCAGGTATGGTGGCTTATATGATGAAAGAAATGTAGCAATCAGTGGAATTCATACACATGCTGGCCCTGGAGGTTATCTACAATATGTTGTTTATATTGTGACTTCACTTGGGTTTGTTCGACAGTCATTTGATGTCATTGTTGATGGGATTGAGAAAGCCATCATACAAGCTCATGACAACTTGCGTCCTGGGTCAATATTTATAAACCGGGGTATGCCTTTCATGAGTTTGTTGTGTATATTAATTGTGATTCTATGTTATAATAGGCTTTATTATTAGTTGATGAAATTTTTTTATTGTTTGATCCTGACTTGTTTGGTTTTTCTTTATGATTTTGAGCCTTTCTTTCGTATGCATAGATCCACTTTTTATTAGGCTGCATGCTGGTGATGGTAAAATATTTTGTTGTTGCTAGGACTTCAATGCCATTCCATTTCATCTTTTTCTTTGTTTATTCACTTCTGATTTTTTGGTGGTAGTCTTGTGTTGTCTTATTTATATAACATATTTGTTTCACAAAAAATCTTCTGATTTCTTAGTTTTATTTATTTATTGATAAGAATTTTCCTTTTTTTCCTTGCCTATCTTTCCTTTTTGTTTTGTCTATTGGAATTCCCTTTTCCAAATGTTCCTGAAAAATTCTTTCTGCTGCCTCTTTAGTCAGCTTGGGCTTGGGATGCATTAGGAATTTGATTTCAAGCAGGTCTTTGTAAATAGTGCTTATGATTCATTCCTAAGCAGGCTCAGTAGCATGCCAATTGAGTGTTAGTCAACCCAAGGAGTTGGAAATAATGATCTTTATTTCTATTTAAGCTACTTTTCAGCTTATGGGCTTCCTCATTGGCTTACTCTGATGTTTCTTGATTTTATCCAAATTTTATTTCTGTTAGAAATTTAATCATAGTATAATTCTAGGAACACATGTTCCCTCTTTACTCCATATTTGTTGACACGATCCGTGGTTAACGTGGATACTTTACTTGCCAGGAGAGCTTCTTGATGCTGGTGTCAACCGAAGTCCAAGTGCATATCTTAATAATCCTCCTGAAGAAAGAAAAAAATACAAGTATGATGTTGATAAGGAAATGACCCTACTGAAGTTTGTAGACAAAGAATGGGGTCCTGTTGGTAGTTTTAATTGGTTTGCTACTCATGGGACATCTATGAGTCGTACAAATTCACTGATAAGTGGAGACAACAAGGGAGCTGCTGCTCGTTTTATGGAGGACTGGTTTGAGAAGGTTCATGGAGAGGCAAACGACATAAAATCTAAAGTTTCAATTAATGATAGCCTAGAAAGTGGATTCCCTCGGAAATTGTCCAGCGTAACCCCCCAGTTGCACGAAAACTGTATGTTTAAGCAATGCACTTGACTCAGGCTCTCATATTTTTGTGATAAAAAGAAAATTCACATGCTCTTTGTTTTAAGAGAACTTTCAACATGTTTTCTGCAGATTCCATGTTGAAGCTGCTTGCTATGTCGTTTCCAGCAAATAATGGTAGCCAAGTACCTCGTACCTTTAGTACTACACGTCGTGTAAGAAGTACCTTTAGTCAGGGAGTTGGAGCAAAATTTGTTTCTGCTTTTTGTCAATCAAATTGTGGGGATGTAAGTCCAAATGTTCTTGGAGCTTTCTGCATAGACACTGGCTTACCTTGTGATTTCAACCACAGTACTTGCAATGGAAAGAATGAATTGTGTTACAGTCGTGGTCCTGGGTATTTTTTTTTTTGACTGGCTAGTGTCTTATAAGCTTTTCTTTGAATGCATTTCAAACAATGAGTATTGATTTATCAGGTATCCAGATGAATTCGAGAGTACACGCATCATTGGAGATAGACAGTATAAGAAGGCTGTTGATTTGTTCACGGCAGCATCAGAACAGATCAATGGGAAAATTGACTATCATCATACTTACTTGAATTTATCAAATCTAGAGGTTACTATTCCTTCTATTAATGGTCAAGAAGTGGTCAGAACATGCCCTGCTTCCATGGGTTTTGGTTTTGCAGCTGGAACCACTGATGGTCCTGGAGCTTTTGATTTTAGCCAAGGAGATGACAAGGTTAGTTAATTGGTTTCATCATTGAGAGTAACTGCTTACCAAGCTTTCTTCATGATATGATGTGCTATTGATCAGGGAAATGCATTTTGGAAGCTGGTGAGAAACGTACTAAAAACACCTAGTAAAGAGCAAATTGATTGTCAGCATCCAAAGCCAATTCTATTGGATACTGGTGACATGAAAGAGCCATATGATTGGGCAGTAAGAATGCTTTTTGCTTAAGCTTTTTCTTTTCTCTTTTCTTTTTGGCATGAATGCTTATAAATGACATGCACAATGAAATTGGCTATATATCTAATGTACAAGTCTGATATTGGGACTTTCATGCATATGCATGCTTGGTTAATTGTATCTATGTGGAAGGTTTGTTGGTAGGGGATTTTCAGGATGAGGGAGAGAGGGGTTCAGAGTGTTTTCTTGGATGGGATCAGGATTACTTATTTTGCTAGCTGGTGTTTTGTGCTTTTTCTTCATTTTCCTTTCTTTCTGGGATGGAGATGGGAAGTTGAGTTTAGATGGCGCAGTTAAGGAACTTAGCACCAGTTTTAATACTTATGTAAATTCTTTAGAACTTGAATCTCATTTATAAGCTGTCAGTACTTTAATTTGTCCATGATATCTTGTTGCTGATGTTGGTAACTGGGACTTGCATCATTATTGGTGCTGAACTGCTGATTGGTTGGCCTCAATTATGCCAATATTTTAGCAGACGACAACAACAACATCAACCCTTTATCCGTCGGTTACATGAATCCTTTTTTTCCATTGTGCCCAAGTAAGAGTCAAATTCTCATTTAAATTTAATAAAAAAATGTGATTTCTAATATTTTTCTACCTCTACCATTTTTAACATAGGCCAAATCTAATACATCAACTCTTTTAATCGGGTCATCGGAAGACCGACGTTTAATGTGACCAGACCATCTAAGGAGACTCTATCTAATTTTATATGCCACTAGAACTACTCCAACATTTTCACATATATACTTGTTTCACATTCCATCTCTAATAATAAAGCCACTCACCCCCCTAAGCATCCTCATATCTGCAACACTTAACTTAATTTTATGCTTCTCTTTTAATAGCTAACATTCAGTGCCATAAAACATTGCAGGTCTGTGGGCTCCGAAAATTCGGCCCCGGCCTCCGCTCGCTTTTCTTATTCGGCGATGGAGTTTTAACGAACTAAGTTCCGGGGTAAATTTTGGAAGGCAGATGAGTTTGTAGATAAGACACTACCCAGAGATTTCGCCCTCATTTTGTGAGGACTTTATGATATGAGTTCTGATTTCCTATAGGCGCAAGCCCTATAGTTAATTACCCCTCCCGATCACGAGAGAGAACTTTCAATTAAGGCTAGTCGTCAATCAGATACGTAGAGTATACGTGTTATCTGGCATATAGTAGCAGCAATGGATTTTGATATTGGTAGAAATTGGATTTGGAAATTGGGTTTGAAAAGTTTGATATTTAAAAATAGAAATTTCACCATCGTGCACTTAAAGCGGATGGTGGGGGAATGGATGATAGACCCGATCAAGATCCCATGGTTCCGTTGTCCTGGGCCATCGTGGTCCCTGGTCTACTTAGTTAGAGGAGGTAGTCGACCCAACCTGACAGAAGGATCCTTGTCGGCAGCCATGGGTTGCTTCGTCCAAGGGAACCTTGTAGACCGGGGTTGAATGTTTGTCTAAGGGGACAAATTTGAATCCACCTTAGCTGACAGAGGGCTTTGTACCCTATCGATCATATCCTATTGATTCATATCTCAAGGATTTGATGCCAATAAGGAACGTAACGGCGCTGGCCATAATCGGTATATCGTGGTGCCATTTGGCGGCAAAACCACTCGGTTCAGAGGGCCCCGGGTCGTCGTAACCGTTTATCCTGCGGTGCCATTTAACGGCAGACCGCCGGTTAGAGGACACGTACCACGTCCTTACTGGCAGGAGATTGTTTTGAGAATGAATCTTAGTGATATTTTCGACTAGACATTTGGCTCTTTGTGAGCTAGAGTTTATTTAAATTTGTCCACCCCGACAGACTGTTGCGGAGGGTGGATGGATTTTGCTTTAAGTGTGTTGATGTATTGATTTCATTTTTAAACATCTGGAATTTGGGCTTTTTGTGGAGCTTTAGATTTTAGGGATTTTTGAATTTTTGTGGATATTTGGATGGAGCTTTGGAATATTTGGGATTTTTGGAATTTTGAGTGATGTTTGAAAAATGTTTGGGAACCCCTCCGGTTGAGATCTGCATTCAACACGACCATCATCGGGGTGTTTGGGGGTCGTTTCTCTTTATGGATCGAACCTTGTCAACTCTGTCGGGCTGTCGACAGAGGATTAGATTTCGTAGGCTTTATGCCCTCATCAGTGAATTCTCTTTGTTATAGGCCTTAAAGGCCTGATATGAATGTATTAAGATAAATAAACCGATCTTAGCAACCGTATATTTGTTTGATGATTTCGAACCTTGTCGACTCCTATTGACCCATATAGGAGGATCGGGTTTGAACTAGAATTCACTTGTCAACCCGCGCAGCATCCCTAGGCGTCACGTGTGTACCAATAACACGCTCGACGGGGCCCATGCGAGTTGAGAATATATTTCCCCCTTTAGTGTACCTATGTGTATACAATTTATAGTGCACGTGCAGGGGTACTTTGAAATAATTCGTAGACGCCTTCTGTCTGCTTGTACGGAGGTTGCAGATCCAGTGGCGTGGCGTTGTAGGTTGTAGACGCCTTCTGTCTGCTTTCATAGATGTTGCAGATTCGGTGGCGTTGCTATTTGGATGTTATGAGGTATTTTCTCATCTTGACATTGACTCCCCTTTCTCAATCACCGGGGAATTATTCTGGACTTTGAAATTTGTTGCTTCGAAGAGAACTCCTTTTAAGTTCATTAGTGTAGTTGACTTGTCATTTCTGATATTTGTGGGTACCAGAACTATTTTCCTCTCACGTATGGAACTACGAAGAGACTTTGGAACACCAGGAAGTTTGGTTCTAATTTGTTCAAACTTCCTTTCTGATTTTGCAAAGGAAGTGTACTTTTTGTACATCGAGTCACTCTTATACCCGACATACTTGGAGATTTGGGTCACCGTTGTCGTAGGCGATGTTTGTGCTTGTGTCCACAGTGGTTCGTTGTACATACGACATACACACTGTTGTTATCCACAAGATTTCATTTGCTGGAGATCAGTTGTATCCGTTACGACCTCCTAGTATTATTCGTAGGAGAACCCTTGCTTTTGCATTGAAACCACCTTTCACCAATCTCAGGTGGGTTTGTTGGGTTGCATTTGTTTGTAGGAAGTTGGATCATTCATCATTGGTCTCCCGTATCGCCATCTCAATCAACAGGCGTTTGTAGGGATTGTTATAGGAGCTCATGCATTGAGGTCTTGTAACGTGCTTTGTGTCACTTTTGACCGTACGAGTGCTCTTGTAATTTGAATTTCCTTGTGTATGATCCGAGTTTTGTTCTTTGCATATGTTTGAGTCTGAGTTAAGTCTCATTCAAACTTGAATTCATCAAGTTCACAAGTCCCCACTTGATGTCGTATAGCCTGAGTTCAAGTGCGAGTTCAACTGCTTTGTTCGGACCAGATGCAAGATTGAGTCTCTTTGTATTCTTGAAGGTTCAAGCTTTTGTTCAAGTCCCCTACAATCCAACTCAATTACTCGCTTGAGTTCAAATTGCTCGAGCCATTAATGTTCAATTTGAGTCCATAATGCAAGTTCAAGTATAGGTACCCTGCAGTCCGAGTCTTGTTCAAATGATTGTTCAGTCTTCTGGAGTCTTTGTAGGTACAATTTTATATTTAGATTGACTTGAATTTGGTTCAAATTTGATTTCATTCTATTTGAGTTTTTGGTCTTTAGAAATCATTTATGTTTTGTTCAGGTCCTCTGCACATGTTCAATTAAGTTCAAAAGTCCACTGCTTCTTCTCATTTGGTCCAGCTCTTTTGTCATTTTGAGTTCAAAACAGGTCCGAGTGTAGTAATATTTCACCCGAAATTTCGGCAGCCTCCCGGCGCCTCCCCCGTTTAGGGGAAAACTACGAGAAAACCGGGCCTTCCCACCACGCGCAATAAAGGCGTGCATGGTAGGTGCCCTCTTTCGAGGACACCTCGACCGTGATTTTTCTTCCCACCACGCTAAGAAAAGCGTGCATGGGGTCTTTGACGGTACCTGTTACAAGAAGAAGAGCAGTTGCTTTTCCCCCGCCCGGGGGTACTTATAAATTATTCCGGCTGCGCAAAGAAAAGGGTACACCAGGCTCGCCTGGCCTCGCCGTGTGCGTCGAACCGGTTTCCCTCCTACCACGCTCACTAAAGGCGTGCTTAGGTGGTTTGCCGGTCCGACACGCATGTCGGGACAAGAGGGCGAGGGTCGCTCGCTTACCTCAACATAGGTGTCATGCCGGTTGCCCCTCCTACCACTCTCAATAAAGGCGTGCATAGGTAGACCGCCGGCCCGACACGTTAGTCGAGATAAGAGGGCGAGGGTTGCTCGTTTACCTTATCGTAGGTGTCGCGCCAGTTGCCCTTCCTACCACGCAAAGAAAAGCGTGCATAGGTGGACCACTGACTCGCCACGCATGACGAGGTAAGAGAGCGGGAGGGGAGGTGACTGTCCGCCTCGTCGTAGGCGTCGGACCAGGGTCCCATCCCACCACGCGCAATAAAGGCGTGTATAGGCGGTTTTCCGGTCCGTCGTATACGTCGAGGACGAAAGCCTGAGTTTAGAGGATTATACCTTCGGGGCCGTGGACCGGCGGACTGGCAGTGAAGGGCACGGATGTCGAGGCGGGAGAGCAGAGCATACATTTTTTATTATTATATATTATAATTAATAATACTTGATAATAATAAAAAAGGAATTATGATTTAAAAAAAACTAATTATAATTAACAATTAATTATAATTAATTATAATTAATAATAATTAATTTTAAATTAAAATAATTATTTTTAATTAATTTTAAGCATTTACAGTTAATCATTAATAAAAATGATTAACTATAATAATACTAAAAATTAATAAAAAATTATTTTAACTAAAATTAGTTTTTATTAATAATGATTAAATATAATTAAATATTTAATTATAACTAATCTTAATTAAATATAATTATTTAATTATTATCAATTTATTAATAATAATAATAATAAATACAAAAAAAAAAAAAAAAATCCCTCTCCTCCCTTTCTCTGGTTCGGCCAGATTTACGGGATTTGGCCATGGCAGCGCGTGAGAGGGAGTGAGTTACCTATACAGCAAGCGGGCTCCCGTCGCCGTGTCCGATCAAAATGTTGTAGCTTCCGATCCTACTGGAGGAACCGAAGAAGCAAGGCGAAGGGAGAGGAGGATTCCGGCTCCAGGTAGTGAGAGGAAGATTCGGCTCTCTCCCTCTCTGTGTGTGTGTGGATCGGAGGAGGCAGAGGAGTTTGACGGGTTCGGCGGAGGAGGGAGACGGGGTATGTGGAGCTCGGCTAGGTATGAGGTTCTTCTCTCTCTCTCTCTCTCTCTCTCTCTCTCTCTCTCTCTCTCGGCCAGAGGAGGTCGGAACTTGACGGGATCCAGGCGTTGGCTTGAGATCGGCTGTGGGAGAGGAAGGAGGTCGCGGGATGAGAGGGCTTCGACAGTGGTTTGGAGTCGAGAGCAGGAGAAGAGTCCCGAGTGTAGTGAACGGGAGAAGAGAAGCAGCGATCATTTTATAGACGCGATTCGGGATGCGATCGAGGCTGTCTACTGGCTTTACGGAAGATTTTACGGAGAAACAACTTTTTCGGCGCCGAACTTAGCAGGATTCGCGGCTGGTTTTGTGGATCCAACGGGTAAGATGTATGCACGTTAGATTTTGGCTTCCTCTTTCTTTTTGTTCTTTTGTGTATAAGATGCAGGTCAACAAGGTCTCTCCACCATCTTATAGAATTTTCCCTCGAGTTTGAGGGGTACTTTTCTATCACACAATAGGCCCGATGCATTCTTCTAACCATCTAACTTGAATTCTACTAATAAAATCCCCATCTATTTCATCATCATTTTGAACAATAGATCCGAGATATCTAAAACTAGTACTTTTATTAATGACTTAATCGCTCAAAATCACAATCTCCCTACTTGATTTATTACTACTAAAATTACACTCCATGTATTTTGTTTTAGATCTCTCAAAAGAAAACCTTTACACTTTAAGCTTGACCTCCATAATTCAAGTTTACCTTCAACTCTATGTAAAGTCTTATCAACAAGAAGAATATCATCAACCAAAAGCATACACCAAGGTAGATCCTCGTACAATGTATAGTAAGAACATCCATAACTAACGTAAAAAGATATGGGCCTAAAGTTGATCCTTGATGTAATCCAACTTAAATAGGAAAATACTTGGTCGAAGTACCTTGTGCTTGAACACAAGTAACAGGTACTGCATACATATCCTTGATAACTTGAATATTTTAGATGAAAAGTAAAATTTTATTTAGAAGGTTTTTGAACAATCCCTCTCAATCAATTAATACCTTTGTTCATCCATCTATTATTCATTTACTGCAGCAAGTGAAGTTGGTCAATCTGTTTTTTTATAGCATATGCGTTGCTTATCATCTTCATCAATAACCTTTCTACTAATGGTAGATACTGCATGGAGAGGTTGAGGAAAAAGAAAAAAGAAAAAAAATAAAAAAATAAAGATGCTATTAAACAGAACAAATTATTTGCTGACACCCATGTATAAGTGTATAACTTTACTCATCAGTGCTCTATTTTTCATTATTCCTTTGATATTTTAATTGTTGATAACTATTGCTGCTAATGCCTTCGTAATGCTGCATCTATACTTGTTTTCACCATAACTTCACCTAGTTGGGTCTGCAGCCATGGTCTGCATTTATCAATTAACAATGCCGAACTGTTATAATATAATTAGTTTTGGTTTCATTTCTAGCAGATAATGGGCAGATATCATACAGGAAAAAAACACTATATCTCTCATAATATGTTCTTAATATTTTTTAATCTATTTCAGAACTTTTCAAGACTGGTAAATTTTAATAGGGCATTTGTCATTGGTAATTTTTACGCCAGCCCAGGAAGGGCCGGCTGGACCGGTCCAGGAGGGACCGGTCCGGGTCTACTCCAGACGGAGAAAGACCCAGGTGGAACCCCAGTAAGGGGGGCGGAAGCTTTGTGGAGCCCACCATGGGCTCAATGCAAGTTTATGAGGGAAATTATTTGAACTAAGGGCTGTTTAGGCAATTTGAATTATTCCTTTGTCTTTAATTAGGAGTTTTAGAGGGATTTAGAGTTATCTTGAATTTGAATTATTTTGAGATCTAGGGTTTGATGTTCTTGGGCTCTTGGCTTTGCCGGAGATCGTTGGAGAGTTTTTCCTTCCTCTCGAATGGAAGGAAAGTTGTATCTTGCAAGTGCTTTTAATCCTCTATTGAAATAAAAGTGTTTGCTTCGTTTTCCTACGAGTTTCTATTGCGTTTCTCCCAATTTTCTCCGGTTTTCCTGCTGTTTTCTGCTGTTAAATTGCTGTAAACAGCAGATTTGATGTGTTTTCCTGCTGTGGACAGCAGTCCAATCACTGTTTTCGCTATTTTTCAGAAGATCTACAAGTGTTTCCTATCATAATTCTAAGCATATCATAATATAAGTGATTACAAAGTTTTGCAGTTTCATAATATCGCTAATTGTTCCTTTTTTGTTTGATTTTTTTCCAGCCTTCAATTCTTCCAATTCAAATAATTAGAATTGGACAATTGGTCATCCTTTGTGTGCCTGGAGGTATGAATATTATTGCTGCATCTTATTCACTCATTTTGTTTCAACATGGCACTTACTCATTGATTAAATTAGTCCTGCTTTTTCTAAGCTTATCATCTGTGAGACCATTATTTGTGTTGAAAAATTCTCTATTGAAAATGTATTTCATTCATGTTACCTTCTACAAGCGCTAGTATTTTCTGAAAGTAAGTTTCATCTAGTTGGTTCATCTTGTGGCCTTACAGAGTTTTTTTCCTTGTGTTGATCACCTTAACCACGTTTGACTTCATCTTTTCCTATCCGTTGTTATATTTTTTGCCCTACGTATGGTGTTTTCAATGCATACGGACAATCTATCATTGATTTTCATCTTTATTCCAATCAAATGTCAACTTTTCTTTCAGAGTTTTCTACAATGGCTGGTAGGCGTTTACGTGATGCTGTAAAAACTTTACTTGCCAGTAGCAGCTCTGGAGAATTTGATGACAATGTGCATGTTGTACTTGCTGGGCTGACGAACTCATATTCTCAGTACATCACTACATTTGAAGAGTATGAGATCCAAAGATACGAGGTATGTGGAAAATTACTCAAATATTGGTTTCATCAACTCTGAAATGTCCTTGTGTTCCAGCAGGATTATGCCTTTCTCATTTCTTCATGTGCAACAGCACTATTCGCTTATTAATTCTCAGTTCACGAGTGTATAACCTGTTGTATATGTTTCATAATGTTTGGCATCGTCCTCCTCCTTAAGATTGTCTTTAGCCCAATCATTCTGTATCAGTTTAGAAATTCATTGTTTTCATTCATCATTTTTAAGTGTTGGATTGACATTTTCAATTAAATCCTCATAAAAAACCACGTTAGCTTTTCCTTCCTACCCCTTTTCCTCCTAATAATTGAGCAACCTGTAGACTGTCAAACTTCTAAAATCTTCTAATTGATAGCTTTGGAGCATGGAGTGAATAGGTGGACTCAACAAGGGGGTGTGACATGCTTTGAGATTGAGATGAACCAAAAGTATGATGAATAGATAGAAAGCCTATCTACTTCCTATGAAGCATCGATAGGTTGACTCAACAAGAGATAAGGAAAACTTTGAGAAATAAAATATGGACATGACAAACTATACTGACTAAATTGATAAATCTCCTACCCGTTACCGATGAAGCATGGACTTGACTAGTAGACTCAACAGATGATATGGTAAATTTTGAGAAATAGGATATGAATACCTTGAATTATAAAGAATAGATAGATATAACCTGTTCACTTTTTGGGCCGTTCATGAATTAAAGAAATGCATGCACTTGATATAGAACTAAATGATTGGAGCTCTAAAGAATGTTTATCACTAGCTTGTGCAAGTGAAGATAATTAATTTTAGATTTGTATATTGGAGCATAAGAATGGAATTTTTAGATAAAGAAATTTTGAAGTTTTGAGCAATAGGAGAATCAAATGATTGGCGGTCTAAAGAATGATGATCTTTAGCTAGTGCAAATAAAGAGTAATGGTTTTAGATTTATTTATTGGAGCTTAAAAAAATTTAAATTCGTAGATAAAAAAAATGAATACTATCTTTATTTATGTGTTAATTTTATTTTATTGTTTCATTTTCTATTCCCTTATACAATGCTCAAATTCATGATCATAGTGAAAAATTTGATCTTCGATGTTTCATATGCAAGGATTTCATTTTCATGGGAAAAGTGAATTTAGTCAGGACATTCACACTGGGATGTGAGACATGTAGGCTTCTATTGGATTGAAGGAAATTGAAGGAAATGAAATTAAATTTGAGGAATTTTCTGATGAATTTTGAATCAACAACCATTGACTTGAGGTTTTAAGCTCCTCGATTTTAAATTTATTGCATCAAAACATAGTTTTATAGAAAGTGCAATAATTTTCTATTCAGATGGAGTCATTTGTATTTTGAAGTTTGATGTTTAAAACTCTAAAATAAACCATTGTCCTTCGTGATTGAAGGAATTTATTGTGTAGTTTTGCAAATGTGTTGTATTTTCTTGTTAATGTCTCATTCCGATCCTAAACAATATTTCTTGAAGAGTTTTTTCCACTGAATGGAACTTTTCATTTAAAAAAGGGATAACAATTATGAAAATGATTGCCACCTCGCGATGACATTGTGTTGGGTTCTAGCAATGCATAAATTTGCAAAACTTTGGATTAAAGGGAGTTTGATTGTAAAGTGTTGAAAGATCCAGTTGAACCATACTGGACAGCACCTTTCTCTGATCCACTACTCTATTCGGAGTGTTGTTAGTTATATGAGTTGGCCTTGGAACTTCGACTAAGTTGCATTTCAGATTTACCAACAAAGTTAACTGCTCGAGATGGTGGCCAAATCAAGTTTATTTTGATTGTTTTGGATGGACTCTTTCAATCCACCAACATATCTTACCACAAGTCATTCCGTTTCATTTAGATCATTGCGCATACTAACAGGGTAAAACTTCTCGATCGGTTGCTCTGAGAACAACGTTGGTATTATAACAAGATAGTTTTTTTCAATAGCAGATGGGGGGAAATGTGCTTTTAGTAATTCTCTCATTCAACGCTGTCTCTTAACATTCCTCTTCCTCTCAGCGTTATGAATGTGTTAACTTGGTCTACTGCGCCTCGGGGTCTCCAGTTGAGATCGTTATCGTGCATTGGTCTCTTATTGTCGTCCACCATAGAAGCTTTGATACCAAACTGACATTACGGAAGTGAGAAAAAGAAGAAGTCAGGAGGGCAAGAATGAAACTGTTTTGGTTCTACGTCAAAAAGTGTAGAAAGCTGACAACCACATATGAATATATGCAAGGCCGGGATTATAGGACCTCTTAGTTGGCAACATAAACTCCCAACCAATAGACTAAAGTTGGTTGCATTTCAATCTATTTTCTCCTAAACCTCATTGTGGAATGCTTACATTTTTTGTTTTATTCAGTTGAAGCTGACTCTTCTTTTGAGATCTGATGATGGAATCATTCGATCAGTATGCTTGTGTCTAGTTGGGACTTAGGTTAACACATGCTTGATAGCTTTATATGTGCTCGTCTAAATCCTCACTGGTCATAACACCCTTCAGGATTTATTGTTTGAACAAGCTCCTCTCAGAAAGCATGTTTGAAATGAAAATTTCAACAAATGAGCAAAATTATCATGTGCATTTTCTGATTTAGGTTTCGTTTGGGACGACTTTCTTTCTGCTTTTTAAAGTAGCTTTCTAATATAAAAATCTAATTTTTTTACTAAAAAGTTGCTCTATGAAGTAGCAAGAAAGCCGTGCCAAACGAAGCCTTAATGAAGCTTTCTTCATGTTGCCATTATTTGCAAGTCAGATGACTGAAGCTTATGGTCATTTTTGTTGGTTGCAATTCACCAATCGTGATAAGGTTGTATGGAAATCATGCCATATGTTCCTTGTCCTTCTTTCTATGAATGAATATTACGGATTCCTGGGTGTGGTATTGTTAATGTTCTTTGTTTATTAAATATCTCATGTTCTTGGTGATTTACTGATACAAACTTCTTCAGGGGGCATCTACTTTGTATGGCCCGCACACACTAAGTGCCTACATTCAGGAGTTTAAGAAATTAGCAGCATCTATTGCCGGTGGTCCTAATGTCTCTCCAGGTCCACAGCCTCCGGATCTTCTGAACAAGCAAATCAGCTTGCTTGCTCCCGTGTTGGTGGATGCAAAACCCATTGGTGTCAGCTTCGGAGATGTAAAATCTGACGTTCCTCAGAACTCAACATTTACCAAGGGCGACCTGGTTGCGGTCATATTCTGGTCAGCCTGTCCCAGAAATGATCTAATGACTGAAGGCACTTTCTCTCTGGTGGAGATCTTGCAGGGTACTGACACATGGGTCCCTGCTTATGATGATGATGATTTCTGTCTCCGATTCAAGTGGTCCAGGCCGTGGAAGTTCAGTACTCGCAGCTATGCAACTATAGAGTGGAGAATTCCTGAAACTGCAGTGCCTGGTGTCTATAGAATAAGACATTTTGGCGCTGCAAAAAGGTTGTTTGGATCAATAAGCCATTTCACTGGTGCTTCAAGTGCTTTTGTTGTGATCTAGTGAAGTTTGTTGATATCTTTCTGAGGAAGGATTCTCAATCTACTGTAAAATCTACCTGTTATCCTAAAGTTTGCAACTAATGACAGCCTGAGCTTTGTTTCATGTATGTTTTTATTCTCTGAATGTAAAGTTGAAAATTTTACATTGTATATTGAAGATGATATCAAAGAACATGTTACATGCTTGTACAAATTTCATTTTAAGAAATGCAGTATATGTGATTTCTTGGTATTCATGGACTCGCAACCTACCTTGACTGCAGGATTAAGTTGAATTGGTGCTAGGCTGGCTACTTTTGGGCCATAATTCGAATCCGGATGGCTAATTCGGGCATATCGGTTGAGCCAGATTCATGATCATATCATGTTATGTGGATGGGGGTTGAGGCTTGCGAGAATTTGAATAAATTAGAGGAAACTGTAGTGAAAAAGAACTTGAATTGAGTTATACATGATATGATTTTGTTTTCTGATCAGAAGTTAGAAGGTGAATTTAACTAACCACATCATAGACTCGTTGAATCTAAAATAACTTGTTTGATATATTTTTTATTCTTATGTTGCTTGATAAAAAATAATAATAATATTTTTTCTGGCTAGATGAATAAATTGTTCTACAAAATATTGTTTATTGATCAAATTTATATGCAAATAATGATGATACGAAATCAATACATATATCATTCATATCCTTAAAGGTGAGCTATTCATATGTTATGAACGAAAAAGCCAAAAATTTTAAAGGGTAATGTAAATTATGCGTTGGTTTTAGTTTATAAAAAATTTGGAAATTGTCATAAAAGTTTTGAATTTTAATTTCATGACTCGTAAGGAAAATAATTGGATTTACATACATATCATTTTATTTCATATTATTTATATATCATATTTAAAATTTTAATATTACATTCTTATCATTCATATAAAATTTTAATGTCAAATATATCACTCATATAATTCATTCTAATCATTCATAAACTTTAATATCTGATTCTATGAATTCATATTTATTATATGAGTAGTTGACATGAAAATGTTCAGTTTGAGATATTAAATAGGTAAATAATGAGAAATAAAGTGGTATATATGTAAAAAAAAAGGTATTTTGTTCTCGCAAGGTTTTTAAGAATGAATACTTAAATTTGTTCACAGTCGGTCTCTTCTTGCATGTATCACTAATTTCACAAAGCGTCTTGATGGTTCTCTAAACAGACGTGAACATCAATCGAGTGGCTCTCTCACTTTTTTCATCAAATTGGAGAAATAATACCCGTTCGCATCAGTTCAGGACAACAAACAGCCGTTTTCCCTCTTTCCATTTATCAGATTCCACTAGAGAGGGAGAAATCTGCTTGCCTCGTTAGCGGAAGAAAACAAATCTAGGGTTTGCAGTCTCTTGAGTAAAAAATGTCGGTCCAGGAGTACCTTGACAAACACGCCCTAGCTAGAAAGATCGAAGATGCAGTTAATGCGGCAGTGAGAGCCAAGACGACGGATCCCGTGTTATTTATTGTGAGCTTCCACAATCCAATATTCTTTAAACTTCTCTTCTCGGTTCACCAGAGGGTAGATTTTATCATTTACTGATTTTTTTGTTTTGCTTTTGTGGCAGTCGAATCATATGAAGAAGGCCGTTCCTTCTGCGATCACAAAGATCAAAGCAAGGCAGATCTTGGATAGTAGGGGAATTCCTACGGTAGAGGTGGAGTTGTATACGAACAAAGGAATGTATCGAGCTTCTGCGCCCAGTGGTACATCTACTGGAATGTGAGTATTGTCCAATGGAGTAAGCGCTGAAGTTTATATCCAATGAGCAAATTATATGAGCGCACACATGGCCCTGTATGCTTAGTGGTTTTGAGCAATTTTAGGGAATTTGAAAAAAAAAGTACATTACAGGTCGGCGAAACTGATACTAGGGACTGTTTGACTACAAGTAGGATTTAGTAAATCTCAGAGGTGTTAAATTTTGAGAACTATATGGCATGATAAATGTTAAATCTGATTAAATTCTAGTGAACAGTTTGGCATAGGTCTTCAAGACTGAAGGAGAAAAGATGCACACTGAAAAAAAGTAGTTTACCTTTTCTTTATCCTACTTATCCTGTGATTTAATACATCTGGGATTTATCTAAAACAAGAGTAAAGCAGTTTTAAGAAAGTTGTAAGATTTATGTGGCTCCAAAAATTATTTATCCTGTCTAAATTTTGTCTAAATCTTGCCACCAAACAACCTGCTTGAACAGATTAAAGATGATTTGCGGGTCACCATAGGAATAAATTTCAGGAATAAAGATTCACATGTAGTTGCACATCACAGATAATTAATGATTCATTCAAAACTTTCATGACATCGAATAATGCTCTTAGAGAACCATATAATAAGTTTAGTCTCCGTAATTATTTTCAAAGATGTTCCCTGTATAACTAAATTCAGTAATAACTTGAAAAAAGTGAAAAGAACCTGCTCGTTAGGCATCCCTAACTCTACTTTAGGAGTCACACAAGACTGGCCTTCTCATTGATTTCTTGAGATTTATCTCGGGTAGTTTTCTCATGCAACTCTTGTTGAAGGACTTAAGCCACAACTTTTACATGACAAGTTAAAATGACCTATATAGTGCATGAGATGATTGCAGATTTACTATATGAAATAAACAAGTACTTCTATCTCTTTTCAACAAATGCAAAATCCTACTAAAAGAAATTGTATATGAATCCTAGTATATGGTGAAACTGTTGAAGGATTAAAATGCATTTTTCCTTATCACAGGTTAGGGGACAGTGATCACTACTGAGGATCACTAATAAAAAATTTGAGAAGTTGAAGGAGGATTCTTGAATAAATGATTCATTGGGACATGTTGAAAGGATGATGAGTAAGAGAAGCTGTGTGTCAGTAAGTGCTTTAAAAAATTTGAATCATATGAAAACAAACATTATATTCTACCATATCCTGCTGATCAGAAACGAATCCATTTATTCCTTATCTATCTCATGTTTATAAAGCATTAAGCTACTAACTATGATGTTTATTACTAGTTTAGAAGGTTTTCTGATTCCTTGTATTTCTTTTTTGCATTTTGGCTTCATGTTAAACTATAGAACTCCCATGCCCACTAATTTCAGTCTGAACTAATCCACCATCTTGTTGGAAATGAGTTTGTGGGTAGCTCCACTATCCACCAGTACTATAACCTCCTGGTGCTTGTTCTTTCCTTTAACCTTCATGGTGTGGTTCGGTGTGAACTAGACCACTGAGTTAAGGGATACCTCTGCAACGCATCGGACCATTGAGTGAAGGGGTACCTCTACAACATTTAAGTGTAGGTGATCATCTTCTTCCTCTACTTCCTTTTCTACAACAACTTCCTCCTCATCGTAGATTGTTAGGACCAATATTGAATGATCCTTACAATAGTGGCATGGAGCAAATCATACCTAATTAAAGCATAAACCCTTGACCCTCTTCTCATGAATTTCTGACTCAGTCAACCTCTTGAAGTACCCGCTTGGTCGTACCCTTGACCTTTATCCGTCGGGGCTTTCTTTTGAATAGGCATTGTCTACACCTTTGGTACATGAAATATAGTGCTCGTGCGGTATGAGACTCATGAACTGCTGCTACAGATACTCCTCTCCAAGTTCTTATTCTTCACCAGCTCGGCTAACTCCATAGCCTCCCCTACGCCACGGGGTCTCAGTACTCGAACAACTGCTTGAATATCAGGCTTGATCCTCTTCATAAAGTTTCCCTTTAGCAGTCTCCGACAATTTTCCTAATCGGCTTGAGAAATACTCAAATTTCTCCTAATACTATATCACTATCTCCTTTTTGACTCGTTCAAAAATGTTCTAGTGGATAGTCTTTAAACTTCCTTCATGATCTGGTACCAGGATAGAGTCTTCCCCTCCAGACATAGAGTGGATGTGGTGACTTTTTCATCTTCTATCAACCCATTTACGGCAAAATATTGCTCAACCCGATAAATCCACTTATGAGCATCTTCTTCCTAAAAAATTGACATTTTCAACTTTCCCACCCTAGGTTGCCTCTGCCCCAATTGCTTCTTCCTTCTCCAATATAGCAAGTGTTGTGATCCCTCCATATTTCCCTCTCCCCCAAATCAGCTCTCCGATCTTCATCATCCCAATTTCTTCATCCCTCATACCCTTTACCTGTTCCCCTCCTTGGAAGTGGCTACAAAGGTGGCATCTCCTCTTCTTCCCTCAAATTTTTCACCTCCCGATTGTCCATCATCATCCTTATATTAGGATTTTCTCTATTTCTTGTCCGGTCAACAATGTCTTGCTTGAAACTCTAACTTCCTTTTCATCATTTTCCATATTTGAAAATCTGCTCTCAATTGCTGAAATTCTCTACCTGAATTCAAATTTCAGATTTCCAACTACCCCATCAAGCCTCTCCTCCAATGCATTAACCTTCTTAGCCGACATAGCTCCCAAAAAAGGTGCTATGATACCAATTTGATAGGAATCCAATCTAAAAAAAAAAAAAGGAAAACACATAAAAAATCAACCAGAAAGAATGAGATTATGGTCTAATTTTATTGATATCGACACAACAAACCAAGATACCAGTTAATCTACTATTTGAGAAGTAGATTGACTCTCCACAAACCTAAACGCTGTTAGGAACAACTCCAAAGGAAATTACTCAAGAACACCAAATCACATAATGAAAATAAAACAACCTAATTAATCCTAAATAAACTTTTATAATTCCCTCCCAAATCTGAATTTAAATCAGCTGTTTTCTCTTAAATAAACCTTCCTAATTCCCTCCTAAATCTGAATTCACATCAACCTAGATTTAATGCTGAAATAAATTGAACCACATGTCGTAGCCGGCAAGTTGTTCCCAATCTTTAAAAGATTCGCTTCCTTCTTTTTCTTATTCTATGATATATTTTATTATCTTGATATTAATTTTTTGAATTGTTCACTCATTTTTGACATTGTTGTACTATCTTTGAATCTAAAAGAAGATTTTATTGCTTAACATATGGTTTGTGCGTGCATAGTGGGGGTTAGTAGATGTACTTATTGGGCAAAGTTAAGATATCTAATGTGACATGGTTAGAAAGAAAAAAAGGGGTAGAAAAAACGTGTTATGGCTAGAAGTGCAAAAAGATTTTGTAAAATATTGCAACCATCTGATGTGCCAATCAGAACTGGTAAGCATGATCGGTAATCCTGCCTCAAATATATTTCTTACGTAACACTCAAGAGAAGTGAGTAGAGGAGGATCAATAAAGCTTATGCCAAAATGGTAGTGATTCTTTCTTTATAATCTTCGCCATAGTGTAGCTTTTTTTTTTTTGATACATGAAAGTTAAGATCTTAATATTGTAATTCAACTCTTTACTTAATTGCAGGTATGAAGCTATTGAAGTACGTGATGGTGACAAGGGGAAATATCTTGGGAGGGGTGTCTCAAAGGCTGTTAAGAATATCAATGAGAAGATTTCTGAAGCCTTGATAGGCATGGATCCTTCCCTTCAATCCCAAATTGATCAAGCTATGATGGACTTGGACAAAACTGAAAATAAGGTAAGTCAACTTCTTGTCCTTCTCGTGGAAATCATTATTATCGTAGTTGTTTTTTTTTTTTTTTTTTCATTGTTAATAGGAACCTTTCACTGCCTAATGAATTTGTTTGGTTATATTATTATATTCGTTGTATCGACTTTAACTTCGTCAGCATCATCTTGTCATCATTCTTCTGTTATTGAGGGAGGCTTTCGCTAGGTAAAGAAATTGTTTAATTCTCTTTTGATCCAAGCCTCTGCGATAGCTTCTCCTTCATCACCATTTTTATTTTTGTTGCTAAAGGTATTATTGAGGTTATTAATTATTTCATTATGACAATGATGATTAAAAATTGTCGAGTTTTTAAATTTTCTGCCACAAAATGGAATTATTTAAATGTGTGATTTTAATTATTCAAGATTACTTCTATTAAAAAATAGAATCTCAAATTAGTTTTGCCAATAAACTCCTTATTGAGAACTGTTCCATGATACTGGTAGTCATAATTAAGGGAACTTTTTGAGTATCCTGTCTTAGTTTACTGCAGTTTAGATAACTGAAAACTCAATATCAATAATATAAAGTCCCTGTTGACCCCTGAACGCAAAAAAGAAAAAAAAAAGAAAAAGAAAAAAAAAAAAAATACACACAAAATAAGGTGAAATTGATGCGCGACGCATTGCTTGAATGGTTAAAAGACCCCTGATCATCAAACAAATTGCGCCATTGCGACCAGAGTGTCGAATTCGCCTGTAAGGGAAGCCCTTGCAGATAAATCAGACGAGAAATTGACACCTGAAATTGACGCGTAACGTTTCCCAAACGACGTTCGATTGCAAAACGGACTGTGCCATTGCGATTGGAATGTCGACAATACCCAAATTCAACTATTATTTTACCCAATGAAAGTAGCTCGCACAAATCAGAGCGAGTTTCGAGGCGATTGCGCGCAAATTGAGGAAACACGCGCTTGAATCGAGGCGATTTTGAGTAAATGGACTCATTCCGTCTTTCTAGAATTAAATAATAACATTAATAATATGATTTATTATTATTTTTATTATTTAAATTAATTTACAAAAATCAAAATCGAATTAAATGCTCTCACCTAGTATTAGTCGAAGTTCTACCCGAATCTCCTGAAATCTTGACATAAATACTGCGTAGATCTCTCACACCCAACTTCAATCCCCCATCCAATCGCATGACCTGACTGAACTTCCTCAAGTAGATTCGCAAGATTCCCTCTTCACCTCTCCACACCCAAACTCCTCAAGCCTGCTCTTTCCAGTCGAAGCTTAACACCTTACTTGACGCCAGCTCCAGCATCCCAAACTCGTTAGCTCCACCAGCCCCTATTCGATCCGCTTCTTCTTTGCTCCGATCCACACATTCGGCCTCAAGACCCAACAGAGCCTCAGCCGTCCTATCTGCAACCAAATCCCTCACGCCTCAACCCGCTATCAATTCGACCTCGAATTCGCCTGTAAGGGAAGCCCTTGCAGATAAATCAGACGAGAAATTGACACCTGAAATTGACGCGTGACGTTTCCCAAACGACGTTCGATTGCAAAACGGACTGTGCCATTGCGATTAGAACGTCGACAATACCCAAATTCAACTATTATTTTACCCAATGAAAGTAGCTCGCACAAATCAGAGCGAGTTTCGAGGCGATTGCGCGCAAATTGAGGAAACACGCGCTTGAATCGAGGCGATTTTGAGTAAATGGACTCATTCCGTCTTTCTAGAATTAAATAATAACATTAATAATATGATTTATTATTATTTTTATTATTTAAATTAATTTACAAAAATCAAAATCGAATTAAATGCTCTCACCTAGTATTAGTCGAAGTTCTACCCGAATCTCCTGAAATCTTGACATAAATACTGCGTAGATCTCTCACACCCAACTTCAATCCCCCATCCAATCGCATGACCTGACTGAACTTCCTCAAGTAGATTCACAAGATTCCCTCTTCACCTCTCCACACCCAAACTCCTCAAGCCTGCTCTTTCCAGTCGAAGCTTAACACCTTACTTTACGCCAGCTCCAGCATCCCAAACTCGTTAGCTCCACCAGCCCCTGTTCGATCCGCTTCTTCTTTGCTCCGATCCACACATTCGGCCTCAAGACCCAACAGAGCCTCATCCGTCCTATATGCAACCAAATCCCTCACGCCTCAACCCGCTATCAATTCGACCTCCAATTCAACGCTTGCACTTGTACCCAAACCCCCCCCCCCGGTCCGTCCCACTCTATCTCCAGCCACAGGGAATCGATTCCCTCACACGTGAACGTCTGACTACCATTTCCATATACACTTGTCTTCTCTACCAAAACAACCCCACTACAACTTAGCCCATCAATAGCCCGCTATTCCTACTCTCCATCCACTCTATAGCAATACACTTGCTATTTTTTCCCCACTACAAAACCAACCCCCACTAAAAAAAGAAAAATCAGCCCACTCACAAGTCCCTCCAAGGCCTGACATTCCACTTCAAAAGCCTACAACTTCACTCACCCAATCCAAATTATAGCCCACACATCTCCCTTCATCCATTTAGCGCATTCCAAACTGGAACATAAACAAATCCTATTCAACCTCATACTCACGTATTACCTCACTCAAACCACTCGCAACCAAACAATTTTCAGGTGATTTCTCACCCGAATTTTGATCCTACTTTCTGTTGTTATTAGTGTTACTATTATCACTAATATTAATAACATTAGTATTAATATTATTATTAAAATTATTTATTATTATTGTTATTATTATTGTAAGTACACACATACATACATACATATATATATATATATATATATATATATATATATATATATATATATATATATATATATTAAAAAAAGAAAAAAGGGGGAAAATAAAAAAATGACAAAGTTGTGTGCACTTTAGTCATCGTCATTACCTTATTATCATCGACATTGATCGTTGTGAACATATAAAGTTCTAAACTCAAAATGTTATTTTCGACGCTTGCGGCGCATCAAAGGACCCTCATATGCACGATTTTCTCTAGTGTGGTGGGAGGGAACCCGGTGCGACGTCTGTGACGAGGAAGGTAAGCATCATGCACGTTTTTCACTAGTGTGACAGAGTAAAAATTAAGTACTCATGTGTGTGCCTTAGTGCCTGCGGGGAAAAAATGTGTTTTCAAAACATGTATCCCTGAAAACCCGTGCACGCCTCTGGCATGGCAGGACCAAAGACAACGGTCGCGATGTCGTTAGATATTGACCATGCACGTTTTTTTTTTTCTAAATGGGGGAGACGTCGGGAGACTGAAGAAATTTTCAGTGAATAGGGGACTTAAACAAATTTGCAAGGGACCTGACTGAACCAAAATGCACAGTACCCGACTGAACCAAAATGCACAGGACTTGACTTGAGCCAAAATGCACTGGGCCTAATTTGAAGTTAAAATTGAGACAACAGGGGACTTGCAAATTTAAATTGAACATACGAATTGAATCATAAAAAAATTACAGTGCCAAAAATGAAGTTATGATTTGCAAAAGAACAAGCTCTAACTTAAATACAAATGAGCATATATAAGGTTGGTGGTGGATAAGAGATTTGCAAACACTACTTACAAATGGTAGTGAAATTGTAAACAACATAATTGACTTTCATGCCATGATATGATGCTCTCAATGGATAACATGTTTTGCTTGCAACGATCAACAATAATCAAAGATGGCATGTAAACTAATGGAAAATAAGTACATTGAAACCTTACAAGTAAGAAGGGTTGGTATGCAGTGAACATATGAACCTACATGCCGATAATAACACTTCCTACAAGTATATGCAAAAAGGATGTGATAAATGTGCAAATATGCTTAATGCATCCAATGACGCATGTAACTAATTTATCATGAGAATTGAAAGTCAAAGTATAATGTATGCTGCAGATCATCTTTGAAGTTAACAAAGAGCCTATGACATATGCAACAGTCCATTCACAAGCAACTTCAAGACACTTGTGGGTCTTTTGTGAACAACAACATGATATATACCAATAGATGCAATATACTTGTTAACCTACAAATGAACTCAAGGAATATGAATGAATATAACAATATCCCTCCAATGCTAAATGGCTCACATACATGTAGCATGCCTTATATGAATATGAAGCTAGTATGCAAGTGAATACAATAACCTACCAATCAATGTGTATGAAGGGGTTGGCGACAACTGCAGCTTGACCGGCATCATGCAATATATTATACAATGACGGAAGATTTGCCATATGTGCAGCAATAATAATCAACAACAGGCAATAAATGGTACAACACCCTTATAATCTACAAGAAAGAATACAAAAAGGGTCATATCAAATGCCGAAAAGTTGCAGTAACCACAAACATCTATAAGCCATAGTAGGAGACTCGTTAGTGCACGAAAGTTTATCTGTATAAAGCAGCGGACAACTCGTAATGCGACATCACGCCACCGAATCTACAATATTTGTACAAGCAGGCAGAAGGCATCTACAAGTTCCTAAATAAAATGTTGTGTATGCTCAAATGACGGTCATTTGCATAGCTGTTCATTGCAAAAATACCCCCTCATGCAAAGACACACCCGCATGGGCCCCGACGTGTGTGTTATGGGTACACACGTGACGTCTGAGGATGCTGCATGGGCCAAGAAATGAATCCAAGATCGAGCCCGATCCTTCTACATGAATAGATAGAAGTCGACACGGCTCGAACTATCGAACAAATATGCGGTCACAACATTGACCGGGATATTTGTTTTTTACATTTATATTAGTCCTTCAAGGTTTATAACACGAAAGATTCATTAAGACAAGTATAAAGTCGATAACGAACCTGAGCCTCTATCTGCAAGTAGATAGAATTGACAAGGTTCAACCACTAAATATGAAATTGCCCATAAGCACCCCGATGATGCTCGTGTTGATAGAAATTCTCAACCGGAAGGACCACAAATATTTGAAAATGCCTCCCAACTTCCTAAATACCCATAAAAATTCAAAATTCAAGATATTTCAGATAAAAATTAACCATAAAACACCTAAAATAAAATTCATCTATCTTCCGCAATAACTTGCTGATGTGGATTCGAAAATTACTTCAGCTTACAAAGAGCTAATGTCTGCTCGAGAATATCACCAGGGTTCATTTTCAAACAGTCTCTTGCCAGTAAGGATGTGACACATGTTCTCTAACCAGTGGTTTCGCCACCAAAACGGCTCTATAAGTAAAAGTTTATGATCGGGACCCTCTAAACTAGGTGGTTTTATCGCCAAATGACATCACTAAATTATGGTCATGGTTAGAGCCCATATGCTCCCCAATGATTTCAAATCCTTGAGATATGAATTAATATGATATAATTGATAGGGCACAAAGCCTTCTGTTAGCTAAGGTGGATTCAAATTTATCCTTTTAGATAGATACTCACCCCAGGTTTACAAGATACTCCTGGATGAAGCAACCCATGATTGCCAACAAGTACCTTATGTAAGGTTAGGTTGAGTACCTCCTTTGACTAAGTAGACCAAAGATCATGATGACCCGGGCCGATGGAATAATGGGATCTTGATCGGGTCCATTATATTGTCCCCCATCATCCACTTTAATTGCAAGGTGGTGAATTTCTAATTTTAAATATCAAATGTTCAAATATCTAAACCCATGCTGCTACTATATGCCGGATACTATATATTTATTTGATAACTACCCTTAATCGAAAGTACTTTCTCGCTATCTGGAGGGATACTTAACTATAGGGGCTTGCGTCTATAGGAAACTATAACTAAGATCATAAAGTCCTCCCAAAATGAGGGCGAAATATCTGGGTAGTGTCTTATTTAAAATCACATTTGTCTTCTAAAAATTTGCCTCAAAACCTACTTGTTAAAATTCTCCTTGATGACTCAAAGAAAAAGAAAAGAAAGGGGTTCGTGGAGAGGCCGGGGCATGAAATTTTCGGAGCCAACAGCCCCATTCCAAGTAGTTGGGGTTATTTTATCTCTTTATTGGGAAAACGCACTTAACCCCCATTTGGAAACTAGTTGATGTAGCTCAATGTAAGTTTATGCAATTATTTTGCAGGCAGAAGTAGGAGCAAATGCTATGTTAGCTGTTTCTATTGCTGCTTGCAAAGCTGGTGCGGCAGAAAAAGAGGTAGGGCTTATAAATCGTTTAAACTTGTTAATAGTTCCTTTGGTGTGATTTTGATTTTTTTTTCTTGTTGCTTATTTGCAGGTGCCCCTGTACAAACACATTGCTGATCTTTCTGGAAAAGATGACCCAGTCCTCCCTGTCCCTGCAATTACTGTCATTAGTGGCGGCAATCATGCTGGGAATAATCTGGCTGTACAAGTATGCATATATGCTCTTGCATGTTGATAGTAACATGTACTAGTCTAGGATAAGAGAAGTAAAATGTGATTTCAAACATGATATTATGTTCATCAACATTTATCTGAAATTGAATGAGTGTCCATTTGGGACGGCTTAGTGGTTGGTGAAAATAGTATACAAATGTTACGTGGAAAACAAATTTTTTGAAAGTTATTATGATTATTATATATATTTTCTTTTTAAAAAATTTGGACGACAACATTCTTATGGCAACCACTTTTTAATAGATTTTGTTTTAAAAAGTTTTTCCCACCAGGCCACCACAAATTTTTTTTGAAAACAATGAGAATGCTGTAGTCAAATATAATTGTGATAGCTATTTTAAAGCAAAATTATGAAAATACTGTACCAAACTGACTCTTTAAGAGTTTGGTAACTAACAAGAAACTTAATTTGATTTTTTTAAGGTGGAGTACTAGTTATTTGAGGTCAGAAAAAAAAAAAAAAAACAGTGACATTATTTATATGAAAGGAATGATTCACATCCCCATCTAGGAATCTGTTTTGCAAGATCTTATAGGCATTGCTAACTAAATGATCATTTAAACATGATTTGAATAAAACAGATCTGTTCATTAGTTAAAGAGCAATAACATTCTCAGTTGGGAGTAAATTTAAGACCAATTAATGTAGCGATATGCCAAGTTCTAAATGAGCAATTTGACTTATCTTTCAATAAAGCGTGGTATGAGATCATTTTCTTAGAAGCAAAAACAAGCCCTAATAAGGACATCATCTTGCAGCCGCTGAGCTATTTTTCTTATGGACTCTGATCATTTAGTCAAATGTGAATTGAGAGAAATCTAAAGGGGATGAACTGATAGAGGTTTGCTTTCAGACAAATGAGGAAGGTTAAAATGCATAGAATAGTGCCGGATCTTGCTTCTTTTAGCCTGTGTTCTTCTGCTACTCTTTTATATGGTGATTTTGACAACTTTAATAATTTTCTCCTTAGTCATTTCTCTATTGTACGTTATTTTTAACAAAATTTTATGAAATCATGATTGTTTGTTTGTTTGTTTTTTTTCTTTAAAAATGTAGCACCAAGCATTGATAACTCCTAATTTTTTAGGAAATCATGATTATGCCTGTTGGTGCAAATAATTTTGAGGAAGCAATTCAGATGGGCTCTGAGACTTATTTTCATCTTAAGGTAATGCAATGATTGATGTTATCTTGTTGGATTTGAATGAAACTCATAACTGAGCTTTAGACTAGCTTCATTGTCAATGCGATTGTTGTTTCTCTTTCCTTAAAGTATGATTAAATATATGTTTTCATCTGGTGATGTAATTTCCAAATCTTGTTCGGCTGATTCGTTCTCATATTTTGCTCACGTGTTCTAGTTTTTTTGAGGCCGATTAGGGCATGTTTTTTGAAATGCATTTCATTACAGTACATAAATAATTGCTGCATGCTAGAGTAAAGCATGATTTATTAAATAGTTGTTATTTATTCACCTTGAAGAACAGTCAGTTATTGCTGAGAGGTGTGGTTCTAATGGGTGCAATGTCGGTGATGATGGTGGATTTGCTCCAAACATTTCCAGGTAATGTCATTTGACTTCTTGATAATCATAAAATCCTTCCAAATGTCGATGGATCCTTGTGCTACACAGCTTTTCTTCTCTTTATGATAAGGACCATTGATGGTCACGTAGGATAAGCTCATGCATTTCATGATTCTCATTAGTACTTGCAATGGTTTATTTAATCTAGAATTATTAAAGAAAATTCTGAGAAATGTGTGCGTTTCATGATATGCAATCTTTATAGGCAATATTTAAAATTTAAAAACTTTTTGGATTGAACTTGGGATGAAAATAGTATGAAAAAATGCATGTGAGAGATGGTATGGTTGCTGCTGATTGCAGTAGCCGCTTAATTTTTGGGAAAATATATTTCTTTTTGGCATCTTAGCTTTGGTCTCTTTGTACCATTTTCAGCATTTCTGAAGGGTTGGATCTTATTAAAGAGGCAATTCATCGCGCTGGCTATAATGGGAGGATTAAGTTAGCTATAGATGTTGGCGCTACAGAATTTTGCATAGGTTTGGGCTCTTCTCTTCAGTTTGGTTTTTTTTTAGTGGTGCTCAGCGGGACCCTGAAGGGTCCGCTGAGGATATGGCATCTTATTTGCGTGCTTCCCATTTTTATGTTTAATGATTTGAGAGTGTTAGTAATCATTAATTATGTTCGACATACATATTTTCTTAATTGGACACAACAAAGAAAATATTATTCAGGTAGCCGACTCCATATAGTGGAATAAAGATTTGTTGTTGTTGTATGCATATTCTCTGTCCTTACTTTTAAGTGCATGGACCTGTTAGCTGTGAGTGAGTGGAAAGAAAACTTTGTACCTGTTAGCTGTGAGTGAGTGTAAAGAAAACTTTGTGCCGACTTGTTTTCATTTCTATAATTAGGAAAGAGATACGACTTGGACTTCAAGATTCCAAAGAAATCAGAGCAGAATTTTAAAACTGGTGAAGATATGATTGAGATGTACACCCAGCTCTGTGCAGGTAATTTTGTAATCAGAACTTTTCATTTTCAACCTTACATTAACATCTATTGATTACTTTTTAATTTCTTTACTATACTAGCCTACCCTATTGTGTCCATTGAGCAACCATTTGACAAGGATGACTGGGAGCACACAAAGCTACTCTCTGAACTTGGGATATGTCAGGTGTCTTTCCAAGCAATTTATTTTTCCAGAAAGCTACTTGGAAGCATTTGAATAAGCTTTTGAAACTTGTTTTTGCAGGTTGTAGGGGATGATCTTTTAATGTCAAATCCTAAACGTATAGATAGGGCAGTCCAAGAAGGTACCTGCAACGCCCTTCTTCTCAAGGTAGGTTGTCCAGTTTTATGTGGGCATTCATCTTTCTGGAAGCAAAAAGACTGACCCTTTGCAATCTTATTATACAAGTTAAAATTAGAGTTTGGAGTGGTCAGGATCTTGTCATTAGTTTCTCCACCTATGAAAAATTGAATATTTGAAAGACTTTGAATTTCTTTTGCTCCAATATAGGTGTATGGTATGTAATGTTTGCTAAATTTTTGTAGGAAATCATCATTACTTAGAGTAGTTTTTGCGAGTCACTTTTACTAATAAAGATTTTTTTTGGAAAATATGAGATTGAAAATAGCATTTTAGGAAATTACTAAATAGCTATGGATATGTTTCTATGTATATTTTTATCATCATAATTGAGGATATTCTTTGATTATTTTCTATCTTCTGTATTTGCTTTATTTTCCTATATATAGGCATTCTTCTTAGTCAATAAGAAATAGTAAAAATTTTCCTTGTTCAACAATATGTCAAAGCGTGGTTAATTTTAGACCCTAGCCAATGTTCCCCTCCCCTCTTGTTCTCGTCACATGTTCCTACATACCCTCTCCCAATCATTCCTCCTCTTGCTTTTGCATTACCCACTCGCTTGCTCACACACTACTTGTTGTTGTGCTCACTCAATACCTTTTCCGTGTTGCTTGCATATGCCTATACCCATGCAAAGTATGCTTGCTTTTTTCTGCACAACTCACACATTTATTGTTGTGACACTTAAACGTTATTGTGTCCGCGTCATTCATGCTTGCTCGCTGCTCATGCATGTTTGTGCTTACAATTGCTTGCTGCAACTTCCTTCTTGCAGATGCGCTTGCTCTTGCCCACGCCTTCCCTCACTACCGATAGCACCTGCTATTGTCCTAATAGCGCACATGATCATCTCCCTTGCATTCTGCCTTCAATGCATCTCATGTGCCTCTCTGTTCCTACTTAGGACCTACCCTTCCTGTCCAAGATTTGAGCTTTTCCTAGATTATTTAGGCCTCTCTGTTCACAATGTCAGGACCCATGCATCTCCTCTTTATGATACGCAACCCTCCATTGGTATCACTGTCAAATGTATTAATGTCAACTATCTCTATTATTGAGGGCATTCTGTTTTCTTAATTTCTCATAACAAACTTCAACATATTGACGCATCTTCATTCTTCAATGACTAGTGATGACATTGTTAAATTTTTTAAATGCCAATCATTTGATTATGTTGTTCTTAATTGTTTACTCGATAGCTTGAACATCTATTACATCGATTGTCATGTTCCAAGTCACTATGAAGAAAATATGGGACTTTTTTGTTCCACTTATTTCCAGAAAAATTATTTCTCATGTCTACGCACTATATTTTATGACCATTTCTCCTTAAAAACATGATTTGCCTCTCCAAATATATTGTAGTACCTTATGAGAAAGTAGAATGAACTTCTTAAGTGTCGGCCATCCACCATTGATTTGACCATTTGAAAAAAAAAAATTTAGGAATTTTTTATTATAAAATACTCTTTGGGTTTCATTCTTTCCTTAAACAAGTTCAATCTCAAATGATGTCCAACTTTATCATTTCTAACATTGCCAATGAACCTCCAAAATTCTTCAATTCATTGACCTCACCCATTTACCTGGTTTTTGACAAATCTAACTCTTAACTATGAGTCATTATGGTGGTAGAGGTGGTTGTAGTTGTGAAGGGAAAACATTTTTTTCTTGCTCATATTGCGGTCACACTAATTATCCCTCTAAATGCGTTGAACCAAAATTTGATTATCCTTTCCCTACTCACAATGCTTCTTGCTCTTTTATGTGGACCGTTGCCAATTCCATCCAATAAACTTCTTCTGAATGCATTTCTGACATCAAACTATTCCAGATGTCAGTTATAATTAGCTGCTAGTGAGAGCAGGATCCTCATGGTGTTCATCTTAGCCACATGTGCAAAAGTTTTCTGGTAGTCAATCCCATATGTCTGAGTGTACCCTTTCACTACTAGCCTTGTCTTATGCCTTTCCAATGTATTTGACAGAGAACACCCAGTTGCAACCGGCTGGTTTTTTCTCTACCGGTATGTCGGTGATCTCCCATGTATTATTCTTTTTTCAGAGCCTGCATTTCATCTTCAATGGTACTTTTCCAATTTTCATCAGAGAAGGCTTCAGCAATATCATTAGGAATATGAATTTCATTTAGTGTAACCAGAACTTTTTTCTGTGAAGGTGAGAAGTTATGGAATGATATAAAGTTGGTTATGAGGTACAAGAGAGATTTTTTTTGGTGAACTTGTATTTACCTCAATTTCAAGAGACGGTTCATATTCTTGGATTTGCTTTGAAGCATAGTTTCGATTTGTATGCCTTGAATACACTTTCTCAAACCTCGTATTATCCATAATAGCTTTGTCCTCGGTTTCCCTGGCTTTGATTTCAGGTTTAGATGGATTGTTTTGAGGTAGAGCTGAAAGGTCAAGAGGGGAAAATTCAATTTCAGTCTCTCACTGAAGATGAGGTTTGATGAAATAAGATTTTTGTTCATAAAAATAACGTCAACAGATACAAGAGTTCTCTTGGTAGAAGGATGATAACACTTATAAACTTTTTGGGTGCATGAATATCTAACAAAAATACATTTGAGTGCTCTTGGATATGTTTTTCCGCTATTTGGACTGTGAATGTGAACATAGGTAGTGAACCCAAAGATTCTGGGTGTGAGGTTGTTATGGCTTCAAAATTCAGGATAAAAGGGGGATGGAATATCCATTGGTGTTTTTAGTCTCAAGGTTGTTGGGTTATGAGATATGTGCCGGTTAGAAGGGCTTCCCCCCAGTAGGATTAGGGTACATTGTGGTGGAATTAAAGTGCATGGGTGGAGGCCAGAAGATGATCATTTTTTTTCTGCAACTCCGTTTTGTTGTGGGGTATGAATACAGGAAGACTCATGAATGATACCTTCCTTTTGAAAGTATGAGAATAGAGCTTAGTTAATGTACTCTTTGGCATTGTTAGAACGAAATTTTCTTATTTTTATCCCGAATTGATTCTGGATCATGGATGTGCTAATCTAAAATGATGAAGCCAAATAGTAGATTTTTTTTATTAAATAAGGATAACATAGAATAGCCATTATTGATAATAGTGGAATAATTCAGCTCTTCCAAGTTGTAAAATCCATCTCTCTGCTTAGCAAGTCCAATCTTCTTCCTTGATCCTTGGTCCTTAAAAAGCAACAAGTAAGGTTAAATAAGACTTGACAATTATGATCACTTGTAAGTTTTTGTATGGAGATTAGGTTTGTGGAGCACATTTTTAAGACTGAGAGAGGGAGATAAATGTATGTCTCCTTGGCCTGCTACTGTGGTAAGAGAACCATCATTAGTGATAATTTTCTTATCACTTATGCAAGGAGTGTAGTTGATGAAGTGGGTAGTAGAGTGTGTCATGTGATATGTGGAACCTGAGTTAATGATCTATACTCCTTTCAAATGATTTCTAGAGGCATTTAATCCAATGGATATAGGAAATTTGCTTGAAAGTGCAAGAGAAGAAGATGCAGGTGATTTTTCAAGTGATACAAGGAGCTTTTTTAGCTTATCAATATCTTCTTTGTTAAGCTCTCTGAAATTGGATTGTGTTTTTGGGTTGGGCTGGCTTATTGTGTTAGCTTGTGAGGTCCCCTTTTGTCTACTTCTTTGATTCCACTCATTACTTGTGGGCTTTCCATGTAACTTCCAACATGTCTCCTTTATGTTCTTGTAATAGCTGCACCAAAGGGAGTCTTTGTCTTGAGGTTTTGAGAAATCCTTACCTCTTTCCTTCGATGACACCTCTTTGGCTATTACCATTACTGAACCTTCAGCAATCTTTGGCTCTAGCATTATGCCTCGTCGACTTTCCTCAGCATGAATGAGAGGAATAATCTCATTTAGTGAGGGTGTCTCCTCTTTGCCAAGGATTTGAACTTTAACTTGGTCAAACTATGTATTTAATCATACAAGAAAGTCATACACTCTATTTTTCTCAATAAAGTTTTTTAGGATAGCCGCATCTTTTGAACACTTGGTCTCTATGCATCTGTAGAGATCAATTTTTTATCACAATCTTTGAAGGAGAGTGACATATTCAGTCACGATCTTGCTTCTTTATTGTGTTTCCCCTTTGAATTTAATTTCGAAGATTTGTGCAGCATCCCAAGCTTTTGAGAAGGTTTGTCTGGCGGCATCCCATATGTTTTTTACAGTAGATAGGAACATGAAAGTATCGCTAATTTATGGAGTCATGAAATTCCACAACTATGACATAATCATGGTGTATGCTTCATCCCATGTGCAAAACATAGGATCTTTTAGTCCTACCCCAAGGAGGTGATTCATCTTTCAATTTTCTTTCAAATAGGTCTTCACAAATTAATACCATTTCAAATAATTTTTCTCATTTAAGTGATAGGAATGTTGCATATTTTGGAGATCTTCTCTTCCTTGGTGCGCCATAGAGTCCTCCATTTAATTAAAGCTTTGGGAGGAATTTGCTTCAGACATTGCGGCGACAAAGGGCAGCGGTGAAGGCTATATTAAGCAGGGCACCAATAAAGGTTGCGTTGGTTATAGATAGGATAACAATAACAAGGGAAGGCCAACAATGAAGGCATGACGATACAAAAAATTCAAAATTACGGCAACGACAATGAAGGCTTTGATACCATGTTAAATTTAGAGAATTGGAGAGGAAAAAACTTAATTTTATTGCACAGACTTGTCCCTATTTATAGATCTATACAATATATCTTAATAAAGAAACAAATAATTACAGAATAATGCTTTATTGCTTTAATATAGTTCTTCCTAAATCAGGCTTCTAAATATGGAGGGAGATCAGCATGATCCAGGTGAACCTCCCACGGATTTCCATCTAAGCCGTGGGATCAAAATGTCAAGGGACGGCTAGGATTTAATATTCGAGTCTCCCATGGATTCCTATCCTAGCCGTGGGATCAAAATGCCAAGGGATGGCTGAGATTTAACAACTATTATGTAACCTTCTATTATTCTCATTTGTATTCAAGAACTCAGCATGAGTAAGATCATTGGAGGAGCTATTGAAGCTGATTAAATCTATTACCTTTCCCTATAGTCTCACCTCCTTCACCTTCCACCACCACTCTATGTCATTGACATTATCATCTGGGTCCTCCATCACAACTTCTTTTGGGGTTCACCTACGTCCTCCTCCCTATATAAGTTTGAATTTAATTCTTTTGAGTATAGAAACATCATCAACTATCTTTTCTATCTTCCAGTTCAAGTCCTGATAGTTATTAAATTCAAATATTTGAGAATCTGTCTTGTTCTTATCCACCTAGGTTCTGAATACTTTGTTACATTTATTGATAATTATTGTTGTATTACTTTGGCTTATTTAATTAAATATCAATACGATATTCTATCTGTATTTCACACCTTTTATCATTAAATTGAAGTTCATTTTTTCTGTTATGCTTAAGACTATTTGTATTGATAATACATCTTACTTTATGTAGTATGAATTTCAATCATCCTGGGCTGATATCATTTGCCATACCTCATGTTCTTAAATATCACTATAAAAGGGGGTTGCTGAATGCGTGCATCATCATTTACTCGATCTAGGCCACATTGATGTTCTATGAATGTTTCATGTCAATCCTTTGGTGATGCTTTGTTGATTGTTTGTTATCTTATTAATTGGCTCCCAACTGTTCTTGGTAACCCCCCCCCCCCCCCCCCACTTTTCATTTTTTATCTTGGGCAATCCTTTCTTCTTGGCCTTAATTTTTTTTTTAAGTATGCTTTATCCATTACTTTCTTACTAATGATAAATTCTTGGGGGATTTTCATGCAAATTATCTTATATCACTCTATTTATATATCTAACATCAAAAAACTTAAATATTTCATTTCTACCACCATTTACACTTTAATATCAAATATGCCACTGCTATATTTCATTCATATCATCCTATAAACATTAATATTTCATTTCTAGCACTCATATTTGATCTATGGGTGGTATGCATGTAATATTTAAGTTTTAGGTGTTAGATATGTAAATAGAGTGATATAAAATGATATGTATGTAAACCCCCCTAATTTTTTTCCTTGGGAATGCATCTTTTTGGGCTACTCCCATTCTCCTATAAAGGCCAACATTGTAATGACCTTCTCGCTGCATTTATACCTCCATAGAAGACATAAAATTATTCACAACTTCACGGATCCATCATCAACACAGATCCCCAAGTATGCACACTTTCTCACCGACCATCTATAGTAACAATTGCAACCACATTGTCACACACGACTGAACATCCCTTCCCTTAAGAATTTTCTAATGTCCATTTACTCATTGCCTTTCGAAAAGGTAAATATAATGTAATTATTATCTTATTCAAACTTATGTGTTCTGAACATGAGGAAAATAACCTCTCATAGGCAGGAAGAGATGTGATGTATTCTGATAGTTCGAAAATGGCCTTGCGGCTGTCAAGTGTAATGTTACTCTCTTAGGCTTCGTTTGATCAGTTTTCTTACTGTTTTATTTGTTAGATCGTAACTGCAATTTCTGTTTGACCACTGTTTTTTCATTGTTTTTAAAATTTTTTTGTACTAGAAACGGCTTTTTACAACATCTTTAAAAAATTACTTTTTCTATCGTAGTTTTACAAAGCAATAAGAAATTTATCCCAATGAAGCCTTAATCTGTCTCTAAATCATGCATATTTTCTTTTTTCAATTAAAATCATTACGAGAATTCTGGATCAGCAATGTTAGGATGGTATATGCATTGGGAGACTCATGCCATACACTTGAGAGTTAATTGATTATATCAGCAAATCTCTAATCCTACATTTTAATTTTGAGTGAAGCACTCTATTTTAAACTTTTCTAAGAATAACGGCCGTGCATATTCCAGGTCAATCAGATTGGAACCATCACAGAAGTTATAGAAGTTGTGAAGCAGGCAAAGGATGCTCATTGGGGTGTGGTTGTTTCTCATAGAAGTGGGGAGACAGAAGATACCTTCATTGCAGATTTGGCAGTTGGTCTTGCAACTGGTCAGATAAAAGCTGGCGCGCCCTGTCGTGGGGAGAGGCTTGCAAAGTACAATCAGGTTAATCTTTTCTCACAAATCACGCATTGCCTTACCCATTTTAATCGAAGCTCTTGACTGATCTAGTAAGGCATATTGCTGAGTTCGCACTCACATATGATATTATTTGAAATAGTGTTTCTCTGGTTTTATTTTAAGTGGAAAAAAAAAAGTAAACTCATCGTCAAAAACCTCATTTATAGAAAGGTTTCAAGATGCTACTTTTGACATAGATAAATTTTGCCTTAGAACATTTAAGCTTCTGCGAACTCAATTTGAAATAATTGTAGATTTTCTTTCCTTGTAATGCTAGCAGAAGGCCTTGGTCTTTAACTATTTGAATACTTAGCACTCTTTGTATTCAAAAGTCTGGTGATTAACTTTTGTCATTTGACAAGGAAAAAATATTTAACAGATATAGACGATACATTACATCAAAAGGAACCCTATCTTATAACACTCACTGACCCAATAGTAGTCTACAATGCTAAGATGCATATATGATATGCTTCAGCTTCCTCAACGTTTGACCTTCAGCAACACCTAGCCTACAAGAGTAGAGGTATCCATCCACAATCATTTGTAATATGTATTCTATGCCTTAACATCTCTTTCTATTCAAATCACCTGAATAACTTCAGAGATAAAAATTCATTATTAGCTTTTTCTCAGCATCAATGCATCTCCAAATAATGAAGTCAATTTCACCCTTTCACGTGGTCTGATATACTGAAACCTACCAATTTTCTCTGAGGACTTCTTGCCGACCAACAATTGAAAAGATGTGGAACTCATTAGTTGAGATTCCCAAACTTTTGTAGATATTATTGCCCACCTATCCCACCTCTAAAGCTGCACCTTAACATGTTTTTGTAGATATTATGCCATGAAAAATCTAGTACCTACATGTATAATGACTTATTTCTTAAAGAACCATTTCATCAAGGTCAAAGCCCTACTATGATTATAAATAAGCGTGGTAATCCTCTTGCCTTTAGTCAAGGCTTTCTTATATTGTGGGAACTCTCCAAGTTTAAAAAGGATTAAATCAATATAATTTACAATGTATGGAGTTTAGTAAATATGCTTTCTCTTCTTCGTCTGTTTATTTCCCACCATCTTTTAAGCGTTAGCATTTTCGGTAATAACTTGAACGGCTACATGATCTTTAATATCCTCTATACTCCCTCAATTAATTTGTATATTTATATTTCATCTTTCACCTGATCTGATGCTTAAATATATTTCAGAAAAAAAGTGTCATAGGGATTATTTATTAGAATATTGATTAAGTTCGCGTTTCTAATTTCTGAAGAATCATTAGACATTACTCTAACTCTAGTTTTTGACCAAGTTCTGTTGATCTCCGCAACAGCCTTCTCAATGATATTCAATCCCTCCTTCAAGATCTAAGTTTTGAGCTCATAAATGTAAGGAGGTTTAAAGTTTTGACAGTAGGAACCTATAGAATGCATCATACTAACATAGGATGGGAAGTTGCCAGATTAAATGGAATTGTGTTCTCATAGAAAAATATTTTGATGTTCATAAAAACACGCTCGCAAGCCTCTATTGCATTTTGTTGAGAAATTCGATGGGCTTCCCTTGTCCCATCATTATTGTCATCATCCACATTCATTTGATATTGATTTTTAGGTCCTCTTCTGAGCCTCTTTCATTTTGTGAAGATATTCGATGGGTTACCGTCATATCATCATTGTTGTCATCCTTCACATTCGTAAGATCTTGATTTATAGTCTTCCTTCATCTCTATTGGACATTTGTGGCAAACAAGTAGAGTAATCTTTACCATAATAAGGCCACTACTAACTCTGCCATCAAGTTCTTGTGTTAAATGCTTTTGACATGGCCTCTTTATTCATCTAAACACGGGTCTCCACTTTCACTTAAGAACTTTAAAGGTGTCATTTGTTGCGGTTGTGTGTCTGTGTGTGGACACTTAACATAAAAACTCAAATGTCTTTATAATTTTTTTTCTAATTTGTATGTGTGCTAGGCTTTTGTATAATATTAATACATTAAATTCTCTCCACCGCCATAGGAAATTCTTAGCATGCTACAGGTGTAATAGAGTATAGGTAATGCACCAGCAGTATAGTGGATTATTAAAACTAGTATGAAAGGGTTAAAAAGAAAAAAAAAAAAAAAGATTACTTGTTTTAACACAAGTTGCAGTTAACATGAGTGAATGGAGAAATTCATTTTCAGTGAGCCTAAAAGTAACAATATTGAGGTCGTATTTACTTTTTTTTTTTGTTGGCTGCAGCTGCTGAGGATCGAGGAAGAACTTGGAAGTCAAGCTGTGTATGCTGGAGAGAACTGGAGACAGCTTTGATCACGTCATTTTATTCTGAATGTTTCTTAGAAATCCGAGCTCATTTTTAACAGATCTTGTCCATTGCCTGGAGCTGATCTTATCGAGTTTTGAGCGGAATTACGAACTATAGTATCGTGGATTTTTTTATTTATTTTATTTTTTTAATATTGATCGAACAAGCAAAAGCTTGGATTGATGGTTTTCGTATGGAATTTTGTACATTTTTGAATTGGTTTTTATACAAAGTATCACAATGGCATTTTCTCAATTTTGTTTTAGTTTAAAGTTTAAACCCCCTTAGTATTTGTGGTCTTGGAAATATTATAACAAAATTATATATTTTCTTAAGGTTTTTCATTGCAAAATCCAAAATAAAGCTCAAAATTGTTTTTTTTTTGTTTTCTTAAACAGCAAGCATACTAGTCTGAATAAAAAATTTGTATTTTCTTTTGTTCCTGAAAATTCGCTTCAAAGAAATCACTGTGAAATTGGTTTAAAAAAACATGCGTCGCCCGTAAAGTTTATTGTGAAATTGTCGTGTTTTGTTAAGTCATAAAAGGTAATCATACTGTAGAACATAGGTTGAATAGCTTTGTTAAGAAACCATTTTAGACAATAAAATCTACTGATATGCAAACAAAAAACTGATGTGTTTGCGATTTGACCAAAAAAACAAATCCGACTAAAAAGCACATGAGACTAAAATACAAGATTTCTTTTAACTAAAAGAATAAAATAAGAGTTAGAAACAACAATTATACTAAAAATTTCACACATCTATTAGACTTTTACTTGAAGAAGTGTGAAGTGTGAGTTATAAGTAAATAAAAGTAAAATTTTTATTTTTTGAATAGGTGAAAAGAGTAATCAATACATAGGGTTTGATCTACTCATCATCTTCAATCTTGGGCGCCAGATAAAATTTAATGTAGCCCATATCAGCAATCTTGTATTCTACAACCAAAGGGAGTTCTGAAGAAAGGCTTATAGTCAGTCTCTGAGAGGGATGTTGCTTTTGTGAAGGAGTTCAAATATCTCAATGCAAATGTCAACGATACTGCTTCATTCATCTGAATTACAGTAGCTTGTTCTGGCTGCTCCATAAAAAATAAAAGTTAATAGAAGGATGTATATCCAGTTCTCATAATTAATTGGAGCAATTAAGTTAAAAAAAGATTGTGTATAAATAGCATCAAAGAACAAATAATACTATATTATTATCATTATTAGAATTATTCTTGTAATAAATTTTGTTAAATTATGTATTGTTTACCATTAATCTCAAAATTTAAGATTTGTGTGAGAGAAATCTTTAAATCTGCTAAATTCTGTGAACAGGATAATTTAATAAATCATGAATTTAACTAATAAAGTTGAAATGAAATTTATCAAAGTTAATTAATAATGTGATTGAAATGGGTTTATAAAACAATAGAATTTAAAACCTGCACAATTCAATTTGATAAGATTTAAGCTAAAGCTTGCTTAAATCCTTCATACAATAGGATACCAAACCCTCACTATTGTTTACTATGATTATTAAGAATAAAAATAAAAAAAAAACAGACCGATCACTAATTCTATTAATGAAAAAAAAAAACATATCAAATTTTGTATTAGGATGTGATTAAGATTTTGTTTGGAACTGCTTTCTCACTGCTTTGTAATGCTACTTTTTAGTTTAAAAATATCTTGAAAGCATAAAAAAAATAATGGTCTAAAGCTGTCTCAAATGAAGCCTAACTTTACCAAGTATTCTTAATTTCACGCGTTGTGACCTATCTCATAATGCAACAAAATTATTAAAAAATACAAATAAATTTAAAAGAGAAATACAACTTAACTATTCGACATTGACATACTCATTCATGATTGCTTAATTAATTAATCAAATAAATTTGAATATTTTTATAAATAAGTTTGCATAACTTGAAACTCTATTCATTTATGATCATGAATAATACCATTTAAATTTAAAGCTAATGAACAAACTCAAATAAAGCTCTATAATATGCGATTAGTTGTGATAATATACCTACCTTATCAACTGTGGTATTCTGCCTGCAAACAATGTTCGCATTTCCTATATCTCCTCTTGTGGAAAACTTGATTCCCTCCTTCGTCACCGATATCACAACTACACAGAATAACAATCAAAATCGCTAAAAATCCTCTTTTTTTTTTTCAGAAAAGAGAAACCCTTCGATCGATGAATCAGTTGACAATACCTGTGTCTCCAATGCTACTTAGATCCTTGCATATCCTCGAAAACTCCAACGAAGGCATCCGAACAATGGCGTGGTACTCGGCATCCGGGATCCCGAGGTGCTCGCTATCAAGATCCATAAGCTTCATTTCAAAATCAGAGATCTTGTCCTGTTCTGTTTTGCGCCAATCAAAATCATCGATCGAATCACAAAAGAGGTGTTAAAGAGAAATTAATTAGAATAGAAGAAGACGAACTAGGGTTTTCGAACATGAAGGTGACTGTATCTCCGCCGTCATCAGCCTTGATGGTGATGATATCATCGTTTCCTGCGCATTTGAGGAGTTTAGAGACATTGTTGAGGTTCATCCCCATGGTGATGTTGCGATCGCAGCGGTAGTGCTCGAAGCCCTCGGAACGAAGGAGAAGAGCGAGGAGAGCGACGTGGCTTGAGTCCATGGCTTGAAGCGAGAACCCCGTCGCCGAGCAATCGAAATTAGCGTCGGTAACAAGGTCTTTCATTGCTTCAAGCACCTTCTTAAGAAGGCTTCCCTGCACCAATCGCAGCTCCAACATGGTGGATCGATTGCCGAAAGATCGCCTCTCTTCACCGGAAATTAACTCAAGCGACGATGAATAAGGATTGTCTTTGCTCCTCTGCGGGCTCGACTCGATTGAAGCAAGACAACACCCTCCCCTTAGCGGTACGTTGACTCGCGAGCGTAGCTCTCCGACGAGGGGTGCAAAGGAGTCTAGTCGAGCTCGGGCCAGGGTTGTTCGAGCTCGAGCTCCAGCTCAAACTCGTTTCGCTGTGGAGTGGCTCGTCGAGCTCAAAATGTCGTCGCGTACTCCGCTATTGTCCGGAGGTCAATTGTCGCCTTCACTGTCCCGCAATTTGTCGTCATGTTCGCTGTCGAGGTAGCGTCCGTCGTCGTCGTCGAGCCTACGAGTCGAGTCGGACGCTTGATTTTGAGCTCGATAAGCCTTTGAGCTCGAAACTGTGTTCAAGTTCGACTCACAAGCTCGATAAACTTGACTCTTCGAGCTTGTTATCGAGTTGAGTCCAAGCCGACTCGCGAGCCGACTTGACTCGGTTGCACCCCTATCTCTGACATAATGAAAATTTTGAACATAGTTTTCTAAGTAGTAAAATAAAAAATATATCTTCTACTGATTATTCCTTAACTATTATCACATTGAATTAAAATTTACAAAATATGACTTAAAATATCTCATAAAATATAATATAGTTAAAATATTTTTAATTTTCTTTGAGATAACTGTAAAATAAAAATTAATATATTATCCATAAAAATGTTTAACTATTTTGGCATATTATGCGAATACTTACATGCAAAATCATTCATTTGTATCATGCACATCATATGATATATATATTTTATATCACAATATTACGTTTAGGAAATCATGCATCACATCCATATACCACATAAATCTTAATCATCATTGTTTTCGAGGAATAGTCATGATACATGATAATTGTTAAAATGACAACATCAAGAACTAGATAAATTATTATGTGCAAAAATCGAACACAAAACACCGTTTGAAAACCAATCATACTATGCCACATCAACGGTATTGAGCCGTAATACCGAGCACAAGATAATATGACACATTCTAATTGATCTTCGAACACCATTCAACATCCACAAAAAATAATTAATCCAAGGACTAATGCATGTCATTTCCCTTGACAATCATCAAGACCATGATATATGCTATATAAGGTATGCATAACATGTGGCTTGATCTAAACAAATATGCATTAAATGTCAAAACCAACATAACAGGAAACGAATGCCAAGCTTTTTTTTAAACAGCCCTCCAACTATTCCATAGCTGAACTCTTCAGACTATTAGTAGATATGAATGACTCTGGAAAACATACATGTCACATCGCATACCATAAAATCATCAAACTTGGGCAATCATACAAATTTCATTCAGATATTTCATCAGAACAGAAAGTAATGCTGCAATGATGAAAAAGCTCGCAAGTTTGTTTGCTGAATGCAAAAAGATGAACAATAAAACCGGTTTTGTTCTTAACCAATTAAAACACAAAATGACAACAATCAGTTTGCTGCATTTGACAGAATATTCAGCTTGGATAATCTATGACTCTCCTCTGCAGAGAAACTAAAACAGTAACAACAACAACAAATTTTTATCCCACTAAATCATCAAACTAACAGTAAACTTATAAAAAGAAGATAAACAGTCAAACGGTTTGTCTCAATTAATGACAAATAACTGAAACCCTACATCAAAAGGGTCTAAACTTTTCCTAAACTTGTACATGACTACCAAAGCAATAACTGTCCAAATATTCTTTTTTTTTCAAGAAAAATGCAGTCTAGCGTTGGAAAGCTGCAGCCTCCCAAGGAAATCTATCTTTTTGATGGCCGCTCATCATCATCATCATCATTACTATCATCATCGTCATCATCGTCATCATCATCTTTCTGTGACCTCTTCCTCTTTGCAGATGACCCCCCTTTCCCAGTTTCACCATCATCATCTTCCTCATCAATGTCATCATCCTCACCATTCTCTTCTCCAGGCTCAAAATCACTTGCATCCTCTTCATCTTCAGGACGGGCTATAGGTCGAACAAGGTAATCTGTTCCCGTTTCCTTTAAGAATGAAAAGGTGAATCATTAAAATGGGCTAAAGAAAGGAGATTGTGGAAGAAACTGAAACAAATAAACAATATATCTGACTGGAAAGAAACGAAGATGCTGTAAAAGTGGAGCTTAGTCAATCTCCATGTTTGGCAAAAAGGGCATTTTTAGCGCCTGTTTGACTTCGAGTAGGATTTCATTCAAGCAGATTTAGTAAATCCTAAAAAGAACTTGGCATGATAAATAAGAAATCTAATTAAATCCAAGTTTGGAATTTTCATGAAACAGATTGAGTACAGTTAATCCTACTAATCTTAGGATTTAACAGATCTTAGATTTAGTCTAAAAATGAGAAGAAAACAATATTTCAGAAAACTAATAAGATTTATGTGGCTCAAAATATATTTGTTAAGAGTTAGCGCCTAAAACAAGGCTAAATCTTGCAAAAGAAAACACAGGCTTAAAACTTGCAACAAAACAGAGACATTAATCTGAAACATTTTACCCAAAAAAATGGGTACAAGCTTGTACTCAGAAGAATAATCTAACAAGATTCCAGTGGAATTCCCTAAAAATTAAAACACTTTTGGCGTGTACAAAAGCAGCCAACTTCAAGAATAATTGGATTGGGATAGACAAACTGTTAAATTTTTGGATTAAAAAGATTAGGATGGAAAGATCACCAAAACTTCACATGTTAAGTTAAAAACGAATTGGCATTCCAGATCTCAACAGACAAGAAAAATGGGTGGTCGAAAATAACAAATAAAATTTGTTGCTTTATAGCTGTCACAGCCAAATCAAGTAAAGAAATGTACTAAAAATGAGGCCAATATATAGCAACTATACTAGCAAAAATATTTAACTGTATCCAAAGGTGAGGGTTCAAACACTACCTTAAATAGCTTGTTAACTATTTTTTTACAAATGGCATAATTCAAACGGCATGACTTAGCTGACATGGAATAGATAGATTCATTCAAGATTTTTAAATTTGTTTTAGTGATAAAAATTATATTGAAACAACTAAAACATAAGTGGAAAATAAATGTAGAAATTTGAGAACATGCCATAAAAAAAGCACAATTAAGCCTTACAAGAGCATTTATTCAGCTTCCTGTGCTACTTTTAAGTAAGATATATTGTTTACTTGATTCAGAAAAGACAACAAACGAAGTATGCAGGATGTGAAAAATACAACAGTTCAGATATCTAAAATTTTTTTATCTTAAGGTTATGGAGCTCACATTAATCTGTTGGGCTACCAACCAGAAAATCTTGGGTTCAAAGCTTAATTGATTCAAAAGTACCCCAAAAAAATTTATTTATCACTAATTATATGGGTTGTTCAATATTGTAATAAATCAATATAAAATTATTAGAGGACCAAAGTCTAACAAAGAACTATTGTAGAACTGAGTAAGTAATTTCTAGTTAATATAGTTATGAACTAATTAACATAAATAAAACCCACAGACACGCAAGATTGATCTTATCTAAAAGACTATTTGATTTCAATTAAGAAAATTGTTTGATTGTTCTTCAAATCACCTCACAGATCTAATCCAAATAGCTTCTAATTTTCTTACCACAATCCAAATAGTTTCAAACACTGGCTCAAATTAAAGATATAAAGATCCAGATAATTTTCAGATTGAACACTCTGAGATTTACCATGCAGCACAAGTAAAAAAATAAATGAATCGAATTGTATATAATGAAGCAGCTTCACCACATTTTCTAGCTTTGAATTTTAGCCTTTGTTATTTTACAAATTTAGAATAAGTTTAATTAAAAAATCATTAAAAATAATAAACATACCTAGGCTTGAAATTGTACAAAAAATTGACAAATTAAAAACATCTACAATTGCAATCACTAACCCATAAACAAACATATATGCAAAAAAAAAAAAAAAAAAAAAAAAATTCTTACCGCTGTCATTTATAATTGAAAACAGTAATCTCCCTCATTAAATTAAAAAAAAAAAAAAAAAAAAAACGTTGCTTGAAAGCTAATAGATCTGAAAAACCCTAGAGATCCTTCTTGCTAGAAAAAAAAAATAAGAAGAAAAATATTTACCTCCTCATCATCTTCCTCTTCGCCATCATCATCATCATCACCGCCATCATCTTCCTCCTCATCGTCATCATCTCCATCTCCATCATCCCCATCACCCCCGTTCTCCTCCTCTTCTTCTTCTTCCTCCTCATCATCATCAGAATCCACCGTGTACACAGGCGCGCTCCCGATCCTCGGCGCTGGCACCTCCTCCACATCGCTATCCTCCTCCTCCTCATCCTCTTCATCAACATCATCTCCCTCCAACGCCTCGTCAGCATCTCCATCCTCGTCCTCGATCTCTTCCTTCGCCTCTTCTTCTTTCAAATCATTCTTCAGATCCCCGACTTGTTCCTCGTTCACCATCTTCACTTCTTGCAACCTCTTCTTCCTAATCAATTCTATCTCCTTCCCGTCTTCCACAGCAGCCTTCATCTTTATCCCCTGCTGCTCCTCGCTCGCTAATAAAAAAATGATATTTTGAAATTAAACTCGAAAGGAAATTACGGCTGCCGAAGAACGCAAGAACATGCAAGCAATAGACGAATTAGGGCAGCCATCGGAGAACCTCTGCCGTTTGTTGTGGAACCCCTCGCGGATCGCTGACTTGGAGATAGATCTAACGGCTGGTAGACCTCTCATCTGTAATCGATTAGGTATTGTTGCGTGATAGTCCTTTAAAAACCTTTTTATTATATCCTCACATACTTTTTCGAAACTTAAATTACAGAGACACCCCTTCAACCTGCAAATACAGGTTTGGTTTGTAAAAGGATTAATTAATCTAAATACTTCATTATTGACATGAAATAGTAATGAATTGATTAAGGGAATTAATCTGTGTCCTTTGAGAAAAGCTAAGGCATTAGCTGCATTAACTAAGATTTACCTCATGCTAATCAGGGATTAATTACAATTTGGTTGAAAGCTTAACGGATGTGAATCAATCAAGTAGTGGGAAATTAATTAATTAGTTGGTGATTATTATAATGCCAATATATATAAGCTAATCATAGATGCATTAAAATTTAATAAGCCCTGTTGCGGGCTAGAAATTACGCGGCGATAGAGATTTGATCCTACGTCTTAGCGTTGTACGTATAACTAGCACACACAGAGAACACAAATAATTTTTTACGTGGAAAACCCTTGAAAGGGAAAAAACCACGAGGCCTAGCCCAGTTGAAAATGGTTCTACTAGATTTTGAGCTGGTTACAAAGGACTGAATCACCTCCAGGGGTGAACAGATTACAATCAATTACTTAAAAAAGACGTCGAGTCTTTGACAGTACGTAGGGACTGGATGTTGGGCCCTGAACAAGACGTCGGTCTTTGGCAGTACGTAGGGACTGAACGTCGGGCCTTAAGGTGGTGGTCCGGCGAGGTTCCTGCGGTGGTCCGACGAGGTTCCTGCGGTGGTCCGGTGGTGGTCCGACGAGGTTCCTGCGGTGGTCCGGCGGTGGTCCGGCGAGATTCTGCGGTGGTCCGGCGGCTGTCGAGGGGGAACTCCTTCCTTCTCTTCTCTTCTTCTCTCTCTTGCTTGGATTCTCTCTTGTGAAGAATGAGGGCTTTATTTATAGATTTTCTGGAGTGGCATGGCCCGTAAATAGGCGTGAGATCAGGGGCGAATAGGGAGTGGTTAAATGGACGGTCGATATTGAATCCTATGGCCGTGCACCGTTCGTTGGCCATTTGGAGGCCTTAATGATGTCGGAATTTAGTGATCTTGGGTTCGTTGGATTCGTCTCGTCGAGCCGTTCGATTCAAGTATAAGCTCGTCAAAATCGGAGACCGTTTGATAACTCAAATTGCGGTTTGAACCTTCCAACAGCGCTTTGAACCCTTGATTCGGACTCATTTGGGCTCGGATTGAGTCGATCTTGGTGTCGTTGGGTTCGTATTTCCGAGACGCTCAGTTTGACTGTAAGCCTGTTGAAATTGGAGTTCGGATGCTCCCGGATTTAATTTTTGAAGTCTCCAACTAGCTTTTGCCTCGAGATTCGTGCCTGATCAAGCTAATTTTGTGATGACGTATCAGTTGCCCCCCTATTTTCGGACGTCGAAGCTCCAGAAGTCCGAAAATATAAGTGTCGACAATTTACATAGGCCGAAATGCCAGAAAATGCATTCCGAAAATTAATGGCTTGCTCAAATTTGATCATAGAGGCCTTGTTGAGCTCCGAAAGTGTCGGAATCGAGTCCGGAACGTCGAAAAACATGTCCGGGGACCCCAAAAATGTCAAAATCGGAGCTTTCGGGACGAAAATCGGGCCCAGAATGGGCTAGGCGGCTGGACCGGCCGGCCGGCCGCCGCTGCCGCCGCCGATGCCGGCGGCACCGCCGGCCCGCGCTGGATCACGCGCGGCAGCCCGCCAGGGCCGCCCGACCCGCCTGGGCCCGCGCTCGCTGGCCCGCGCTTCAGCCCGCGCGGCGGCCCGCCTGGGCCGCCTGGGCCGCGCCTGCGGCCCGCGCTGCAGCCCGCGCGGCGGCCCGCTTGGGCCGCGCCTGCGGCCCGCGCTGCAGCCCGCGCGACGGACTGCTGGGCCCGCCTTCGGCCCGCGCGGCGGCCCGCCTGGGCCGCCTGGGCCCGCGTGGTCAGCCCGTCTGGAAGCTTCCCACCGCCTTACTTGAGTGAACAGACGGGTCGGTTCGGGCCCACCGACCTAGTGTGCCTTACCCGCGCAGAAAATTTGATTTTTTGGCCTTTTTTGGCCGAAAAAATTCCTAAAAAATCCCAAAAAATTCTGAAAAAATTTAGAAAAATTTAGAAAAATTTGGGAAATTGGAAATTCTAGAAACTTCCTTCCTTTCTCCCAAAAAACTATAAAAAGGGCCTTAGATCCTTAAGAAAATTCATTCCTCTCTTCTTCTTCTCCTGTTTTCTTCTCTTCCTCTCCTCCTCTCTTCTAATCTCCCTCTGTCCTTTCTATTGAGGCCTTCCCTCAGTTTTCTGAGGCCCCTCTCTTGGCAAGGAAGTCCGGAGATTCTCTTCTTTCCCCCTCTCCCTCTGTCCTTTCTATTGAGGCCTTCCCTCAGTTTTCTGAGGCCCCTCTCTTGGCAAGGAAGTCCGGAGATTCTCTTCTTTCCCCCTACACCCTTTTAGAGAAATGTCAGGTGATCGCCCCCCACCGAGAGATCCTGCGATCCGGGGAGACCCCGTCGCACCGCATGATGGCGAGCGGAGGCCAAATAGGGAGTTGGATGAGACAACGTCGACTGTTACAAATGACTTCCTATTTCTTTTTCGCAAGAATTATTACTTCCCGAATGATGTGAAGACGATGGTCCCGAGGATGTCTGATCGGGCGAATCTTCCTCCTCCTGGGTACGTGACCGTTTCCGAGGCCCACTTGCGGGCTGGTTTACGCTTTCCGCCTCCTACTGAGCTGATCGAAGTCTTACAAAGGTGCGGTGTGAACCTATTTCAACTTTCATTTAGAGCAATATCAGTGGCTATGGGATTGATTGCTCTCTTTCGGGATCGGGGAGCTACTATGACCCCGGAGCATCTTTCACGGATGGGCAAGCTCACCAGTGATACGTCTGGGCGTGTGACTTTCAGATCCAAATGGTTGGATGTACGTACCCGCGATCCTTCAAAGAATTGTGTCAATGCTTTCTTTTTTGTGAAGAATGATTGGGGCTTGATAGAGAAGTGGGGAAAGATGAGGGATTTGCCATCCCCTCTACATGTCAGCGAGGAAGACATAATGAGGATCTTGAAAGTTCCCGATCTTGAACACCTTCGATTTGAGGTTCGTCATATGAGCAAATACACTGAAGAAGAGTTCTTATTCAAGGTTGGGATTTCATTTCATACTGGGAGGTCTGATGCAAGGAAGTTGAAGCCGACATCCAGGATTCCTGAGCCTCCTGCCCCTGCTTCAAAAGCGGCTCCCAAATGACCGGCTAGAGGCGACGACCCCCAGGTTTCGAAGAGGAAGAGATTGGAAGAGATAACCACTGACAATACCCAACCTGACTCTTCCCTAGCCAAGCTGCATATCCCTGAGGATGTCATGAATCATCAATGCCTCGGACATAACAAGACCAGTAATTTGGTGAGTAACATCTCTCAATATTTTTTTTTTTTAATCTCATTTTCTTATGAGGTGACTTCTAATAAACTTTCCTTTTTATTTCAGCTGTCACGCATTGGAATCGAGATTAATGATTGGAACAGTGAGTTTGTTAAGATCAAGTATCTTCAGGGGGAGTTCAAGCGGAAGTATGAGCAGAAGGTTAAGGAGGTGAAGGTGCTTGAAGATGAGTTGAGCGATTGCAGGACTAAGCTTGCCAACACAATGCGCTCTGTATCTCTCCAGAATCGACAGGCAGATCGGCATCAGATAGATCTTGAGGAGGCTCAAGCGACGATCATCAGGCTTTTGAAGGAGCAGAAAGTTTCTGAAGAGAAGATAGTGTCGCTTGAGGTGAAGGATAAGAAGTCCCAGGCCATTATAGCTGAGAAGGAAGCTGCCTTGTCTAGCCTAGAACCTTCCAGAGTTATTGAAGACTTTAAGAAGTCCATAGCATTCAAGACTATCGTCCAGGATCACATTGAGGAGGCCCGAGATCACATCTATTCCATAGAGGTGAAGGGTTTGGAGCAGCAGTGTACTGAGGATGGATTTATTAGAGGCTTCTTTAAGGGAGTTCGCTTGATGCAGCGAAAGACCGGAGTTTCAGCCGAGGAGGTGACCCCTAGCCAGGCTTCAGCTGACTTTCCTTCAGGCTCTGATGGTGATGAGGTAGAGAGTGATCTACGGAAGGTCCTTGATCTTGATGCAGATGATGAGATAGTAGATGTTGAGCAGGTTTTCTAGTTCCTGTTATCTGTATTAGTTTGTCTTTTTAGCGATTGTGATGTATCTGATGTTTATACTGTTGTGTGATTTCTACTTTGACTTAGTAGTTGATTATTGTTTTGTTGTTATATGACTTTTGATATTATGGTGTATTTATTCGTCCTGAGTAAATTTTATTCATATTTGCTTAAGGTATTTGTCTTCCAACTTGTGCTTAAAAAGTTTAGAATGATCCTCTAAGGATGTGCGGTTTACTCTAAGTTGTACGTCAGAGCCTTGCTTGATGACGTCAACCTGCAAAAGAGGTTAAAAGAATCTATAAGAGATGTAAGACCTATCCGAAGTTGTGAGTCAGAGCCCTGCTCGATGACGTTAACCTGTATGGAAGAGGTCGGGAGAATCCACCAAGGATGTAAAACCTATCCGAGGTTGTGAGTCAGAGCCCTGCTCGATGACGTTAACCTGTGTGGAAGAGGCCGAAAGAATCCACCAAGGATGTAAGACCTATCCGAGGTTGTGTGTCAGAGCCCTGCTCGATGACGTTAACCTGTGTGGAAGAGGTCGGGAGAATCCACCAAGGACGTAAGACCTATCCGAGGTTGTGTGTCAGAGCCCTGCTCGATGACGTTAACCTGTGTGGAATAGGTTGGATCGAATCCTCCTAGGATTGATCAGCTAACGATTGAACAATGATCATTTACTGCTCAAACATATTAAAGTTCATAACTTAACAAAGTCTTTACTGCCATTAAACAAAGAACATTGCTCCCGAAAACAGTTTAAGGGAGAAGGAAACTAGAAACACCACAAACAAAGCCCGAAATTAAAGACATGTACAGTAAGCAAAAGACATACAATATTCTAAAACAAACGACACGATTACGCTCTACTGATAGTATTTACGGAGGTTCTCGATATTCCAAGTTCGAGGAAGCATCTTCCCTTCAGCATCCTTTAATTTGAAAGTTCCTGGTTTCACCATAGCTGCTACTAGGTACGGACCTTCCCAGAGGGGGGAGAGTTTGTTTCGTTGAGGGCCTTTGCCTGCTGCCTCAATGCTGCGTAGGACCAGATCTCCTACCGATATATGTCGCGGCTTCATCCTTCTGTTATAGTGACGGGCAACTCTCTGGTGGTAGGCAGCAACCTTAAGTATTGTCCCGTTTCTTACTTCTGGAAGGAGGTCTAGGTTGTGCCGGAGTTTTTTGTCGTTGGTATTGGAGTCGAAAGTTTGTACTCTATGACTGGGGACTCCAATGTCGACTGGAATGACAGCCTCTGTACCAAAGCAGAGGTTATATGGCGTCTCTCCTGTTGGAGTCCTTGCTGTCGTACGATAGGCCCAAAGGACGTTTTGGAGCTCGTCAGCCCATTTCCCCCCAGCCTTCTCCAGCTGTGTTTTCAGTCCTCTCAGAATGGTCCGATTAGTGACTTCTGTCTGTCCATTAGTCTGAGGATGAGCCACAGCCGTGTGTACTAGATGAATGTGGAGATCTTTACAAAATGTGGTAAAGACCCTTCCGGTGAACTGTGTTTCGTTATCAGTAATAACTTTTGCAGGAATGCCAAAGCGACATATTATGCTCTTCCACAGGAACTGTTTGGCATTTGCTTCAGTGATCTTTGCTAGTGGTTCTGCTTCTACCCATTTCGTAAAATAGTCGACAACCAATATGATGAATTTTCGTTGTCCCCTGGCCATTGGAAATGGTCTCATTATGTCGATCCCCCATTGGGCAAAAGGCCAGGGACTCTGTAATGTCGATATCTCTACGGCGGGTAGATGAGTGAGGTTAGCGTGCAACTGACAGTTGTTACATTTCCGTACAAGTTCTAATGCGTCCTGTTTTATCGTCGGCCAGTAGAATCCTTGTCTCAGGACCTTTTGGGCCAGTGCCCTTCCACCCAGATGTTCCCCACAAATGCCCGAGTGTACTTCGCGAAGTGCATAGTTTGCTTCCGAAGGAGGAAGACATTTGAGGTATGGCCCTGTGAAAGATCGTTTGTATAACTCTCCGTTAATAATGGTGAAGTTGGCTGCTTGCCTTCGAAGCCGTACTGCCATAGCTGGGTCTTCAGGGAGAGAGCCTTCTTGTAGGAGAGCAAGAATGTGGTCGATCCAAGAAGTTTCTTTTGATTCATCTATTGATTGAAGTACCCATGAGCCTTGAATGCTCGGGAAGTGGATCTCCTCAATAAATTTTCTTTTGAAAACATCTCCCGTTGTAGAAGTTGCTAGCTTGGAGAGTGAGTCTGCCCTTGCGTTTTGCTCTCGAAGGATATGGATGATCTGATGCTTTGCTATTTGAGCCAACAAGGTTTTAACTATCTGACAGTATTGAGCCAAAAGTGGATTGTGAGCATCGAATTCCCCTTCCACTTGAGAAGCAACCAGTTGGGAATCAGTGTGAACCACTAAGTCTTGGACTTCGCAATCAATTGCCAATCTTAATCCAGCGATTAAAGCTTCATATTCAGCAACATTGTTTGTTGCCGGAAACTTCAGTCTAAGCCCGTATTCGAGTGTGGCTTTCTGCGGGGAGATTAATAAGATTCCAGCGCCAGCACCAGAACTCCCAGAAGCTCCGTCTACATATAATGTCCAGCAGGAAGAGGAAGGAGACACATCAGGCGATTCCTCGGAGGTGTAGCTAGTACATTCGACCACAAAATCGGCAAGCACCTGTGACTTGATGTCAGGTCTAGGTAAGAACTGTATATCGAACTCTCCAAGTTCTACGGACCATTTGATCAATCTTCCGGATGCCTCGGGTTTTTGAAGAATATTTTTCAGCGGTAGGTTTGTATAAACCCTGATTGCGTGTGCCTGAAAATAAGATCGTAACTTCCTAGCTGAGAAGACTAATGCTAAGGCTGTTTTGTCTGCCAATGGATAACGCATCTCAACATCTGAAAGTATCTTGCTGATGTAATAGACTGGGCGTTGAATTGAATCATCCATCCGAACCAAGACCGAACTTATAGCCTGAGAAGAGACAGCCATGTAAATATACAAAATTTCCCCTGGAATTGGCTTTGAGAGTAGCGGTGGTGAAGCTAGTAAGTCCGGAGTTGTTCAAAAGCCTCTTGGCATTTATCAGTCCATTGGAATCCTGAGCTACGAGCCCCTCTGAGGATCTTGAAGAAAGGCAAATATTTATCTCCCGAACGAGCCAGAAATCGAGAGAGTGCTGCAATCCTTCCATTCAGTCTCTGAACTTCTTTGATATTTCTGGGGGGTAGCATGTCCCTTAGGGCCTTGATCTTTTCCGGGTTGGCCTCAATCCCTCGGTGAGTAACCATGAACCCTAAAAACTTTCCTGAGGTGACTCCAAATGCACATTTGGAGGGGTTGAGGCGCATGTTGTAAGATCGGAGGAGGTTAAAACATTCTTCCAAATCCGAGATATGCTGAGATTTCTCGAGGCTCTTCACCAGCATATCGTCCACATAGACTTCCATGGTACGCCCAATAAGGTTCTTAAAAATCTTATTCATAAGTCGTTGGTAAGTTGCCCCTGCATTTTTGAGCCCGAATGACATTACTAGGTAACAATATAACCCTTTATCTGTTTGAAAAGATGTTGCTTCCTCATCGGCAGGATCCATTTGTATTTGGTTGTATCCGGAGTAGGCATCCATAAAGCTTAGCATCTGATGTCCGGATGTGGCGTCAACTAGCTGATCGATTCGAGGGAGCGGGAAGCTGTCTTTGGGGCAAGCTTTGTTGAGATCGGTATAGTCTACACACATTCTCCAAGCTCCACTCGTTTTCCGAACCATCACGACGTTGGCTAGCCAAATTGGGTAGTGTACTTCCCTTATAAATTTTGCTTTTAAAAGCTTATCAACCTCCTGTTCGATTGCCAGCTGACGTTCTAGGGCGAAGTTTCGTTTCTTTTGAATCACTGGTTTACACGCTGGGTTGATCTTGAGGGAGTGCATAATTACTTCCGGGTTAATGCCGGGCATATCAGCCGAACTCCATGCGAATATATCTTGATTTGTACGTAGAAAGTCTACGTATTCTTTTTTCTCTGTATCTGAGAGGAGTGATCCGATCTGTACTGTTCTCGAGGGATGTTCTTATGATAAGGAGACACATGTAAGATCTTCTACAGAGGAGGCTCTTTGAGGGGTATCTTCATTCCGAAGATCGAAGTCTTCGATGCTTAGAGTAACTGATGAGTGTGGTTGAGCCTGCCTAAGATAGCATGATTGTGCTACTTGTTGATCTCCTCGTACTGTTCCGATCCCCGATGGGGTAGGAAACTTGAGCTTTAAATGAGGAATTGAAGCAACAGCCCCGAAGATTGTTTGGAGTGGCCTTCCAAAAATTGCATTGTAGGCTGATTCGGACTTTACTACAATGAACAGAATGGGGTGCTCAACTTGACGAGGGAATTCTCCAAGCACAACCGGGAGAGTAATGGTTCCTTCAACTCTTACAGGTCGGTTGTCAAATCCGTACAGTGGACCGGCAGCAGGCTGGAGTTTCTCTCTAGATAAGCCCATGCTAAGAAAAGTGGAGTAGAATAGAACATCTACTGAGCTTCCATTGTCTACTAAGATCCTTTTAACATTGTAGCATGGGTCGCCAATTCCTGCACTAATCACTAGTGGATCTTGATGAGGAGTTTTTACGCCTTCTAGATCAGACTCCTTAAAGGTGATGGAGAGATCGACATGAAGCTTTTTTGTTGGTGGCTCCTTGTTCTCTGTAATTAGAACTTGACAAGGCGTTGAAGGACCTCCAGCGATAGTTTCAATTTCGCCGACCATCTGACGATTGTTTGTTGACTGTTTTTGTTGATCTTGCCCCCCAGTTGGAACAGTTTCTTCTCGAGCTGTTGGATTCTTGACGAACTGTCAGAGATATCCTTGTCGGATCAATCTCTCAATTTCCTCTTTGAGCTGCCTACATGCTTCAGTGGTGTGTCCACGACTGCGGTGGAAATGACAATATTGTTCTTGGTTTCCAGTATTAGGTTTTAAAGGGTACGGCCACTTTACACTCTCTTGGTCTCGGATGGCCATTAATACATTTGCTCGGGATGTATTAAGTGGCGTGTACTCTTTTTCTTGTCGGGGCTCTCGTCGTGGCTGTGAGGGTCGAGGAGGAAGATTGTAGTTTCCTTGCTTCTTCCTTTGCGAGGGGGGATTCTCCGTCCCTGGGGGATTTTTTCGCTTCCCGGTTGTTTGCTCGAATTGCTTCCTATGAGCATTGATGGCTTCGTCGGCAGTGATTTGGGCCTCTACTCGGTGGATTAAATTCGCATAAGAATGGACCGTTTCTCGCATAAGTGCCGAGTAGAAAGGGCCTGGACGAAGCCCTCCAAGAAATACACCTCGTAGCAATTCGGGATCTACCCCTGGAATTTGTCGGGCTTCTGTAGAAAACCTTTGAAAATACTCTTTGAGAGATTCACCCTCATTCTGTCGTATCCCCGAAAGGTGGGAGGAATCTTTAATCATCCTTCGGTTGGCGACAAATTGTTCGACAAACAATTTGGCCAATTTAACGAATAGTGGAATGGACCGAGGGGGTAGGGAATAGAACCATGTCCGGGCCTGCCCTTTAAGGGTGGCAGGAAAAACTTGACAAAGCAGAGCGTCTGGGGCTTGCTGGATATGCATAATAGTACGGTAGTGGTCGATATGCTCGTAGGGGTCTGAAGTCCCATCATAAGAATCAATATTCGGGAGTTTGAATCTTGCCGGAACGGGATATCGGAGGACAGCTTCGGTGAAAGGTGATGACTCCTGAATGTCCCGTTGGTGAAGGGACTGCCTGATACCCCTTGTGGGGAACTCTTCACGGACTAGTCTCCGTAACTCATGCCGTAGAGTATTACGGGGGAGTTCAGTGTCGTGCTGTTGGTACAAGTCCTCGGGGACGCCCGGCGGTATATGCTGCCGGTAGCCTGTGCGTGAAGGATGGGTAGAGCTTGCTGTATCAGCAAGCTCATTCTCCGGACGTGTAGGAGGGCGCATCCTTGGCGGAGGAAGGGGGACTTCGACATGAAGAATGTCTTCGAATCCTGGCTGGTCTCGAGGGAGAAGAGTATCTTCTTGGGGTACTGGCGCTGGTCCTCGAGCTCCCCTTAAGAGCTGAAGGATCTCATTTTGAGATTCCTCCATTTTTCTGATACGCTCTTCTAGGGATGGCCCTGAAGTTCCTTCTCCGGCAGGGTGTCGGTTACCGGGGTGAAAGGAGGCAGATGCCTGTCGTCCTTGATTCAGGGACTGATTCCTGGATTGGTGTGAATTAGAGCGGGAGGTTCCCATGATGCGATGGCTACGCCTGTTGACCATTGGAAGATTCTTTAGTGTAGTGGGATTGACTTTCCCACAGACGGCGCCAATCTGTTGCGGGCTAGAAATTACGCGGCGATAGAGATTTGATCCTACGTCTTAGCGTTGTACGTATAACTAGCACACACAGAGAACACAAATAATTTTTTACGTGGAAAACCCTTGAAAGGGAAAAAACCACGAGGCCTAGCCCAGTTGAAAATGGTTCTACTAGATTTTGAGCTGGTTACAAAGGACTGAATCACCTCCAGGGGTGAACAGATTACAATCAATTACTTAAAAAAGACGTCGAGTCTTTGACAGTACGTAGGGACTGGATGTCGGGCCCTGAACAAGACGTCGGTCTTTGGCAGTACGTAGGGACTGAACGTCGGGCCTTAAGGTGGTGGTCCGGCGAGGTTCCTGCGGTGGTCCGACGAGGTTCCTGCGGTGGTCCGGTGGTAGTCCGACGAGGTTCCTGCGGTGGTCCGGCGGTGGTCCGGCGAGATTCTGCGGTGGTCCGGCGGTGGTCCGGCGGCTGTCGAGGGGAAACTCCTTCCTTCTCTTCTCTTCTTCTCTCTCTTGCTTGGATTCTCTCTTGTGAAGAATGAGGGCTCTATTTATAGATTTTATGGAGTGGCATGGCCCGTAAATAGGCGTGAGATCAGGGGCGAATAGGGAGTGGTTAAATGGACGGTCGATATTGAATCCTATGGCCGTGCACCGTTCGTTGGCCATTTGGAGGCCTTAATGATGTCGGAATTTAGTGATCTTGGGTTCGTTGGATTCGTCTCGTCGAGCCGTTCGATTCAAGTATAAGCTCGTCAAAATCGGAGACCGTTTGATAACTCAAATTGCGGTTTGAACCTTCCAACAGCGCTTTGAACCCTTGATTCGGACTCATTTGGGCTCGGATTGAGTCGATCTTGGTGTCGTTGGGTTCGTATTTCCGAGACGCTCAGTTTGACTGTAAGCTTGTTGAAATTGGAGTTCGGATGCTCCCGGATTTAATTTTTGAAGTCTCCAACTAGCTTTTGCCTCGAGATTCGTGCCTGATCAAGCTAATTTTGTGATGACGTATCAAGCCCAATTTTATATTAAAAATTAAATTAATAGAATATTTGTCTCGGATTAAATTATCACTTTCTAAATTATTAAAACAATGATTAAATAAGCAAGACTTAATCCAATCATCAAGAACACAAGAACAAATAAATTGAAAATAAAATAGAAAAAAATTGCAATATATATATATATATATATATATATATATATATGTACTAATTTATGAGAACATATTGTTTACTTTCAAATGCAAATTTTACTATAATGATGTTAATAATAACAAGTGTTTAGGAGAAAAATTCCTAACTCTAATACTGTCCTCTGTACATATCTTTAATAACAATTCCTAATAACAATACTTTTTAATAATGAGAAATTAAAATTTAATTTGAGATAATTTTTTTAGACCACAATCAAAATTTTTATTTCATCATTCCGTTTTCTATTATCTTCAAAAAATTTGTGGGCAAGAATGTTGCTTTTATAATCACTTTTTAAAAAATATTTTCTTCCTATTGAACAGGGAACAAGCAATAGAAAAAGAAAACATTATCGCCTATGCCTGCCTCTTCCACGAAATCTCCCCCGAGAGGCAACAGTTAAAGTAGGTCTAGCACGAACAAGAGTGAAATCATTACCATGGTCCGAACCCCCACAAAAATCCGGAGAAGCCAAGCCACCATCTAAAAATCCGAATTCATATTCACATTCCGAAGAACCATCCAACCAATTAATATGGTTCCTAATATCCAAACCAGAACTATCACCCAAGGTAGTGACCATATTTCACGTATCGACCAAATTAACATGAACACCAATTAAATTATTGACAACCGGAATGCACTCATGAGTCACAACCTCAGTCAGAGCAGGAACCAAAGGATTCACATTTATAAAAAAATTGGAGCCATCTCAAAATAAACTTAAAGCATCATTTAGGACAGCTTTCTTATTATTTTTTTGAAGCAACTTTCTATCATAAAATTTCATAATTTAAAATATTTTTATTTAAAAAACTGTTTTAAAAAATAATAAAAAAGTCATCCAAACAAAACCTTTAATGAAATAATTCTCAACATCTTTTCTAATAACATAAAAGATGAAACAGTAGACAATTCTCTCTCTCTATCTCTCACACACACATTTAAACCCCACTTTACAAAATAAAGAAAACTACAACAAATATAGAATGATTATGAGAATAAATTAAAAATAATTTGCTAACACTGAACATCACAACACAGGTATTGTTAAGGGAAGGATTTCTACATGTCTTAAGCAATCCTTGTCATCTAACAAGCTAACTAGCACTGACAATGAGCAGGTTTATCTTCCCCTAAGAAAATGAGCAAACTACCTTGTCATCTTCTCCAGCTTCTTCGGACTACTAACTTCACCGTCAATGCCAAAATCATCATCATCAACATCTTCAAAACCATCAGCCTCCACTCCTAATTCATCATCGCCATCTTCTTCTTCTTCTTCTTCATAATAATCGGTATCTATTCCTTGAGCTGCTTTAACAGTGTGGAATTCAGGAGGGGGAGGGCAATCCTCAGTGATTGCTTCATCTCGTTTCATCACCAGATGCCTAATGATACGCTCATCCTTATCAAGCATGCTCTTGAAGTCATTAATCCACTTCGCTTCCATCTCAAAATTCATTAGAATATAATTAGCTTTGCTTGCCTTTTTAATCTTGTAAGACAATCTACGAAGCCCCCAATTATTCAGTCTCCAAAGCCTTCCCTTCTTCTCTTTTATGAAGTCTTGCAACAACAAGAGATAAACAAAAAATCAAACACCAGCAAAAATTATAGATTATTAGGTGCCGATGAGGAAAATGCTTGAGGTTCACCCAACCAATCAGGAGCCCACAATTGGCATCGATATGCATAGTTGTGCGCAGCTATGTAAAAGATCCTAATTATCATTATGGTAGAGAAGTTAGTGAGGGAGCAATATTGAAGAAATATGGCACCTTGAACTTTGGAAACAACATTATCAACCTCTTCAATATGATCTTCGTGAATTAGATAAACCACTTCATAATGCCGAACTGTCAACAAAAAGTAAGTTACAATAAAAATGACTATTTATACTTGAATGAACTCAATCAAAAGAAATTAGCTTAGCTAGATTGAGCACAAAATGCAGCTATCAAAAGAATGAAAGTTGATTAATTAAACCAACTCAAGGAAAATGTAAAGGCGGATGATAATCAATGATTGTCTTGCGTGGGCAAAACCACAGTAAATAATGTTTTCAAAGAAAATAAAAAATTTAAAAGAGTTTAAAACAAATTAATTAGATTTTCTATATGGAAATTTAGAAGTTTGAGCAGAAAGGTAAGAGATTCAGTTAACACAATGACTTGAAAAAAAAAAAAAATTAATATCACATGTTTGCTAAAGGATAAATGAAAATGGACGAATGCTATAATATTGGCGAAGGCTATAAACTATTGTATATAGTGAATTTTAGCAAAAGGGAAAAAAAGGGTGTGATAGTCTTAAAGAGTTGAATAGTAGAACTATTCATGCGAAACAGATATTAAGTTAATTATTGACAAGAGCATAATAACTATCTATGCTCCTCAATTACGATTACAAGAAAATTTTCATAAATAAATTTGAAAATAAATAGAATGCAAATATAGAGCATACTACGGAAGAGAGGATTGATGCAAGACATCAAACCTCCAAAGTTCTACATTTAGGATTGCATATTCATTTTATTGCATTTTCATAACAAATCAACACACATCTCTGAAAAAAGTGGACTTGATTTTACAGATTATCGTTCCAACTCGAGCTCACGAGTTTATGTTATGATGATAACAAACATTATGACTCACATCGTTATGTCTCCTAGTATTTGCATTCTATATTTGTTTGTGTGTGCACTAACATTTCAGGAACATCATGCACCATCCAACGAAAATTCAAGGCTCAGGATTGGGTAGAATATGTTATGATTTAAAGAATTTGCAATATTCATTTATGTATTTTTAATTTTTTGAGTCAAGCATGTAAGGGTGTATGCTAGCTTAGTGACCATGCACACACACACACTCAGGGAGAGTGAGATTGAGTCAAAATCAGAAGATTAAATTTTGAACTAATCGTAATGTACAATTTATATCATTATGTACGACCAGCTCATCTAAAAATGTCTAATTTTGATAACCATGTATTTTAAACTAATCGTGATGTACAATTCACATCGTATAGGACGATCTGTTTAAATCAAGAATCACAGTTAGGCAATCACAATTTAAGTAATATTTTAATATTCAAAATATGTGTCTAATCGTACCGTACGATTCGTATCGTACTGCATAATATATGACAATCATGCATAAATTGATCATGTGATTAAGTGTTTAATTATGATTAAATTGTTCAATTAGATCGTATAGGACGATAGGGGACAATCGTATTGGACGACCCGAGAGATACATGGGGCTATACTTGATCGTCCCGCATCGTCCAAGGTGAAATATCATACTTTTCTACTAATCGTGCTGGACGATCGCAGGATCATACAGAACGATCAGTACGAAAACTTCAACTGATCGTATATGACAATTCTGTTTGTATTGTCTGCAAGGGTTGTTTTGTACTAATCGTACATGAAGATCTCATGATTGTAATGTATGATCTTTGACGATAAAATTGAATTTTCAGGATTTTTCAAAGCCCTCTATTTAAGAATTCTCAAGACACTTGGTAAGTATCTTTGACATGCATTGAGTCATTTTTCTTCTGAAAAAAACTTAAAGAGAGAGCCTTGAAAGGAAGAGATGAAAGGGTGGAGTTTGAGAATGAGAAGTTCCTTGTGGGTTTTAAGGGAGTGTGGAGGGAATTTCACACAGTTGCTCCGGCAAGCTTGCACCTTAGTACCATCATAGTCAAGGGTTGTCTTGAGGGAAGTTTTGGGAAGAATATCTCTTTGGTGTCGAAGGACCCGACGACTCCGCCGCACCGGGGAAGGTGAAAGGGATTCCAAGTTCTTTGCCTCACCAGGAGGGTGAAAAGGATTCCAGGTTCTTTGCCTCACTAGGAGGGTGAAAAAGATTACAGTCCTCTACCACACAGGGTTGGTGGAAGAGATTTTGAAAGAGTTTCTCCACCTAGCTGTGGGGGCTAAAAGAGAGTCACTAAATGTTTAGTGCAATACTGGAGAGGGAGTTTCCAAGAAGTGGACGTAGATCAGGTTGATCGAACCACTATAAATTATGGTGTGTTTATTCTTATTACTTTTCACAGTTTATTTTTCTTGCAATTAACTGCGTGGGTGAAAACTATTATTTATCTTTTTATTGTGAATTTAATTCGCTTCCGCATCAAGTTAGAAAAAGATTTTCTTTTTGTTAAAGAATTTTTTAAATATCTACTTCACCCCCTCTTTGTTAGTCTTGTAACTAGTTCTATAATGTCTAACAACCTTCACAAACTTTCAAATGATATCAGAGCGGAATTCATAAATTAAGTTTTAAAAAACTTATGAAAAATAATCAATGACTAACTTTGAAAATCGTAATATTGCGGAAGGATATTCAATAACACGACCATCTTTATTTGATAATATTCCATTTAATTTTTGAAAAAGTTGCATGTCTATTTTCTTGCAATCAACAGATTATTGAATGTGACACATAATTCAAAATGGTTATTCTATACTATCACGTATTTTTAGATGGAGTCAAAACTGATATTCCGTTTACTGAATAAAGTAGAGTAGAACAAACTTATGCTTAATTAAATGCTAAATGTTTGAACTATTTTTTCTATGATTTGAATTCTGAAGATTATATGAGAACCTCTACATGTACTACTGGCAAGATTGTTTGGAATAAATTATGCACTGCATACGAAGGTACTAGTAAAGTCAAACAATCTAAGTTGAATATTTTAATGCATGATTATGAACTATTTTGCATGAAACCTTATGAGATTATCTTAGACATGTAAACTAGGTTTACTCAAATAGTGATATTATTACATGCTTTAGATAAAGAATTTTCAAACTTTGAAAAGATTAATAAAATTCTACGTTGTGTACCTGATAAATTTTATGCTAAAGTCACTGTTATATGTGAATCAAAAGACTTAAATGATTATTCTATTGATAATCTGATTGGCTCACTCATTGCTCACGAGCAAAGTGTGAGTCAAAGACTTTTGGATACAGGTGAAACTACAATGCTAAAAGTCAAAAACACGGATAAAAGCAGTTTAGTAGATGATGAGAGTAAGGAAATAACATCAATAACAAAAAAATTTAAAATTCTACTACAGCGCAAACATCAACATCAATAAAAGTATAACAAAGGTAAACATGTTAAGAATGTTAAAATTTCTTCTGATGTTGTTTGCTTCGGGTGTAGAAAACCCGGACATATGAAAAATAAGTGTCCCAATTTAAAAGCTCTTTCTGCAGAGGAAACTGATAAAAAAAAGTAAATTGTAAGATGAGCAAATGATAGTAAGCAAAAAATCTCATGGGCAGATCTATCTTCTGAATCATCAAATTAGGAGCTAGATGATGAAATATAAAATTTTGTTTATGTGTTTATTTTGTTTAATAGTTAATGCATGCTTGTATTTATTTTTTTAATTTATTTTTGTTCATTTTGAATGGTAAACCAAACTCGCCCAATTTTGCGAGAATTATTTACACCGCAAGCAAGCTCGTCTAACAGCAGCCACCGTCGTCGGCCACCTCCACCAGCTTCTAGCCATCACTGCCGCCACCCACCGGCTACTGGCCACCAAAGTTTTCCAGCACCACCACCGGCCACCAGAACTGCCATCCATCACAACCACTACCCGCCACCACCATATTCAAACTTTACACAACATTCATTTTATTTCAAACCAAACAAAAAAAAATTTACACCTAAATTTACTTTACACTCATCAATGCGGACATCCAACGGTAGACAATATTCAAAAGAAGAGTCGAAGATCGACGGCCGAGATCACTTCATTTTATTTATTAATTGTATTTTGCTTTAATTTTGCAATTTTCTTTTTTAACCTTTATTTAAGATTCTTGTCTTATGTAAGCCCAAGGGACAATTTTATCTTTTAATTTCTTTTGAGGTCTATATATAGAGGCTCATTCTCTTGTATTAGGTATGATGGAGTTTTAATAAAAAAAAAATTGTTTTGTACTTTTGTTCTTTGGGAGGACATTAGTGAGAATCCCTATGGAGGGAATCGTAGTTTCCACCAGTCGCAGGATGGGTTTGGACTTGTGGCTTGAAGTCCTTTGGTGAAGGGCAACGCATCACCCGTCAGTCTTCGGAAGAGTCAAAGGCTCGCGGTTCTATCTTTTTTTTCTTTGTTTTGTTTTTCCTTATTTCCCTAAACTGCCACCTCCTTAAGCCCTCCACTAAGACGCTGATATCTCACCCCATCACCTCCACACCATCGACCTACACCAGCCCCTTCCTTCCCTTGGCCGAAATCCAACAAGGCTCCACCCACCCGTCGGACACCTCTTTGCTTAATATCACTTCCCTCCAAAACTCCTCTTTCCTTATTTAGGATGTCATTAATTTGGAAATATTTCAAATTCGGATTAATCAAATTTGAATGCCAAATATATCCTCATTAATTACATTAATTTTGGGAAGTTTCTTTATTTAATTAATCAATCAATTTTGAAATTGATTGATTAATTAATCGCATACCCAAAATGCTTTCCTAATTAGTACATCTATTTTAGGAAGCATCCTCAATTGATGCAAATTTGAAATTAATTCGGATTTGAAGTTATCAATCAACATTTAATGCGAATATCCACATACATTGAATGTGACCGCTCCCCTCTTCCCTCCATTGGCCGGCCCACCTTCTCTGCCCTTCTCTAATTGTTTATTCCCTACTTTATGATCTAAAATTAGAGAATATTAATTACCTCTTCCCTCTTTTATTCTTCTTGTTTGAAATTCAAAATTGTTAAATATCTCCCACCAAAATCTGCAATTAATTTCAAAATTTGAAATTATCTCTCCACCTCCTCTCGTTCTACATCATCTTGGTATCAGAGCATGGTTGCCTGGGATACGAACTCGACAGAGTCGAGCTCTTTTCTATACCGAGAGAATAATGCGGACATCCGACGGTGGACGATATTCAAAGGAAAAATCAAAGATCGACGGCCAAAATCACTCTGTTTTATTTATTCATTGTATTTTGCTTTAATTTTGCCATTTTCTTGTTTACCCTTTTTATTTAAGAGTCGTGTCTTATGTAAGCCCAAGGGGCAAATTTGTCTTTTAGTTTCTTTTGAGGTCTATATATAGAGGTTCATTCTCTTGTATTAAGTATGGAGTCTTAATAAAAAAAAATTGTTCTGCACTTTTGTTCTTTGGGAAGACATTAGTGAGAATCCATATGGAGGGAATTGTACTTTCCACCAGCCGCAGGATGGGTCCGGGCTCATGGCTTGAAGTCCCTTGGTGAAGGGCAATGCATCACCCGTCAGTTTTCAGAAGAGTCCAAGGCTCGCGGTTTTATCTTTTTTTTTTTCTTTATTATTCTCCTTATTTTCCTAACCGCCACTTCCCCATCCCTCTTTCTCCTATTGGATGAAAACTCCACCCAAACCCTAAGTCAAAAGACACCCAACTGCCGGCCCAACCCCCTTCCCAAAGCCATCGGCCATCATCCATTCCTTGGCTCAAAGATTCAAAATCTAACTTTCAAATCCTTCCCTAAATTAGCTCCCTTTAATTTTGGAAACTAATTAAATTAATATTCAATTGAATTTGAATTTTACTTTCTAAATGAGAAAAATTATTTTAGGAAAATCCCTCAAATCATGCAATTTTGAATTTTAAATAGGAGTTTATTTAAATCCACTTTTTTATTTTAAGATTCTAAATATAGCCACCTTTAACCCCTCATATCAATCACCCATAATCATGCTAACCGCCAGCCTATTTCCTCTTTCCCTTCACTTTTCAAATTGATTATTGAAGGCATTCCTTATTCGATGCATCTTAAGTTTGAGAAGTTTTTAATTCAAATTTAAATTAATTTGAATTTGAAGTTCCTTCTTAAAATAGGATGAATTATATTAGGAGGCTTTCCTTAATTCTGCCAATTTTTAATTAAAGACCTGTCATAATTCCCCTTTACTTATTTTAATAATTCAAGTTTGGAAATTCCTTAATTCCACATTCATTATATGCGAACACATTAATCGAATGTGGACACATTCACCGTATGTGGACGCCTTCAACGTATGTGGACGCCTTTCCTTTTTCCCCTCTTTTGGCCGACCCCCTCCATTCTACATCAGTTTGGTCCACCTCATCCCGTTCTACATCACTCATCCAAACAACTCCAAAGCATTCCTTTTACAATGCATTCTTTTTTTAACCAATCAAACAACCCCTTAATTTTATGCTTCTCTTTTAATAGCCAAGATTTTGTGCCATAAAGCATCGCGTCTCTCACCACCATCTTATAGAATTTTCACTTAAGTTTGAGGGGTATTTTTTTATCACACAACAGGCATCATGCATTCCTCCACTTCAACCATCCAACTTGAATTCTACTAATAATGTCCCCATTTGTTTCACTATCACTTTAAACAATAGACCCGAGATATTTAAAATGTGAACTCTTATTAATGATTTGATCGCCTAAAGTCACAATCCTCCCACTAAATCTATTAGTACTAAAATTATATTCCATGTATTTGGTTTTAGATCTACTCAAATGAAAACCTTTAGACTTTAAGGTTGATTTCAATAATTCAAGTTTACCTTCAACTCCCTCTCTAGCCTTATCAACAAGAAGAATACAATCAGCAAAAAGAATGCACCAGGGTACATCCTCTAGCAAATGTCTAGAAAGAACATTCATGACTAAAGCAAAAAGACATGGGCTTAAAGTTGATCCTTCATGTAATCCAACTAAAATAGGAAAATACTTGGTCAAACCATCTTGTGTTTGCTCATGCATATATATCATTAATGACTTCAATAATAGAGAATATGAAAAAGATAAAAAGATGGGAATATATAAAGAAAAAAGATTAAGACATAACAACTAGAGCCTTGTGTTTGAATATCACATTTTGAAGGAAATTAGTCATATACTCAATAAATGATAAAAAATTCGGAACTGGCGAAGCATAAGGGTCTTAACATTTAGGTAAGAATTTTATTCATGTGAAAAAGGTGTAAAACTCGGATTTTCTTTAATGGATGCGGTTATTGAGGATACAAAAGACATAATAAACTACTAATGAATTAGACAAACAATCTTGTAAAACAAAAAGAAAAAGAAAATATGAAGTTCAAATAAACAAAATGACTTATATAACCAAAATAATAAATAAAATGACTTGCAAGCCTTATGAACAAATGGGTGAGCTAAACTAGAAGGGTGTTTGACGCCATCAAAAATCATTCAAAAAATCAAAACAATTAACAACCAGAACCTTTCAGCCTTTCAGGCAATACTTACAGCAGTTAACTGAAGCTATTTCCATTAAGCGTTTGGGATGAGCAGCAAACTATGATGCACAGACACGGACACGGCGACACGGATACGACACGACACAGACACGTCAATTATTAAAAATATAGGACACGGACACGGGTTTGACACAGTATTATAATTTATATATTTAAAAGTAGTGTATAAAAATTGAATAAGTATAATTTTAAAAATAATTTAGAAATAATAAGTCATTTAATTAGAATGTATGCTTAAAATGATTAATATTAGAATGCGAGAGTCGGACGTTAATGTCATTTATAATTTATCGAGATAGGTGATAACAATGTTGTCGAGAGTCGGGCATTGATATAATGTAGTAAATATTGGACGTCAATGTTAAGAGAGCGTTTATCGTCGATATTGAGAGGCCGTTGGTCGTCGATGTTGAGAAGTCGTTGGGCAAAGATGAGAGATCAAGTTGCGGGTGTAGAAATTGCTAGCATCGAGCATCAATATAAAGATGGCGTCAGACTTTGATATGGAGATCGTTTTGAAATGTTGATGTTATAACAACGTTAGACGTCGATGTTGAGATGACATCGAGCATTGTTGTGAAATCAAAGTTGTAACCCACCAAAGAGAAATGAAAATAGGAATATTCGATGAATGGGATATTCAGTATGGACGATTGATTTGATGTTGTGAATAGGAAATAAGAAATTTAGTTTTCATATTTTAAATAAGTAAAAATTTTAAATACAAGAAATTATATTTAAAAAAATTCATAAAATATTTAAGATACGCGTGTCGAACACACATGTCCAATTTGTATTTAATATTTTTTTAATCGGACATGTTTTTGGCGTGTCCGACACGTGTCGGAGGAGTGTCGGACACGTGTCGAGTCGGATACGTGTCGAACACTACACGCCTCTTTGAAGAGAAGTGTCTGTGCATCATAGGCAGCAAATCATAAGCATTTAAAAAGAATTCCCGAAACACCTTACAATATCAATTCACACTTGATGGAATTTTTTAATATAATTTTGCAAAAGGTAGTATTATTATGAACATTTTTGGGTTGTCTTACTATGTGGCAAACGCCATTTTCAAATTGAGCTTTATTGTTTTCTCATTGTTTCACCCAAATTAATCCCAGTCTTTAAAATCAGAAAACACCATCATGGTCAAGGGTAAAAGGAAAGAAACAGAAAGAAAAAGAACAATGATTAATTTTAGCTTGCGTAAATCATATACAGTTAAACGTTAAAAGATTTTCATGATAAAATATAAACGAAGGAAACAGAGCATCCAATTAAGCTGACAGTTCAATTGCATACAAAAGGGCTCGAAATTTAAGTGTGAAACTTACTTCTTTCAAGTTTCAGATCACTCTCAAGCTGAAGCTTGAGAAACTCATATAATTTTTCTGCAAAAAAAAAAAAACTGTCATAATTATAATTTGAAAGTCATCGTCATTATCCTTACATTCTAACTGTATAATAATCTAGGCAATTTACAAAATGAAATTAAGAATGGAACAAGAATTTATCATAGGAGAGAAAACATAAGAATATAAACATATAAATCATGCGATCTAATGGACATAAAGTTGATAATTAACCACCAATCTGAAATGGCGGTTCCACAGGAACCGCCTATTACAGCGGTTCAGAAGGAACCGCCTCAGCGGCCCCACTTGGGCCTGCAATTGTTTACAAGAGGCAGTTCAAAACCACCTCTCTCCCTACCTAAATTGGCTTGACGCCTATATGTGGGGCTCCAAGGGATTTAAATTTATTTGAAAATTGTTTTTTTAGGAAAGGGCTTGGGCGGTGGAGAGCTTTTAAATATGAGAGGTAGGAGGAAGGGGGAAGCATGCTTAGATTTGAGTTTCTCTTGGAGTCTCTTGGAGTTTTAGGGCTCTAGACCTTGCGTCTAGAGATTGGGAGAGAACGATCCTCCTCTCGAATAGAGAATCACTTGTATATTGCTTTCTTGTTGGTTTGCTTGCTTCTTTTATTGCAATTTTATTGTGTTTGGGGCTGATTACGCACAGATTTTTGCTCTATTCTCGCTGTTTTCTCTCCAATTAGCGATAGGTTTGCTTGCGAACTCAAGTATTCCCTTAGGGTTACTTACGAACTCAAGTATTTCCTATCAAATTGGTATCAGAGCAAGTCTCGGGACCGGTGGAGGGTTGATTTCAACTGATTCCAGCAGCAGTTTTTTGCTCCAAACAGGAAGAAGTTGATATTTTTCTTTTCCAAAATCTAATTTTTGTGAATTTACAAACTCCGGATTGTGATGGCGGCAAAAAAAAAAATGGATGCCTTGGAGGAAAGACTTCAAGGGAGATGAATCAAATCAAAATCACGGTGGAGGAAAGGATCTCTTCAATTGAGGGACAAGTCGCCGATCTTCGAGACATGATAAAAAAAAAGGCTGAAAATTCAAAACCAAATGGCGGCTTCAGTAGCAAAAGGGAAGGAGGGAAAAAAGTACGAATTTTAAAATTCGTAGGGAGGAAGATGATGTGGAACTCATAGAAGGAGAGGGAAGAAGACCCAATCTGGAGTCTGTCCAGAGGGAAGAAAGAGGAGGTGGATATGGGGAACGCCAGGAAGGGTACTATGGCCGCCGAGGCGTTGATTTCAAAGAAAGAAGGGGGGATTTCGAAGGGTGTTTGGGCTATGGCAGGGCAAGAGAAGACTGGGAAACTTGGGGTGCACATAGCACTTGGGAGAGGGGAAACTATGGAAGAATCCGGGGCAATGGGGGGGATCAAAAGGTGAGGGAGTTGAAGATGCTCATATTCGAAGGAGATGTGTATTGGTGGATTTACAAGGTAGAGCGATACTTCGCCGTCAATGGGCTGACGAAGGAGGAGAAGCTGACTGCAGCCAGATTGTGCTTGGAAGGGAAAGCCTTGTTGTGGTTTCAGTAGAGAGACCAGAGGAGGCTGATCATGAACATGAGGGAATTTAAAAACTGCATAATAGAGCGTTTCCAAACCGATCGAGGAGGAGACTTCTATGAGCAGTTCTTTGCTCTGACATAGGAGGGATCAGTAGCAAATTACCGGGAGCAGTTTGAGCACCTAGCTAGTAGGGTGGAGCGACTCTCAGACACAATATTGGAGGAAAATTTCATGAAAGGGCTGAAGGCGGAGATCCGAGAAGCAGTGAAGGTTTTGATGCCCCATGACTTGGGCGAGGCCATGAAGTTGGCCCAACTGGTGGAAAATCAGAGGAATTTGGAGAAGGGAGCCAAGAGTAGCGGCACCGGAGGCACGTACAGGATGACGACCACTCATCTCACACCTAAGGGTCCTGCAACAGGAGGGAGTAAATAGGCCCCCAAGGAGAAAACAGGAGGGAATGGGAGAAATTTCAAGAGGCCGATAGAGAAAGAGATGCAGGAGAAGAGGGCTAAGGGGTTGTGCTTTCGATGCGATGAAACGTACACACCAGGACATCTGTGCAAGGACCGACTCTTCAGGTTCTCACAGTCTGCGATGACGAGAAAACTGAGGAGGGAGGTAAGGAGGAGACAAAGGAGGAAGAGGAGAAGCTACACTTGGATATGACTGAGATTTTCCTAAACTTAGTGGTATGATTCACTACGAATCACACCATGAAAGTGAAGGGACAGATAGAGGATAGGGAGGTTGTGGTGCTGATTGATAGTGGGGTCACCCACAATTTCATTTCCTACCCAGGTCATAATAGACCAACTAGGAGTGAGATTGGTGGACACGGGCTATTATGAAGTGATGATGGGTACGAGGAAGATATAGAAAGGTCAGAGGATTTGCAGAGGAGTGCGACTGACGATCTAGGGGATATAGGTGAGGGAGGACTTTCTTCCACTAGAACTGGGGAGCACGGACGTCATCCTAGGGATGAAATGGCTGCAAACTTTGGGAGACACTAAAGTAAATTGGGGAGCACTCACAATGGAGTTGATGGTGGATGGAAGAAAGGTAGTGATTAAGGGAGATGCGAGGCTTTCCAAATCCCTAGTTTCTCTTAAAATGATGGTGAGGGACATCTAGTTGGCAGGCGAAGGGTATTTGGTGGAGATGCACAGTTTGGAAGGAACAAGATTGGAAGAGGGAGGAGACATACCCCTCTCCATTCAGCCGTTGATTTAGCAGTTCCAAGAGATGTTTCAGCCACCTTAGGGATTGCCACCGTAGAGGGAGCAGGAGTATGCCATCGTGTTGAAGGAGGGAGTGTCACCCATTAGTGTACGACCTTATCACTACCCTCAATTCCAGAAGGATGAAATAAAAATGTTGATTAGAGAGATGCTGGAGGCCGAGATCATCAGACCCAACATCAGTCCCTTCTCTAGCCCCATTCTATTGGTGAAAAAGAAGGATGACAGTTGGCGTTTTTGTGTGGACTACATAGCCCTCAACAAGGAAACTGTACCTGACAAGTTTCATAAACCAGTCATTGACGAGCTATTAGATGAATTGAGTGAGACCGTGATCTTTAGCAAGATAGACTTGAAATCAGGTTACCATTAGATCCGAATGAATAAGGAGGATGTACCCAAAACGGCCTTTAGAACTCATGAAAGACATTATGAGTTCCTGTTGATGTCATTTAGCCTCACCAATACTCCTGCTACTTTCTAGGCCCTTATGAATTAGGTTTTCAAGCCTTATCTCAGACGATTTGTACTAGTATTCTTTGACGACATCCTGGTCTACAGCAGGACAGAAGAGTATTAGGAGCATTTGAAAAGGGTATTAGAGGTACTGCAGGAGCACCAGCTAAGGTTAATTTAAAGAAATGATGCTTTGCACAAGCCAATGTAAAGTACTTGGGCCATGTGGTATCAAAAGGAGTGGCAGCAGATCAGTCTAAAATTGAAGCAATGCTAAGGTGGCCAGTGCCGAAAAATCTGAAGGAGTTGAGGGGATTCCTAGGACTGACATGTTATTACAGGAGGTTTGTTAAGGGGTACAGCTCCATAGCATGGCCACTCACTGAACAGTTGAAGAAAGACGGGTTCCTATGGGGGGAGGCAGCCACATCAGTGTTTGAGGGCTTAAAGAAGGCGATGACTACGGTGCTAGTCCTAGCCTTAACAGATTTCACTCAGACCTTCATTGTGAAGACAGATGAGTCCAGATATGGGCTGGGTGCAGTGCTGATGCAAAGTCGTAGACCCATTGCCTTTTCAGCCAGGTATTGACTACTAAAGCCCGGATGAAATTAGTTTATGAGAGAGAATTAATGACCATCATTTTGACCATCCAGAAGTGGCGGCCCTATCTGCTTGGGAGGCATTTCATTGTCAGGACATATCAATGAAACCTGAAATACATGCTGGAACAACGAATGGTGACGGAAGAACATCAAAGGTGGTTGTCCAAGCTACTAGGGTACAATTTTGAGATTCATTATCGACCAGGGGTGCAGAATAAGGCGGCAGATGTTTTGTCTAGATGTATGGGGGAGTTGCATACAATGGCCCTATCCGTTCCCTTGATGCATGACTAGGAGGCCATCAAGGAAGAAAATGCTAAAATGAGGAATTGCGAAGGATCAGGATAGATTTGCTCAAAGAGGAGGGTACTCATCTAGGGAACTCATTAGAGGGAGACAAACTGCTGTATCAAGGAAGATTTGTGATGCCCCGTACCTTAATCCACATTCCAAATTTACTCCAGGAATTTCATGGAAGAACAGTTGGGGGCCATTCAGGAGTGCATAAGACCTATAAGAGACTTGTGGCTGAGCTTTACTGGAAGGGAATCCATAGAGATGTAGAGGAGATGGTGGCAAGATGTGAAATATGTCAGAGAAACAAATAATTGGCTATGTAACCAGGGGGACTACTACAACCGTTAGGCGTTAGCGTTACCAGGACGAGCTTGGGAGGAGATATCTATGAATTTCATAGACTAACTGCCCTGTTCAGAAGGTTTCATAGTGATCTTGGTGGTGGTAGATAGATTGAGCAAGTATGCCATTTCATTCCCCTCCGATATCCTTACATTGCAGTGACAGTGGCTTCAACATTCATTAGAGAGGTGGTCAGATTGCATGGGGTACCAAAGGCAATCATGTCAGACAGAAACAAGGTGTTTCTAAGTCATTTCTGGAGGGAGTTATTTAGATTACAGGGGACAGTTCTCAAAAGGAGCACAACTTATCACCCACAGACGGATGGCCAGACGGAAGTAGTCAATAGGAGCTTGGAGACATATTTGAGATGCTTTATGTCAGAGCCACCCAAGCTATGGGCCAAGTGGCTATCTTGGGCAGAATACTGGTACAATACGTCTTTTCATTCTGCTTCACAGATGACCCATTCAAGGTGCTGTACGGGCGGGATACCCCACACTTGGAGCACTTTGGGAGCAGCAGTACCCCCGTTTCGTCAATAGAAGAGTACATAGATGAGAGGGACCGAGTACTAGAGGAGTTGAAGAGGCATTTACTGAGAGGTCAACAAATTATGAAGAAACAAGCAGATGGGCATAGGAAGGACATCCAATTTGAAGTAGGGGAGAGGGTGTTCTTGAAGCTCCGACCGTATAAACAGAAGGCAGTCGCCAACAGGAGAAACGAAAAGCTGGTTCCAAGGTATTTTGGACCTTATGAAGTGCTGGAGAAGATTGAGGCAGTAGCATATCGACTGAAATTACCACCAGTAGCAACTATACATCTAGTTTTTCATGTCTCGCAATTGAGGAAGGCAATTGGTGACTATACTGCCAGTCCCGAGCTACTAGCAACACTTACTGAGGATTTAGAGGTGGTTCTGGAACCCTTAGAGCTGGAAGGGGTTCGCCGAAACAAATATGAAACTAAAGAGGTGTTGATCAAGTGGAAGAACCTCCAAGATTACGAGGCCACGTGGGAGCCACATGAGAGGATAAAACAGCAGTTCCCTTGCTTTCATCTTGAGGACAAGGTGATTCTTTGGGAGTGCGGTATTGATATGGTGGTTCCACAGGAACCGCCTCAGTCGGCCCCACTTGGGCCGGCAATTCTTTACAAGAGGCGGTTCAAAACCGCCTCTCTCCCTACCTAAATTGGCTTGCCGCCTATATGTGGGGTCCAAGGGATTTAAATTTATTTGAAAATTGTTATTTAGGAAAGGGCTTGGGCGGTGGAGAGCTTTTAAATAGGAGAGGTAGGGGGCAGGGGGAAGCATGCTTAGATTTGAGTTTCTCTTGGAGTTTGAGGGCTCTAGACCTTGCATCTAGAGATTAGGAGAGAACGATCCTCCTCTCGAATAGAGGATCACTTGTATCTTGTTTTCTTGTTGATTTGCTTGCTTCGTTTATTGCAATTTTATTGTGTTTGGGGCTGATTACGCCCAGATTTTTGCTCTATTGTCGTTGTTTTCTCTCCAATTAGCGATAGGTAAGTATTCCCTTAGGGTTACTTGCAAACTCAAGTATTCCCTTAGGCTTACTTGCGAACTCAAGTATTTCCTATCACAGTCGTATTACAAAACTGACACCAAATGCTTCTATTTACAGTACTACGACACTTCATTCTCAATGATTTGCTAAATACTTTGTAATTTAGTTTACACAACACAAATGTATAGGTTGAGTGGGTCATTTTGAACATAAGGTATTAACTTTAGACAAATATGGAACATGTCAAAGGTACACATGTAAATATTCCTAAACAGAAATGGGTGAACCAAGTGTGTGATTTGGGTATCTTAATCTATTATGCAATATATATATATATATTGTTATATACAAGAGAATATCATTGAAAAGATCAACTATTATGATCAAGTGGTCAGACTATTCCAGAGTGGTTTGTGATAGCCGAGCTACAAAAATAGCATAATGAATTACTTAATAGTGCAAAAGAGAAAGAAGAATGATGATTCTTTCGGTCAAAAAAACAGAGGGAGAAAATTTAAAATAAACTAATTAGAAAAAAATGGGTTAATCATAGTTAGAATAAGGCAGTAGGACATGGTATGAGATGGTTTGGACAGTACCACGAAGAAAGAGGAAGCACCAAAATGCCAGAACTTAAGAGTTAAATTGAAATGACCAGAAAGAAAAAAAAGTTAGCTAAACTGTTATTACAAATAACTGTAGCTTTAGAAAGATCATGAGAAAACATAAAAAAAAATTCAAAAAGCTAACTCTAAAAAATTGGATGAACTTTTAAAATAGTCAAATTTAATCTAATTGAAAGAATAAACCCACCTTCTTCAGCGTCCGCGAATTCAGGTACGACACTTCCATCTTCCTTGACCACTTTCTGCAAAAAAGGGTTCATATATAAGGAAAAAAAAAACAAAATAATAACACATTGAATACAACGTATAAAAAGAAAGTGCCCAAATAAAAAATGATTTTTACTTGTATATTTCAAATAGGCATCAAACAACTCTATTAAAGTAATGCAATAGATTTATGGAAAAGGTCAAATGCAGAACAAGTAAATCACCAACAAATTTTTATAAATTAGAAAAGGTATACATGTTTTGCTCAAAAACTTTCAAACATATTACGTACAACTACTGAAGCTTAGGTCATCTGCGACATGCCCATGATTTTGGACGATTTTATATACAAGTCCACTAACTCTGAAAACCAAGAGCATCACAATTTCCAACCTCTCTCTCTCTCTCTCTCTCTCTCTCTCTCTCTCTCTCTCTCTCTCTCTCTCTCTCTCTCTCATTCCTCCATTCCTCTCTCCCTCTTTCTTACTAGTTATGTTAAAAATAAATGTACATTGTTCATAAAATTATCATAATACTAAAACAGAAATAACGAGATGATCATATGACATTCAACAGTAGATTATATTTAAGCATCATGTTTCAAGACCAAGCAAAAAAAAAAGGTACAAATTATAAATTTCAAAATTTTGTTGACGCATAAGAATGATTGTCTAAGGTGACATAGATCTAAATGACTCTAGGTACTACATATTCTTTTTGAGCATTTGTCATCTTTAAGCATGTGAGTAACAACTAATTTGATAAAATTCCAGGAGGCGTGCCTAGTTCTCTAGTTTGAAGCAAGCCTCCAAGTCCGGGATTGAGTACTACCACCATGGATGAGTAGGTAATCTCCCTCTTTCCTAATCATCCAAGTCCCAAACTTGCAATGCTTGAGGGTTGTTGGTTTCAACAATAGCATGGAAAGAAATCTTAGGCAAGGGCTCCTGACTTACCGATTTTGTGGTTTTGGAGGGATCTTGGTCATGGGTTGGGGGAATATCTTCAAGCATGAATAAATGGGGATGTTTGCATTTATGGATGGATACATATTTCTCATCAGAATAATGAAAGAGTCCCTTAGATGGCGTTCTGCGTTCACATGCTTCTTGGTGGGTGAGGTATTAGAAGCAAGTGAGGCTTTGGTAAGGAATAGGCGATCATCCTAACACTCCAACGGTGGGATAGGTGAAGGCCTTGGTTGTCGATGTAGTCATTCAATGTAACATATGTAACATGTTTTTTCATTGATTCTTCGGCAAGATGGAATCAAGAATGTGAGGTAACACAAGAGAGGCTAATGCTTCTTTGAGTTGTCGAAATCACATAAGAACCTGTCTTTTCCAACTAGCTGCTGGGGTACTAGCATGCTAAACTTGCAAATAATTTTTGGTAACAACCTGCGAGGTTGAGAAACTCGCACCCTTTGGACGTTGTTAGGGTGGGCCATTAGAGCACTGCCTTGATTTTGGCTGGGACGACATCCACTCCTTTTGAAATGATGTTGACTAAGTAGTCCACTTGCAAGACCCCAAACCGACATTTGGATTACTTAGCAAACAATTGGTTGGCATCTAAAAGAAGTAATATAAAGTAGAGGTTCCCAAGGTGTTCTTCTGACGTAGGTGGGTAGACGAGGATATCATCAAAAAAAAAAAAATAACAAGGAAGAACTGGTGAAGAAGCCATAATGCATCATTCATGAGGCTCTAGAAGGTTGTTGAGGCATTAGTGAGGCTGAAAGGCCTTAATAGGAACTCATAATGTCCTATCTGTGTTCAAAAAACAATTTCAAAATTTATGGTACTTGGCTTCTAAGACAAGATTGGAGAAGAATCTAGTGTCGTGCAGCTCATCCGGGAGTTCATTGATGATGTGAATTGGGCATTTATCCTTGACTGGGAAGTTGTTCAAGGTACAGAAGCCAACGATCTTCTTGATCAACAGGATGGGGGATAAGAATGGTTTAGTATTGGTCAAATAAATCCCAAGTGCATCATTTGTTTCACCATCTATTTGAACACTGTCTTTTGGTAAAAGGGGTAATGATAAGGTCGTATGTTTACTGGCTCAGAGTTGGGTTGCAAGATGATTCAATGATCATGCATTTTCCTTGGAAGGAGGCAAGCTGCATTTGTTGGTTTGGGTGAATGTTTCTTGAATTCAGAGTGTTGATCGATTTCACCCGGTCAAGTCCTAGCCATTTAATTTTGGAAATAACAGTTTGAGGCGGTGTGATGGTTCCCAACAGGCATTTGACTGGTACCGAGTAGTGATTGCATCGATTCCCTTGTACTGAAGGGATTCACCTAGACATGTTCACAATGAGGGCTTTGAGAGACTTGTTTGTCTTGGAGCTTGGCAATGACAGTTTCCATCGCCTCGTTTAGGCATTCAAAGCTTGTGTTATATGAGTTTGGGGGAGTAGGAAGAACAAAACAGGGAGAAGATGAAGGAGGACGATAAATTTTACATTCATAATAATCCTGCATACAATCATAATCCCTTTTATAACCTTTCTAGCACATTACTTACATTCCACATTTCCCACTTACAGCAAATAACTTCCCACCCACTTAAAAGGTTTACTCAACTATCCACTATAAGAAGCTAAACAACTGCCCACAACTAGCCTACAATCTTGGTTCGACCTTCCAAACCACCGTTCCGGGCCCTGAGGTCACGCTCGTGTGCTTGTTGTCGTGAGGAGGAGGAGGATCCGTATCATTACTAAAGAAAATTGAGACTCGCATGCTAAAAAAACTTGGAAAAGCAGGACAAATAATTTACTACTTCAATAAATAATAATAATAAAAAAAGCTTACAAGCTAAACTTTATAAAACAGTAGGAACAATGCATGAAACTAATTCAAAAAATAATAGAGAAACTACAGTAATACAGCATAACACCAGAACAGTTCGATGTTCTCCCAAAATAAATTATACTGCCTCATTTGTAAAAGAAAATTATGAATTAGCAAAATAAACGGAAAGGAGTACTAAAGAACAAATTAAAGCCTTCTGCCACTCTTATCGCCGAGTTTAAATGATCGGCAAAACTGTAATAGAAGACGCCGAGGTATTTCAAAATTCATACCTTTTTTAAGAGTACGGCTTCCGGGAAAGGTCCAGTTGCTTCATCAGGCTTCGGAATGAAGCTGTGGGAGTCGGGTTTCTCCTTCCTCTTATTCGCCCTAGCGACAGCCAGGCTCCTCTGGCCGCTGCCGGAGAGTTTCTTCCGGCAGGAGAACAAGCAAAAGGGTAGCCGAGCAACTGGATTAGGCCCTTTGTCGAGGAGAAAGTTGACGGCAGATGAAGAAGAAGGAGAAGAGGTTATCAAGCTGGCCTGCATGGTTAGACGAGTGACGAGGGAAGGCGAGGATAAATGCAAGCAAAAAATTAGACTTGATAATTATAGCTGGCAAAGCTTGCATTTTTTCCCCCATCGAACCTCTCATTCTACAGAGTCTAATCCTACCTAATATTGTTAAAAATTATAGGAATATGGTCTTCATTTTTAGAATGCTCCTATCTCGATCGAGCTCAACATCTAATAATTAAAGTTTATAACATTTTTTTCATTCAAAAACTTCGCTGAAAATAATTGGAAATTTTTTTAATAATTGTAATAGATAATTTAGAATTGAATTAGTAAGCCATTATAAGCCATGATTTTCTATAAGCAGTGAATATTGTGTAGTTAATGATTGATTAATAAATTCTAGAGTCTTTACAATTTAATTGTACTAGAATGAAATAACCTTCTTGTAATTCTAGTTCTTCCCCTCTCAAAATCTGGAATTGCCAACATCCTCAAATGTCCAATTGGTTAGCTCCCAAAAAATTCGAGAACACCAACGCTCATAAAGAAGAAAAAATAAAAAAAATTCAGATGGCCTGCTAATGATAGACCAAAACTCTAGTTTCTTCCAACATCTAAACCCTTAAGAATGAATCTGCAACCAGCTCTTCTGATAGCCAGGCGAGAAACTTAAAAAACTGAGCCTAAAAAATTGTTAACGAGTCTTCAGAGCCATATACATAAAGCTCAAAATCCTATGCATGTGCTGCGAGCATACTTCTTATAACAATAATTAGGTATATTCCATACATATGAACTCTTTTCTATTTAGAAGTGCAAAACAAACCCATTTTTTTCCTATTCTCAAGCATACATGGAGTGAGGTATAAATTATTACGTGTGGTCACCGGTCATTCATAGGCGAATCAGGATGTCGTCACATCACCATTTTGCTGTATATTGGACGATGTAGCGCATCCTGATTCGCCATCGGACATTCTAGGGACCGTACGGAGAAAATATATCTCATCCAACTATTCCTGGATCTTGCGGATTGCAGCTTGCAGCAAATATAGGAAAAGGAAAGTTCTCAAACACAAGAGACAAGCACTGCTTCATTTAGGCAACTTCTCAAATACAAGAGATAAATGCATTCTGTTCGTCGCTCAAATATACTTGGAAAGAATTGGACGTCAAATACAAATATATTCTGCATTTCTCATATGAGTAGATCATAATGGTTGTTGCTGCTGTATAGTAATCTCACTGCCATCCTTGCCTTCCCTTTCTTAGGCTTCTTGAATTCAGAACCGTATTCAGCAATAGGAATGAAACCATTGCTTCCAGTAGCTGCTGAGTGCTGTTAACCAACAGTAAGGATTAATCAGTAGAAAATAAATAATAAAACTATTAGAAACCCAATATATATTGAAAGAGACACTGACAATGATTTATGACTTAATTATATATGATGATATGACAAAGATAATTGAAAATATGCACAGCACACGACTATGAAATGCCAATATAAATCAACTATCTCATTATGGAAATCCTACCCAAATAATTGATACATTTTTAGATTCGATGAAAATATAAAATTAACGTTTCTTCGAGCTTTCACTATTAGCAAATTCATCAAAATATTGAAGTAATTTCATTTTCTACTAAGTCAATCGTTATGAATTTATATCTAATGAAATCAAGAACTAAAAATAAAATAACTGTTGATTTGACAGGTAGAAATAATTTTCATTAATAGTTAAATAAACTTGTTCGATTGATTTAATAGATTTAGGCATAATTTGTTTACTTCCACATTCAATAATCACTACATAAGTTTGATCAATCAACTATTCAACTACAATATGCAAAACTTGTTCAAGTTAACATCTAATAGTATGTTCAATTCCTCATAGAGGCTCAGAACTATGATTTCTTCAGCAAGATTTGATTGACAACACATGAATTTTGTGTCTGCGTACTTTCAACAAGCTTTGAATGAGAAGATAATGAATTTTCTCTACGTGTTTTTAATCACAATTGTGAAAATGCCAACAAAACATTGATAATGTGCCTAAACATCCAAAAATCTAATTAAACACTCAAGTACTATTTTTGGTGTATTGTAACTCAATTTGTTTCAAATCTCTTAGATAAGACCTTCAATGAAATAAATAATAGTAACAAAATAATCGAGAGGCATAGGATCTTTAGATGCAGGACTTCTAAGCCTATGATAATATTCATGCATATCATATTAACCTTATTCACAATGCTTACAATTTTCAAGTAGCTGATCCCAATATTTATTACATGAAAAATAATCCTCTTTAAGTTTATGCTTTAAATTAGCTAATGCAAGTATAGTTTCATTTGCAATACTTCGCCAAAACAATTGAGCATGACCAAATAATTTTCATTTAACATATTCAAATCTTTCAAAATCAAAGAGTGGGTAATCTTCAAAAAAGTAATATAAATTATCAACCAAGCAAAAAAAATTCTCAAAATTACAACTTTCATGGAATGTACATAAATAATTTAGTACTCGTGTAGTCATACCATGTGGGTTTAGAACCTGACTTCTTCCCCTTGTAGGGATGTTGGGGATGGATGAATTTAATGAGTCAGAGGATGCTTTTTATGAGTTGTATAATTTGAATGTTAGTTGTATTGTTCAAAAAGTTTTTTCTCATGGTGGTGGCAATCGTCGAAGGCGTAAATCGAGGAATAAGTAATTGTTGGTTATCTTGGAGGTTTTGTTGTTGGGCCTTTCACTTTTCATTTGTCTTCATTGTGTCTGTTTGGGGACTGTGGCTTTGTTTCCCGTTGGTTGGTTGTTTGGTGTGTTTGATTGCTGGTTGAATTGGTTCTTTTCTTATTCGTTTTGTTGTGGTTCCCTTTTATGGGTTGCTGGCGTGTTGCATATTGGTTTTGGGTTGGGGGGGGGGGGGGGGGGGGGAGCATTGTTTTTTGCCTCTTTTACTTCTTCCTGTGATTATTTGGACTTTTGCAGGTGGATTCTTCTTGCAAGCTCAGGTGTCGGCTGTGCATTGTACTGGTTGCTGGTACAACTCTTTTGGTTGGTTGCTTTGTTAGGCCCTTTTTTGTTTGTCTTTTAATTTTGGTTTATTGTAATAGGTAGGACCACTGACTCGTAGGTTTTTCTTCGATGTCTGTATTTCTAGAGAGCTTTGTGGTTCTTTAAGTACCTGTATTTATTATTTTATGGAACGCGTAGGCCTTTCCGAGGGTTTTTCAAAAAAAAAATTTTTTTGAAAGAGTGTGACGATGACCTACTTCATTTCATTCCTGGGCAAAATAGCATGAAATTTATGTTTATGCAATTAATCTCACCATGCAGATTATGAATCAAGATGGAAACTGACCTCATGTACAGGTATATACACCACGATTGGCTGATGGCATAGCCTTGACAGGACCTGAGAATGTTATAATGGTCAGAAAATGAGACTAACTTTAACATAAAGTGTACACAATACACAGATGAATAAAAACAGCAAAAAAGGAAGCTCCAATGCCAGCAGTAATTGAAGAAAATTTTGATCATAAAAAAATGAGGCTGCAAATTGGTTGGAATTTCAAGTAGATGCAGCTGGAATTATTAGAACTTGAGAATTGGAAAATCCAATTATGAGTGTTTCATCACTAATATACGAAGTGCATTTTTTTTAACTAGGTGCAACGAAACCAATATTAAATTATGATCTGCACATACTGTTTTCTTTGAAGTTGATAAGCTGAAACTTCCAATCAATGACAACAAAATTGCACGGTCATTCTCAACGAATATATAATATCATTTAGCTCTTATTAAAGTTGGAGGGAGGATGATCAACATATCTCATTGGTTTGATAAATGCACAGGTGATGCATGAAAATTTATGTTTCAAATTTCCTGATGTAACTAGAATGATGCAATGAGTGTAATTGCGCAGAAGAAATTAAGCTTATTAAATTAAGGACCACTAAATATGCAAAAAATACTTTATTGAGATGCAAACAAAAAACTATGAGATTTAGAATCCAAATGATAATGCAATGAAACAATAAGTCAAAAAAGATTGAATTAAAATTCAAACCAATAAAATCAACAAGCAATTGAATGTTTTCTGATGCAATTAAAATTCCAATCGTATCAAAGTAAAATTAAGAACTCTACTAAAACTATAACAAGATATTGAGAAGAAATCAGATAAAGAAAAGATATAACCAAAGTGAAGAAAATTCATGCCTCATGTCAAAATAAGGAGATGACTTTGCTTAAAATTAGATAGTCAAACTTGTACCGCACTCAAAGAAATCATGCATAAAAAAAACACCAAGATTGAACTAGAATCAAAATTTCGTTGAATCAAATTTTGTTTAATTACATCCCCGAACTAACTATGTATAGATATCATATCATAAAGATGATTAATTCTCAAGAATATAAGGCCACACATCAATAATTTGAAAGTAAATTGCACGCTTAAAAAAACACATGAAAAAAAAAGCCGACAAGAAGCCAGATACATAGGAAACACCATAGTAGGCAACAAAGGAATCACCGCATTCTACAGGAGCCAAACTGCCAAAGAAATTCCCAAGAGGTCTAAGAAAATCAGAATGTAACCAAAATTAGAGAAATGATAGGCGCACATGCAAAAGACCCGAATAAAAATCACAAAAATTATGCACAAATGTCACAAAAAAGAAATACCCACAAAATGGTCAATAATGATTAAAATTGCAACTTAGGATAGACCCAAGCCACTTAAATAGAATGAGAAGCCATGTAAACCGAAAAAAAAAAATATGAACAGATTTCCTTCTCATACAAAACATCATTGGAAAGTCACAATGGCCAAAAATATGAAAATTACAATTGAAGCAACATGGCTGGGGGTCTTGCCTGCATCAGATCCCCTCATCTAATATATTATGGGCATAAGCCACATAACAACACATCAGTATCATCAGTAAAGCAGTATTTGGGAAAAAGTGATCAGATTTTGGAAGAATTGAAGGAGCGTCTACGTATAGGATAGCAAATCATGAAGAAGCAAGCAGTTTGACATAGGAGAGACGTGTAGTTTGAGATAGGGAATATGATTTATCTGAAGATCCGACCAAATAGATAGAAGAATTTGACTCAAAGAAGGAATGAGAAGCTCCCCCTCGCTATTTTGGGCCCAATGGGGTAGTGGAGCGCATTGGCGTAGTGGCATATAGCCTACAGTTGCACCGACCTCAGCCATCCATCTCATATTTCATGTATCGCAACTGAGACAAGCCAATGGAAACCACACACCCTCGCCCGCACTACCGGCCACACTATTAGAGGATTTGATGGTGCTGTTAGAACCACTAGAGGTGAAAGGGTTGCGCCAAGGAGACAAGAGATCAAGAAGTATGAGGCGATATGAGAGCCCTACAGTACCATCTAAAAGTAGCTTCTCTCTTTCCACCTTGAGGACAATGCGACTTTTTTAGAGGGGAGCATTGATGTAGCAGCTGGCAGCACAATTTCCAAGGTGGACAACTGCCCAAGTGCCCATGTGGGACCCATGACCTTCTTTATCATCTATAGGAGAAGAGGTTTTGGGAGGAACTCTTTGGGGAAGAAGTAAGGGGCATTTATTAGAGGATTTAGGGATGTTTAATGGGGGAGATTGTGGGGGGTTAAGGGTTTATGTTTGAATTTTATTTGCTGTAGCAATTTTTTAGGAGTTTTTGGGTTCGTAGTGGCTGCTAGGAATTGTGGGAGAGATGATTCACCTCTCGAACAGTGAATCAACTTGTATCTTGTTTTTCTTTGCTTGGAAATTAATAATTACATCCCCCTTGGTGTTATTTGTAGATATATTTGAAGTAAGTTTGTTATTTTTAATATTGTTGTGTGTTGCTTTGGTCATCAAATTTCAACAAATATCTCAATGCAATTCATGCATACATTGTGTGAGTGATTATGCAAGCAGATTAGGTGATGGGGAAATCAGAGCATGAAAGGTTTATTAGAGGCGTGGCTGCTGATCTATGGCCACGATCGAGTCATTGTATTTTTGATTTATTTATGTTATTTTCTTATTTATATATTTTCTTATTTTCAGTGTAGTGTATTTGTTTTATGAGATTTCCAGTTGTACCCTTTTAGTGAGGGATGTCGTATGTAAGCCCCGAGGGCATTTTCATCTTTTATTTCTTGAGTCTCATGTACTAGGCTATTTATAGCCCTTTGCTTTATTTTTTTGAGGTAATGAATAATTGATCACAAATTTTCTTCACTTAGTTTGGAGTTCTCATGAGAGCTTGAGAGTGGAGTGAGATCCCTAGAAGAGGAAAGAATTGCGCATCACCCACCAACCTAGATAAGTCGGGTTCGTGGTTTTACTTCCCTATATTATTTTCCCTTCCCCTCTTCCACTAACCGCCGGCCTAGAACCTCCCCGAAACCCCTAAGTCGCAGGACACCCTAACCCCCACTCCACCCATTGGCTAAAACCAACTTCCTCCACCACCAAGCCACCCACGGTCAAACCCCAACCACCGGCCTCTCCTCTTGGTCCTCCCCACCATCATCAACTTGCCATTAAACCTTTCCTAAATTAACCTCTCATATTTTAGGTAACTCCATTCATGAGTAAATTCAAATTCATTTGAATTTAAAATAGTTACGTATAATATACTCTTTTTTTTGGTAACTTCCTAATTCATAGCTTATTTAAATTTCAAATTAAATTTGATGAAATCTTTCATTCTAAATTTAATTTCTTAATTTAATAAAGCATTGAATGCCTCCCCAATTCCCTCCTCCTACTCCCTATGCCGCCGGCCACATAGAGATCTCTTTTGAAATTGTTTCCTGAAATCACTTCACCCCATTTGGAAACAATTCAAAACTCCTCCTTTTCTTTTGGCTGAAATTCCCCTTGTTCCCACTGTCTTAAACCTTTCCTAAAACCACTCCTCCCAAGTTGGAATTAACCTCAAGCTCTCCCCCCTGCTGGCCGAAACCTCCCCCAAGGCTCCTGTGTTGTTTTTCCTCTACAAACCCCTCCCAAACCCTATCCCACGTTGGATTTCCTGCTCTCCAAAGCTGCTGCAAGAAAATTCCTGCAATGGTTCTTGGATTCTCATCAGCCAGAGGCTTCATACCTGCTGCATAAAAGGGACAGCTTGCTGTCCATCAGTTTCTGCTGGACTCGTTTCACTGTAGCACCTTCCGAGAAGTCTCTCCTTATCATCCAGCACTACTCACAGTTAAAACAGCGGCTTTTCGCATGGATGGCTGATCCGGAGACGGACTACAGGATTGCTTACGACGAACACGGATTCGTGCACATTCTCAATTCAACTTTCTTTGACGTCAACCCGAGGATCGATCACATAGTTGAGGACTACCTAGAGCGTATCTTGGACTATTTGGATGAGGCTATTGACAAGCAAATGGAGATCATCGAGTGGAGGCTTGTCGCCGGTCCTTAACAAAGGTTTTGCACTCTCCCTCTTCTCTTATTTCATGAGTCTAATTTTTCTTGTGGTTTGACTGTAATCGCGAAGGCCAACTGTCGCATGCTTCTGCTAAGCTTAGTAAACATAGGTTTTTAAGTGTACTTCTTTGCTTACTAATTCTTATTGTTAGACTAGGGATTTTTACTGAAACTACTATTCCGACATGATGTTGTTTTCTAATTTATTTTAAAGTTTCAAATCTCTGGTTATGTGACTTAGCCTAAGCGGGTGTGATCCCTCTCTCGTTTTAATTCATCGTTTTTAAGTGCTTGTTGTTTTCTTCATTATTCTCTAATCAAAAGTTGTACAAGATCTTACAAATCATCACATTCATACGTAGTCCTACATCATTAGGCCTATACTCAATATGAAGCTTAACAAAATTCATAGGCTTTTTAAGTTGAAATCTTGTGATAATCTAAACTGTAGTCATACTAATAGATCTATTGACAGATGAATTGTAGAAACTAAACCATAACTTATATCAAATCTAAGCTAGATGCATGGTCTTTTAGCAAGCAATGTAATGGATCACCCAAACTCACACTAAAACTTCAAGTCTGTTCATGAATTTATGACTGATAAGTAGTTGTGTTCCCATTTTTCAAGAAATAACTCAATGAATTTTACATCCCAACATTAGCTTTAGGCAACCTATGAACTAAAGCAAATTATTAAAAGAAAATTTAACAATGTGAGATTCATTAATAATTTTATGGCATGATATGAAATTAACAATTTTGGAAAAAAAAAAAAAAGAACTATCATTATAAAAATAGAATCATGCATTCTCAAAGTTCCCGGTAAACATAATGCAAAATAATACTAAGGTTTCAACAAATTTTATACAAAATATGGAGAAGTGTATAAAGCCCTATGTTGTGTTCCTCCTACCCTTCACAAACTAACAAATCCCACATGGTGAAACAAATGTGAAACCTCTCTCTTTAAACTTGACAAGTAATATCTGACAGACATTATTATATCCTTATCACTTTCGAAATAGGTAGCAACACCCCCAGCATATAACACTAAAATAAGAAAATTCCTCAAATATAAATTAAGAATATAAAAATGAGTATCATGAATAAATAATTATCTTTAATCATATAACCATTCTTAAGAATTGATGAATTGTTTTTTAAATTATGATAAATCACACTAAAGTCCTTACAAGTGGCATAATCTTTTTTATTGAGCAAAGCCAATCATTTTAATGTACACTGCATATAAAATTCTCCATATCAGCCAATTGTTTAGAAACAGAAGATTATTCATCTAAACACCCAATCCAATTAGCATGTCTAAATCACAACTTCTTTTGGGAACTCAAATATTTCAAAACGTTAAAGTCTAGTAAAATATAAACTCTTTAGGAAGTAAATAACATCATCAATTAAGAAAAGTTTGTAAAACAACATAAAACTCTCTATCATAATATGAATATCTTAGTTTTGCTACATACAATATCTAAATAATGAATGCAAATTGGATGCCCCTTCTGGCTTAAAATTCCTCCAATACTTGCATCGAAAATTTTAAGAAGTATTGTAGAAAATTAATCAAGCAAAAAAAAATGTAATTAACTAAGTATTTTTTTAATTCCATGCCATTCAATTAATTTAGATAAATTTTTAACTCATTTTTTAAACTTCCCCCATTTTTCTAATTTTCAATGGCAAATTAATGCTCTATAATGCCAAAAAATGTACCACATTAGGAAACGTTATAAGCGTCATCTTAATATTACATTGTTCAATTTCAAAAGACTAAGCCGTGGAGAAAAAGGATTAAGATTCAGCATGATTTCAATTTTTTTATTTATTCTGTTTCGCCGGATTTTTATGCAAAATTCGTCTAAAATTCTGCTCAAATTTTGCAAGGTAATAAACACCCCCAAAATCAAAATTAATGTTAGAAAATAAAAATGATAAGGATAAAAAAATTTAATAAAACCTTGAAAAGGGAAAAAATTAAATAGCAATTTAATAAAAAATGACTTACTAAACTATCGCTTTATTTATTAAAATTGAAAAAAAAAAGAATGAACAGGCTATGAAAAATTAAGTAAGTAAGAAAACGAAAAAAAATAAAAAATGAAAAGATAATTTAGTAAATAATTACTTTAAAACTTCAAATAAATACAAAATTAACGAATTACCTCTAAAACACTTTAAAAAGGAATGCAGAATCACTAGTACCACTACAGCTCGCTCTACTAACTCTGTTGACCCTAAGTATTGAGGAAATGACTGACATAAGGGGCTACTTATAGCACCCAAAACGACCACTCGTGACAGAAGATAAATTTGCATTTTCTATAGTAAACGCAAACTAAATTTGTATTCCTCAATCGAAATAAAGAGCCTGTGATCGCGCAGCAGATTTGCATAGCATTCTCGTGACAAAATGCATATAAAATTTTGAGTTTTCTTAAGAAAACACAAAAAAAAAAAATAGTTTTCTTAAAAAACGCAAATTTTTTTTTAAATGTAAAATATTTTGGCATAAATTTTTCCTTAATTATATATATATAGCTTAATTAACTTTCTACGATGCTGCTTCTTGAAATTTAGCTGGAGGTAGATGTGCCCACATGACTGTTCCTAGAAGAACCGGATAAAAGATCTCAAAAGGTGACACCGAGATAGGGACTGAAATTACAGCTTAGGATAGAGCCAAGCCACTTAAACCAAATAAGAAGCCGTCCAAATTAGAAAACATTTAAACAATTTAATCATGTCCAAATAACTAAAATTTAAACAATAAATTAACTACCACATAATAAAACTAAATAAACTTTGCTTGGCCATTTATTTATTTGCTTAACATTTCTTTTGAATGTAAACAATGAGATTTTCATCAATAAGTTTGAACTGTTTGGCGGAAGAAAAATCAGCATTTATGTCTGCAAAATCAGTTTGATCTATCCTTGTACTGGTTATATGATTATATCCACAGATTGTATTCATTTTTGGTAATTATTAATTACCGCAACAAAATTACTTCTCTAGTCACCCAGAAAAAATTGCATAAGCTCCAAACAATCAGGAAAATGTATGAACTTTTCTACAAAATGTTCTTTTGAGATTAAACCCAAAATGAGGAAAATATATTTACCAATAGCTCTGACTCTCCACCCCAGAATCCAGATCGTCCAATCCGTTGGCAATATCTGCAATATAAAAGTTGAACAAAACGTCATAGAAAGTAATCTTCAAAACATGTATAAACACTAGAGCATTCCGACTGTTTCAACCTACCGTTTTAAGGACTCGTCTATAGTAATTGCTACAAGTGCTTCTTCATATTGAAGTCGTTCTTCACCATTGTCGCACATCACCTCCTTGACGGCCATTCGCAATTCATCTGCATAGCAAACAAAGTTAGCATATACATAGAAAAATGCACTTTGTTGTATGTATGAATAGGTGAGTTGAGATAACTAATACGAAGTTCAACCGAATGATAAGATTCGTGAAAAGCTGCAGCTAAAATGCTATAGTGCAAAATACCAAGTAGTAAGTAACATCAACCTATTAGTTAAGAAGCATATGGCAATGGAACTGACTCAGAATATTGTGTGATAAACCACTGAACTGAAAGATTGTAGATGCTATGTATCTCCTCCAACTCTTTTAGTATTATGTGTTCTCCGATTAGTGACTATCCGTTAGAAATGTGTGATCTCAGATTTGTTAAGCTCAAGGAGGTGTGATGATGCGGACATCAGACCCTTAATGTTCCATCAGGGACGTGGCCGATAATCGATAGCTATGATGATGCCTTTTTTTATTTCATTTATATGTGATGCATTTATTTATTTACTGTTTTTTTTTTTTCATTTAAGCCCTTGCTTAAGGGATTAGTTCTTTGTAAGCCCCGAGGGCATTGTTGTCTTTTATTTTCCCTTATTATATTTGTCTATTTAAATCCCTCCTCTTCTTGGAGAAGGGCTAATGATGATTAATATGAAATTTTCAGCTTGTGCTTATCGATCTCTTTATGAGTTCTAGGTTTTCTCTCTTTGGATGATCTCTTAGTGAGTTCGTGAGAGGAGAGGCCCAAGTGGGGCAAAAGCAATACCCGTCAATCTTGGTGGATTCCAAGGTTCGCGGTTTTCTTATCTTTATTTTTCTTTTAATTTTTTTCTTGCATCGAATTCCCTCCACTCATTCCACCACCAAAATACCCCTTGATCCCCACCAAATTCCCCCTCCACATTTCCACCTGCCTGCCTAGCTCCTAGCCACCTCCACCCAAAGCCAAACCCGCATCTTCCTCTTGCCACCGCCCCCACCAAGATTCCTTTTCCATTGGGATGATGATCTCAATCATCATGATATCTTCCAAATTTAGTTGGGTTTGAGAGGGAAAATTGGAGTCAATTTGAAATTCAAATTTTGAATTTCAAAACTTTCCAATTTTGGAAATTCCTAATTAGGAAAGTACTTAAATCCGCATCATGATGAAATTCAAATTCAAATGGATTTCATCATAAGCTTTCCTAAATCCTATGTGCTAATTTGGAAATTCCTCAATGGCTCCCACACTCCTCCCCTCTCTCTACATGCCGCCGGCCTCACCATGAGTGGAGCCCCATTCAAGCCCATTAATTAAGGCATTGATTACAACTTAATTTGAATTCAATTTTCAAATTAATTTCCCCACCGCCGGCCTCACCACCTCTCCTCACATTGGATCCCAACATTAAATTTCTCATTCAATACCTTCCATATTTGGCCATAGCATTTTTGGGAAGAATTCAAATTCAAATCGAATTGATTTGAATTTCAAATTTCTTTCCAGTTAGCCCAAGTCATTTAGGAAAGCAATTCAATCTAATAAAATCTGAGATTAATTTCATATTTTAATCTCCCGTCGTCATTAATGCCGTGGACCACATACAACGAATTTAGACATAAATTTCCCCCTCTCATGGCCGACGCCTACCCCTCATTAATTTCTCCTTAATTCTTGCCTCAATCAATTATCATTCAATCCCCCAAATTTATGCCCAATTGAAATTCAAATTATAGCTGATTTGAATTAGCCTTAGACCTCTCTCTTTTCTCCAAACGGAACAAGAGAGCCTAAAATCTTCCTAACGGGATTGCTGTCCAGAAGTTCAAAGAATTGGTAAACTGTTGTCCACTGAATTCTGCACATCCCCACCAGCTGGTCAGCCCCAAAACTCAACCCCCTTGCTGTCCAGACATCTTCCTTGTTGTTGTTTCACGTATCAAGCACCTGCAACCTGCTGTTTAGAAGATCAGGAACGTGTACTTGCTGTCCAACTGATCGGATAAGTCCCCGTCCACTGCCTGAGACTTTTCGCCGTCCACGCGTCAGATTGCTGATCACACCTTCAAGAAGGTTCGTGGATGCCACCTACCTCCTTCCAAGCCTTCCTATGACCACCAGAGCCTCGTATACTTCATACTTCGGGTAAACTCGACCTCCGACTATTTTAGCCTCTTAGTTTATTTCTCCCATGTGGTTATATTTTGATTCACAAAGATGTTGTTGGTCCCTCCGCTAAAGCCTAGTAATATGAAGAGTTGAGTGAAGGGTTCATTGTAGTAGCTAGTCTTAATGTTAACGAAGGGATTTCTTGTTGAGACCATTCACGAATGCAAAAGTGGATTAAATTGATTGATTTTTATGCTCTTAACTTCTATGCACGTAATTTAACCAACGCTATTTATCACTGAAATATTTTATTTTATCGTTCAAACCAACATGAGATCTTGCTTATTATTGTTCTCTAAAACTAAACGTGCAAGCGTCCTTAAGCATCTCATCTTCCCATGATTGTTCTACATCATCTGATCTCCGGCAGAGAATTGAAGTAAACAAAGTAAATGAGTGATTGAAGTCCAAACATGTGAATGCATCAAAGCATGATTTATAGTACTTAAAAATGTTTGTCCACCTTAATACCAACCAAACGTGGTGATGCGGTGCATCATAGTTATTTTATACCTTAGGGAATATCTTATCTTTACTGTAGTTCATGTTAGCTTCACTTCTTTAGTTTGTCTTTTGTGGTTTTACCTCTTTGTTTTCTAGAACATCCATTACAATTATATATACAAATGTTGTGAGGAAGAGGGGATAGATAAATATAATATGATCTTTTAAGCCTTAGAGCTCGTGTTTGTTCCCTAGATTGGATGTTCCTTATAGCAGATCTGTTTCTTCCGCCGATCCACTACATCAGTTTGTATCATAGCCTGGAGCTTGTGAAGAATGACGGGTTGCCGAAGAAAATGGGTGGACGATGATCGAAGTTGAAGAAAATGGGTGGATAATGATCGAAGTTGAAGAAAATGGGTGGATAATGATCGAAGTTGAAGAAAATGGCGATCGACGAAGATCGATGCCGAATAAAATGGGCGGTCGATGACGATCAACGCCAAAGAAGATGGGCGGTCGATGACTATTCTCCGCTCCAACTTCCACTCCAATGGCAAGATTTGTAGCCCGACCAGTGGCCCTCCGCCAATGCTTCATGCGATCGCAAATAGATCTGCAATCAGACTATCCTTCGCTCTAACTTCCACTCTAATGGCGAGATCCTCTGCCCGACCATGCAGTCCGCAACCATTCCATGGCTGTCGTCCGCGACTCTCCTCCACTCTAGCAAGCCATATCCCGATCAGATTCGCTCCCGCACGACTTGCCACTCTCGGCTCCGTCACTCCCACCTCCACCTCCGTTGGCAACTTCTGCGTGACACCGCTCATCAAATCGAACTCCTTCGTTTCCGCATATGATCGCGACTTCACCTAAATCGAGCCCGATCATCCTGCTCCCGCCACACATGTGACGCACAATTCCACGGCTAGCGTCCAAACCGCTCTCCCACAGCTCGACCCCAATTCCGCCTATGCTTCGTCTCACGACCAACCCACAATCCAGCTTCGTCTCGCGACCAGCCAGCGATTCTGATTCGCTCTAGAGTGATTCTAACCCCATCTAGCGCGACCCAGACCTGATCGTGTGCTTCCGGCCGCGGGACCGATGTCGTCACCTGCAATTCCACAATGAATCTGCGTCCCAACTACACTTTAAAGAAATCCATTGAAGAGTGGAGGGAAAGAAGCATATTCATCACCATTGCCAACCTCAAAACTAAGTTTGAATCTAATGATGAGTAGGAGGTGCTACATGCACCTCCATTCTCTTGACCGACTGGAGTTCTGCAAAGAGAACTCTCATCATGATTGGATTGTTTTTTGGAACTATCTACCTGTTCATGTTGGTTTGCTTGAAAGAGTTTGGAGATCAGGTGTCATGCTCTGTTTGTCCTATATTCCTAGTAAGGAGAGCAATGATACAAAGAAACAACTTGTCGGTATCGATAAGTTAATTGAATTTGTTGTGATGTCTCTTGGAAGACATAGTGAGGAACGTAAATTGGCTGTGGCACTTTCGCAGGAGTTATCAAGAACTGAGCTGATTCACAATAAGATTGGGAAGGCCCGTGGCTGCATTTTTCTTTTGGTGAATTCTACGAATAATGGTAATCAGGCTGCAAGTAATGCGACACAACTATTGGAGAATCTTTCTTATCTCGATGAAAATGTTGTGAAAATGGCAAAGGCAAACTATTTTAAGCCACTATTCTGATGTCTTGGATCAGGAAATGACGATGTGAAGAGGATCATGGTGATGACCTTAGCTGAAATTGAGCTGCCTGTTCAAAGTAAAGCAGCTCTTTTTAGAGATAGTGCGCTGGACATCCCTCTTCGTCTGGTTAAACATAGTGATCCAGATATCAAAACAATGGATGTTAAGTCACTTCAAAGCCTGTCAAGCTTACCTGAAAATGGTGTGAAAATGATTGGCAAAGGGGCAGTATCTCCACTTCTTCACCTTTTATGTCGCCACCACTATTCTACATATCATATATTAAGTGAACTTGCGGCCACTATGATTATGAACATTGTTTCATCTGCAGTAGATCTGAAAGATGATGAATCTTTAATACTTTTGAAATCTGATGATGACATAGTTTGGCTATTCTCTTTAGTTAACTTGACATTTCCAAGCATACAACGAGTATTCTTCGAGCTTTCTATGCCTTAAGCCATCTAACTTCCACTGAAGATATAAAATATTAAGCTCAAACAGTGTAATGCTATTGAAGTATTGATTCCACATAGCCAAAACAATAATATATTAGTAAGGCTCAATGCCACCAAGCTATTATCTTGCTAGACAGAAAATGTAGATGCCAGTGTAATAGCAGATAGCAGTTGCTTGCAAACCTTGCAATCCATCATTAAAACATCCAAAGATGATGAAGAGATAACTGCTTCAATGGGCATTATTTCTAGCCTTCCTGCTGACTGCATACAAATCATTCAATGGCTTCTTGAAGGGAATGGATTTGCAGCCATCATTCCGTTTTTAAGAAGTGCTAAGCTTGGTGGTTCATCCGAGAATGAAATTATAGAAAATGCTGCCAAAGCTTTGTACCATTTTACAATACCCACGAATTCTGAATGCCAGAAGAAAGCAGTGCAGGCTGGTGTGATCTCAGATCTTGTCCACTTGTTGGAATGTGGCACTTCTTTATCGAAGAGATATGTAGCAATTTCATTGGCACAATTTTCCGAGAACTCTTTTAAGCTGACCAAACTAGTGGAGAAGCCCTTGGGCTTCTTTTGTTGTGCAGCAGTACCTGAAGAAGTCTGTAAAGTACATAATGGTGTTTTCTCTGTAGAACAATCATTTTGTCTCTTAGAAAGTAGAAGTTGTTCTGCCACTTGTTAGATTACTTTATGAGCCTGATATAACAGTAAATGAAGATGCTTTAATAGCTCTTTCAACACTCATTGTGGATGAGAGACTGCAGAGTGGGAGAAAACTACACTATCAGATGAAAGGAATTGCTCCTACCATAAAGCTGCTAAATTCTCAATCTCCTGATGTTCAAGTAAAAGCTGTTGTTGTTTTGGAATGGATTTTTCATCTTGAGGAATATCATAAGTGCTTTCTTCTAGTTTGTGATCATCTAAATAAGCTTGTGGACATACATCGAAGACGCAGAATCTTCGATCCAGGGATCAGGTTATGATTTTTTACATCTATCTCCCTCCCAATGATGCGCCTCAACGGAGCCCAACTCTTTTGACTCAAGAGGAATATGATATGGTGCATCATAGTTATTTTATACCTTAGGGAATATTTTATCTTTACTGTAGTTCATGTTAGCTCCACTTCTTTAGTTTACCTTTTGTGGTTTTACCTTTTTGTTTTCTAGATCATTCCATTACAATTATATATATATAATATATATATATATATATATATATATATATATATATATATATATATATATATATATATATGATTTAAGGAGGAAGAGGGGATAGATGAATATTATATGATCTTTTAAACCATAGAGCTTGCGTTTGTTCCCTATACTGGGTGTTCCTTCTAATAGATCCACTTCTTCCGCCGATCCACTACATCACTTGAGATAAGCCAATTGGATTTCCTTGATAATTCAATTGACTTTGTTAGACTTGAAGGGAGAGTGAGGATAGAATAAGCAAGTCATAAAGTATATATTACTATTATACCTTAGAGCTTGTCTTTGTTCCATGTAATGGGTGTTCCTTCTAACATATCCACTTCTTCCGCCGATCCACCACATCACTTGGGGTAAGCCAATTGGATTTCCTTGATAATTCAATTGACTTTGTTAGCTTCTTGTAGCTAACCTTGGTCATGTTGATGGCTCTTCCTTGGATTCCATTATTTATGGCTTAGGCTACCAAATTTAGGCTATGTAAGTCTTTAGGTTTTTAGACTTCAAGGGAGAGCGTGGATAGAATAAGCAAGTCATCAAGTATCTATTACTAAATTATTACAATTTCCTCTACATATAGTGTGCACGGGATAGTAAGCAACGACATAAGCAATGTACCACTTAAGAGTGAAATCATAACGCCAAAAGAAGAGAGGATGCTAAGATGACCACTCAAGACTCTTGGAATGGAAATGACCTTGATTGCAAGTCCTCTTAATATGCTTTATTGTAGACTCACACCCCTAGCCTCTAGGACTCCATGTTCAACAACTCACCTTTGGTGGTCAAGGTCATCAACCACCAAAAGAGCTTGCTCCTCATTAGTCGATCTTCTTAAAGCCTCTTTATTTGAAACATCATCGCTATCGTCAACAAGTTTCTAAGCTTAAAACAAACAAACAAACCTTCAAATGACAATAATCCTTTTGCTTGTTCAAACTCAAAACAACTTATGCTTGTTGGAACTCCACACAACATATCAGTATCAAAGATTTCCTTTGGCAACCAACCGCAACAAAGCTTCATCGGCTAACCACCTCACACTGTCGCCATTGTCGTTGTCCATTCATTGATTGCAAATAGCTTCAAACTCCAAAGTCTATTGCAGTTCTTGCTTCCTCGAGCCTTCATAGTCCTTAGAGGCCAACAAACAACACTAACTACTATGAATGCCACTATTGAACTATTGTGACTCCCTCCCATCATGAACTGCCATCAAGAAACCCAAGCAAGAACCTTCACTTCCAATCATTCTTATTCACCAACAAGTACACCTACTTCCTTTTACAGATTTAATAAGTCGATGTGTCAGCTCCGAAAATTTTATGTTTGGGTTGTCCCAACTTTTTCGCACTTATGTAGGGAGAGTTTTAATGGAACAAGCTTTGGGGAAAATTTCGGAAGACAGATTAGATAGAGATAAAACAGTATACAAATATTTAGTTCTCATATGCGAGGACCGTAAGATTTGAGTTCAAGTTTCTAATAGGCACAAGCCCCTATAATTAATTACCCCTCTTGACAAATGGGAGAGCAATTTCGATTAATGCTAGAATTAGATATGCACTTAGTACTCGATGTATAGTAGCAGCTGATTTAAATATTTAGGATTAGAAATTTATCACCACGCACTTAAAACAAATCGTGGGAGGAATGATAACGAACATGATCAAAATCACATGGGCTCATCATCCCAAGAAATCATGATCCATAATCTACTTAGGCAGAGGAGGTAGTCAACCAAATCTAACAGCGAAGGTTCCCTGTCAATAGTCACAAGTTGCTTTGTATGAGAGTAACTTGTGGATCTATGGTGAATATTTATCTAAGACAAATTAAAACAACCTTAGCTAACAGAGAGTTTTTTACCCTATTGACTATACCTTATGATTCATCACACAAGAGTGATAGCTATTGGAGAACATATGATCTCTAGACGTTAGGCCAAATCACTAGATTAGAGGGCTTCAATCATAATCATTTACCATGTAGAGCCATCGGGCCAAACCACTACTTCTGTGGAGTCGTTAGGCCAAACCACCGATTAGAGGACCATGGTCATATTGTTTATTATGCAGAGTCGTTGAGTCAAACCACTGATTTTGTGGAGCTATTAGTACAAAGCATTGATTAGAGAACACATGTCACGTCCTTACTGGCAGGAGATTGTTTGAGAATCAATGAGTCAAATCACTTATTAGTGGTAGACTTGACTAAACATTCATTTTTTGTGAGATAAAATTTTAAAAAATGAGATAATGTGCACATTACAACAATAAACAACCATGCAAATAATTAAATGCGAGTATTTTTAAAGCCCTACATGAATGTAAACCTTAGCGCGCCGCATTGAGAAGTGTCATTGCCTCAAGAAGCGTGCAACAACCTAATGAAGCATGCCACATTGGGAAGCCCATGACTTCCATAAAAAGCCTAAAGCGACTCCAAATGGCGCACTATTATTTTAAAAAGTGAGAAAAACTAATGTAAATTAAAGTCGTGCGAACATGCAATGCAAATGCACCAAAATTGATGCAACCTAAGAACAAACTTTGCTCTACAAATGCAAATAAAAACATACTTTCTTTTTCATTCACATAAACCTTAAATAACACAAACAAACAAAACAATAAAACAATACTAGCACCACTTACAACTCATAATAAAATAATATACAACACAACTTACAATAGTTTTAGAGAAGAAAGATATAGGTAGAATGGGAACCATAGAGAGAAGAATAGATAGAAGTCCAAGACGAAATATATAAATGATAGGAAGAAGAAAATAGCTCGCAAGCTAGAAAAAACCAGCAGGTTTTGATTGATCACATTCCAAAAATTCTTCAAAGTCTCTCTCTCACAAAGAAAATCAGCCCCAATTTATAGAAGAAATAAGAGTGAATATCATTTAATATATCACATAAATGTGCCCACAAAACAGTGACCACCAAAATAACCCACATTTTGAAGCCTACTGCATAGGAATCAGTAAAGAGGAAACTGAGCAATCACAGCAGGGAAAACGAGTAGCCAACAACAAAAAAATAGCAGGACAGTGGCATGGGAAAAAATTGCAAGCATGGGGAAAACACTACAGCACTTGGGGAAGATCAAACAGCAACAAGTATACGAGAAAACAACAAAGAAAATGAGTGGAAAACATGAAAACTGGGAGATAGCTGGGAAACCAAGGGGCCAACAAGGAAAACGAAATTCAACAAAAAAAACTGAAAAGTTATTGGGGAAAGAAGGCTAGAAACACAAGTAGAAAATTAAATAAAAAAATATAAAATGGCAATACTTGACTGCATCAAAAATGTGTGCAAGTGCATTACATGAGCACACCAAAAGTCATGTCAACACAGACAAAGCTTACGTATGCATCATCCAGCTGCACCAAAAAGCATTTAAGTGCATAGTGCAAATGCATCAAGAAGCATACACGTTATTTAAAGATAAATTTAAATTATATGCATGTGTTATGACCGCTGCATTAAACTCCTAAACTGAAGATTTAATAAGGTGATGCACCTTGGATGTAAAAACAACAAATAAAAAGAGAAGAATAGTGTAGGAACACCAAGATAGGGCCTATTTTCTTATTTCTTCTTCAATTTTTAGCTTTGGTTATATCCTTGTATGAATTTTAATAGTCTTACTTTGAGTTTTTATGATCTAACTCTTTGATGTTAATATGTTACTTATTATTTCATATTTCTCATTAATTTAATGGTTTAATTATGAGGCTTGGGCCTCAAAAAGCCTTGAGGCCTATGTCTCATCACACAAAAAGAAAACTCCTCAAACCCAATTGCGTAATTTCAAACTGTGGGCGAATCTCTAACTTGTTGCCTCCTTATGCATTCACACAAGATCAGGTCACAAGCATCATTCAACTTCAACTTTGTAGACGCACGAGAACGATGGTCATTGTTATAGTGCCACATGAGCTCTCTAAAAAAGATGACAATAAGTTCAATTCACAAACTTCAACATCAAAATTGATATCAATCAAGCTCAACAAATTTTTCATCAATTGAGCTTGTTGATATGCATTATTGCGAAAGCACCTTCATCAATCCTCAAATTGAAATTTTCATCATTAAATACCCCTTATTTATAATTGAATGCTTCACATATATTTTTGGCTGACCTTTTATCACACTAGCTATGGCCTTCTCATGCAGTATGTTAAAGATAACACTTCTTCTCAATCTTAGAAATACAACTCCAAACATCTATATGTCCAAGATATCCCAATCTTTTTTATTCGTGGCTTGCGGCCTATCTCCAATAGATATAAATATTTTTTTCTAGTGCATTGAACCTTGGTCCATATCTTGTAGTATATAAAATCCTTAACATTAAACTTTTTCATCTTGACCACGCCATCCTTGGATACTATTGGTCCTACTTTTCCAGTGGAACTCCAAAGCCTAGCTCTAACACTAGTTATTAGGAATAACTAAATGCCCATGTGGTGGTTCAACAACATTAGCATACATTAGCAACCAGATGGATAAATTTTCAATAGATCCAGAAATAAGTATGATGATACAATATTTGCTCACCCAAATATTTTTCTCTCTTTATTTTATCTCACTAGCAATATAACGAATATACAAGAGGCTCTGGATATGGCCTACCATTTGATAATTTAAAAACATATTAATGTAGAAATATCAAGTGAGGGTCCTTCACCCACAAGCTTAAAATTTTGGGTTGAAAATAGATTTGGCTATCAAAATATCTAGCCTAACTTCAGTATCCTTTTAAGTTCACTTACTAACAAATAGTATCATAGCGGATGGTTAAGATCGAGTGGTTCATGCAATTTATGAATCTCAAATGTCATGGCCAACTTTTATTATGGTTGAACAAAGTTCAAAAGTAAGTAACTAATGACATCATCATTACCTAAGTAGACTCTTAGTTCAAAATATTTGATGGTGTTGAAAAGTTTTCATTTGAGGGGTTTTAAGGCCTAACCCTTAAAAAAAATCATGGCCAACTTTTATTATGGTTGAACAAAGTAAAATAGTAAGTGACTAATGAAGCCTTCGTTAGCTAAGTAGCCTCTTAATTCAAAATGTTTGATATTGTTAAAAAGTTTTCATTTGAGGGGTAGTGATGCCTAAATGAAGAGTTCTCATGTGAGGGGGAGACTCTAATGCAAGACTCTCTCACATCAAATAGCTGAAAAAAAAAATATCGTGGTGTGAAATACTAAATGAATAACTTTCACTTGTAGGCTTAATCCTTTGACTTAATAACATATGTGACCCCTGGAGTGTCCAACCAACTATGATGCCCCTTCAGTTCACTTCCTAAAAATTGTTTGCATGATCTAAATTCAATAATAAAAATAAAATATTCCTTAATAAAGCACAAAATCAAAAACCATATCCACAGTGATTTCTTAAATTATAGTTATTTCTGCCGTACTACCTGCATCCTCAGTTTCTTGGTTCATATTAAGCTTCAAACCTTTGTTTCTTGCCATTCCCTTCACCTGAAAATATCATCTAATCAGGATTATAAATCATACAAACAAAGCCATATTGAGCATTGCAAGGCATTTTTACAGTGTAGAGAAGCTTGATACAGATAGGCAATAATCAATTTGATCCAAGTTTTATCAAATACTGCTAAATTCAGATTTACTTACTTTAAGGAAGATTTATAAACCCCTCACAAAACCTTTGACAAATTTCAGTTCAAAACTCACCGAATTCTCAATTAAACCAGGCAACCTAATAGTCCCTTTAAATGAACAAAAAAGGGACATATATCAGATTTCTTCAAATACAATGTTCACACGTTTCTAAAACACTTGTTCTTCTGGATTAAATGTCAACAAAATTCGATGAATGATGTAGATTATGCGATGGTAATTGCATAAACTACTTATAAATATAAGTGCTAAATGCATAAAATGTTGGAAATATGAATCCATACTTTTTGAATCCAAATAAACAAGAGGCAGTAATGCAAAAATCTATGAAGGGATCAAGATTATTTTCTTTACTTACCAGTGCGCGGAACATGCAGCGGCCATCACCAGTGACCTTTTGTACCGAGTAATGTTCCACTTTCTTCAATGCCGGTGATATCCCATTCCTTTAAAACAAAAACAGGAAAAAGAAAAGCGAAATTGTTATTTGCTCACCTCCAAACAATTCAGTTACCATATATAACATAACTATAGTATCATACAATGAGGAGCCAATTCTAGCGAAGAACCTCGGCCCAGAAGGCAACGGCAAAATCGAAAGGCTTGCGAGTTCAAACTTCGCACTTCCATCCCTCAACTGCTGTAGAAGAGCCTCTGCGGACGAGAAAGAAGAACGATGGATAGCAAAAGGAAGAAGTAACATTAAACGTGAAAAAAATACTTGCGTAGAAGAACTAGAGCGTCAGCGTTACCGTTCGAGGGTCTCCGTTCTACCTCCATGGTTTCTGCCGGCGGAGAAGTAGATGCAGTAGATATACCCGCGCAAATTAACATCGGCTAGGTCTCACCTGGGGAGATGGGGACAGAGGTGTCAATATTTTACAAAACTTGAAAAATATATTTAAATCTAATCTAAATTTCATGCTCGGGTTTAGGTTAGGGATTTCAATTCGTTTATAAAATTAGGTCAAATTTGGATTGACCTCGAAATCCGAATCAACCCTATTTGACTCATTTTTAATTAATTTATGAGAGTTTTAAAAGAATGTTATGAAATAAGTAAATGACATTTCAAAAAAATAATAAACCATGTTGCTCAAACTTAACTAAGCTTGGTTTATTTTAAATTGATTAAAGTAAATCATACATTAATTCAATTTAGATTTAAATAAAAAAATTAATAAAACATACCCGAAGTGGGTCGGGTTTGGGTCCGAAAAACTGACCAGTTTGCAAAAACGAGTCGGGTCGAACAGCGCTGGATTAGTTGCGGGTGGGACCCTAACCCCACCTGTGACCCGAGTTTAACAGCCCTAATTGGGGCCGCCCATCTCGACAATAAATCAATTATAATTACTTTTTCTTGTATTTTTAAGCCACATTTTAAGATGATGATTATATGGGCAAACACTCTTATTTTCCCTTACAATTCAAGATTATTTATATTAGATCCAAATTTATTCATAAGCGATACCTAAAATCTATTTGTACGGTTCACAATTTTTTGACATAACAATAAGGAGGATGACAGATAATTTATAGAGTGAAGTATCGAGATTTACACAGCTCACCTTGACTTATTGGTTAGGAGCTAAGGCCATAAAGCCCTGCATTTGGTACACATACCAACACTCACCCATGTACCCACCCATACCCAATGGGTATATATGGACCCAATGGGTATGGGTGGGTATGGGTACCGCTTATGGCCTTGTAGGTGGGTACTCAACATCGGGAGATAAATCTATTTACATTGATAATCACCGTATATCTTATATTATTGCAATCCTTACTAAGTAGTGTGTAGCACTTAACCACGCTGCGATTACGGTAAATTCTGACATGCGGCTTGAAAGTTTGCAATCATAGCAAAGTGCAACAAGCCTCAAGGCCATTAGTCAGTGGCATACTGCATTCAAAAAGCATGGAAAGTGGGTGTGTATAGGTGGGTACGACATCCCGAAAGTCACCATGGGTGGGCGATGCCCGTTAGAGTAAAGCATGGATACCCAATGGGTAGGGCTGCAATCGAACCAAGCATTCAACGAGCTACTCATTGCTCGGTTCGATTAAAGCTTGTTTGTGATTGTTTAATTAAATAAACAAGTTTGAACACTAATATGTTCGGCTCATTTATGTTCATGAACAACATCATTTAAAGCTTATGAATAAGCTTGACATTAGGCTTGATAAGAAGCTCGATTAATGTGCAATAGCTATTTCAGATTTGTCCATGTTTGCTTGATTTTTTGTTTAAAATATTTTTAACCAAATCTAAGATGAATCATATATCATTGGTTCATGAACGAGCTCATTAAGTATTTTTAAAAAATCACTAAATATATTCACAAACATGTACGATGTAATTATTTGTTAGGAGGCTCTATAAAGCTCGTTTGTTAAGTTAATGAACATTTATAAGTAGAGCTCGTTTATAGTTCATTAAGGCTTGTTTGTTTAAAGCTCGATAAACACTAAACGAATTGAACATGAATCAAACATGAACACTGATTAATTTAAACGAATCAAACATGAACAAAAACAATAAAACTTGAATCAAATATAAATCAAACTTGAACAGACTGATAATAAATGAATCATATAGTAAATAATATCCTGATCACATGCTTAGTAATAGTAAATCAGTAATAAAGTAGCAGAAAATCAATAACAATAAATTAATGTTGGTAAATAAGTAATAATAAATCAGTAGCAATAAATTAGTAATAATAAATTAATAACGATAAATTGTTAGCAATAAATTTTTATCATATATATGTGTGTGTCCAAGCTAAGCATTCATATATTTTCCAAGTATTCTTAGTTTAGTATTCACGTGGCTTTTAGTAATCAAAGTCGTCACTTTGATTCATTAGAATAATAATTATTTTGTATAACCCTCAATTAGTAAATCATGTGAATCAATAGATGATGTCACCACAATCACATTATTTAAAGAAATATTGCTGACCGACCATTATATACAAGTATAAATCAATCTCAAGCCAACCTCAGTAATAAACCAACATTTCTTTTTTTACATAAATAATATTATTAAAATATAACGAGTAGCTGTTACTTATTGACATACTCATATTCATTAGCAATGCTTATTTCGTGAGTATGCTCATAGCCTCATATCAAGATGCCAAAAAATCACTGCATATCTTATTCCTACTAAAATTATACAAAATTCAATAAATAATATAAAATCATTCAGTTAAAATTACCAAAATAATTAATACTACAATATAACAAAAGTTATGTGATGGAAGCTCACTAAATCAAGAAAAGATATAACAATATCGATTTAAACTGAAGAAAAAATATCGGAATCAAAATATTTGAAAATAGAGATGATTAGAAGTCATCTACAATAATTAGAATAATTTTCATAATAGGAGCGTCGTACAGAAAAACCACGTAAGCCTTTTTCATCTTTCCTTTCTCTTTCCTCTATCATTTTCCTCTCCTCTCTCTTCCCTTCTGATCCTTTCTCGGTAAGACAAACATGAGAGAGAGAGAGAGAGAGAGAGAGAGAGAGAGAGAGAGAGAGAGAGAGAGAGAGAGAGAGAGGCCAAGTAAAAAAATATTAAAACATGTTTTTCAGGTGCTTAGCATTGTGGCGCTCCAACCTGGTGCTGCAACACTGCACGCTCATTATATAGTTATTATAGAACAGAGAGCATCAGTGTTGTCACGTTGAATTTTGGCACCCCAACACTGAACTCAAAATCATAGTGCTACAGCATCACGATTTTGAAAATTTTTATTTGAATTAGTTTTGAAATTTTAGATTTTCAAATAAATTCATTTAAGAATTATTATATATATATATATATATATATATAAAGGAACGAGTTTCATGTGTCATCTAGATTCGGCTGTTGATCAGTTGACAAACTTTTCTCCATACAGCCTCAACTTTTTGGAGAGTTGAAATCTTCCTTCAGATGTTTTGGCTGACTGATTAAATTCCCTAAGATATTGAGTTCCAATGGGAGAGTTCCTTGAGGTTTAAAACTTGGATGCATACACTGCACCTGTTCATGCTTGTAGATCTCTTTATTTTAACGTTAAACTTCTCGCAATGCCTAATTTATGGTCCTTAATTGGTTTAAGTCCATGCTAACAACACATTTTAGGATGTCAAATCTAAATTTATTTGTGGCCCATATCCGAACTCTAACTGCAATACTCGTTAGGTACGGTCTATATAGAATATTAAATAGTGAAAAGAAGAGAGATGAGAAAAAGACTGAAGAATCTAAAGAGAAGATCTAGGAATTTATTACCAACATAATATATATAGGATTATTGTAAGTGTGACATATACTCTCGGTCTCCTATGAAAATATCGCTCTCATCCCATATTTATATGTCGCCACAAAAAAAAGTTATGCAAACAATAATAAAATATATCTAGCTACATGTAGCCTTACGTATGTAGCCAGGAAGCATATACACAAGCCCACATTGATGATTGACATGTGGTCAATTATTATTCATAGCATTCATCTTAAAGGTTGAAGTGGCTTATTGGCATGGACACGTTGCTAACTTGTTGGATGAAGTTGTTGATTTGCTAGATTAAGGTTTCATTTCGGATAATTTTCTCACAGCTTTTTAAAGCAGTTTTTAGTACAAAAATTTAAAATTTTGTACTAGAAAGCTGCTTTAAGTCGGCTTGACCCCTATTTGTTCATATCATTGATCATTGTATGTTTCGAAGATATGTCGTGGGTCCAAGGGGGCTGCGCCTCCTGGCGGGGTTTTAAAATTTTTTTACTATTTTTCTTTGTATTTGGTTCATCGTTTGATTTTATTGGACAATTGCCTAAAAATCATAGTATTTTAAAACTTTTAGGGGGTCAATTGACTTCAAATTTATGTAATAAAGATTAAAAAGTGGATGTAGTGGGACAAATTACCTACGTAATCGTAATTTTAAAAGAACTAATATGCATAATATTGAAAACTATCTCATTTTAAAGAAAATATTCTCAATTCTAAAATTTGATCAACATATATATATTTTTTTAATTAAAAAAATTCTAACAATTTTTTTAAGAAAATCTGCAATATTCGCCTTGCCTTGATGAAAAAAATTAAATATCTTTTTAAAATCACTAATTTATGCTTTTCTAAAAAACCCACACGTACAGCCTGCTTGAACTCAAAACAGTATAGCTCTAGCTAATTGTGATGAGAAACTATCATCCTCCATTATTCGTAGGATTAGGGGAATAAATTAAATTATTTAACATGCCATTATGCCAACATGATAAGCATCATTATAACAAAACAAACATAACTGCAGTATGGATATATAATTAATATATGTGACATGTTATGTAAAATGATAAGCAACGGCGTTGTTAAAAGATCTAAAAAGAATAATATTATGAGACATTATCATGAAAATTATATGTTATATAATTAAAACATGCTTTAATAAAATGGATGCATCATGCATGTCATAAGATGATGTGGATAACAAAATTGAAATCTCCGGCCTCTGATATGCAAAATTGACGAAAGAGAAAGAAAAATGTATAATAAAAGGAAAAAAAAAACTGAAAATAATGATGAGAGAGAGGTAAAATCCACATTAAAAAAATGAAATAAATAATAATTAATAATCTATTTAATAAATAAGATCACAACTCTTTATACATAGAACAAAAACTTAAAAATACTTTCTTAATAATAAGAAAACATTTTTGGAATTACCTAACACAGCTTAATTATATCAATTCTTCCCAAAAAAATAGTACATGCATTTCAGCAGCTTTCCCCATCGCCGTCTATTCCCTCAGTCCCTCGCACCCGGCCTGCCTCGCCCTTGCGATGCTTTCTCCCATGGGACCACAAACACCCTCGCCCGCACCACGGACCCATTCCCAAGCTTAAACCCCGGCGCCACCGAGAACCCAACCACCGCACCCTCTGGCACCGTCCTCCCTCCGGCGAACCTTACAACACTCTCCATATACTCGCCATGAAACTGCGCTCCTTTACTTGCCTCAAAATGACTCGGTGCTGGATCCAGCGCGAAGGCCAAAAGATGCAGCAACCAGACAGCTTTAGCTACCCTCAGGAACTCGCCGTAAAACCCCGTTCTTGGATGTCCGCCGGCGATCACCGCCCGCCGTTGCTCTAACCCGCCGAACAACGACTCCTCCATCTTGGGATGCAACACGGCCAAATACTTCTTGCCGGCGAATCGGCCGAACTGGCAAGTGGGGAGAATCCCGAGCAGCTCGGCAGGTTCCATGGCGCGCATGTCGCGGAATTGGGAGAAGCAGTCTCGCCGGAACTCTGACGGCCGGAGAAGTGAGGTTAGAGAGCCTTCGAGGTAGAAGGTTTCGTTCTCGAATCCATGGAAGAGTTTTCGGTTCACGTATGATTCAAGCGCGTGCCGCGCGTGCCGCGGTTCGACTTCGGGGATGTAAGTTGGTGGCGGGTAGTCTCCAGTCGGCGACTCTTCGCCGCCGTCGATGATTGATCGGGCCGCCGCTGCGAGGTCCCATCGGGCGGCCCGCATCAGGGAGAGGAGGTGAGCTGTGAAGGATTTGGAGGCTGATTTTACCAGATCTATGCAGGACTCGAATAGCTCCGGCGTTGGTGCCGCCGGCGATCCTGATGTTATTGAAGATGATGGTCATTAGATATACTTACTTGATTTTTTGCCACCATTGAATGAAATATTAAACTTTTGCTTATATTTTAATTAAAAAATGTTCAAAATTTATTCAAATATTTATACGTTTTAAAGCTTGATAAGATAAAATATTTCACTGAGATATCAAAGATTGCCAAATTAAATAATCTAACCCATGAAAAAATATTCATTGAAAAGGACAAATGCATTAATTATGCTGCAATCTTTTTTTTTTTGGGGGGAAATTATGCTGCAATCAAAATAAATATAAAATCAGCACCACAAGTACAGTGAAGTGGTCCATTTGATTGTTATTTGAAAGGATAGAATAACGTAACTCAATTTTATCTGTTAGTTCTTAAGAGCTTTGATTATTAATTAAGATATTTTAAATTATAATGTTATATATTTATTTTAATTTACTTAAATATTAAAAAAAATAGTATTTATTACATTGTTTTATATATTGTCTTTTATTAAATATAAAACATAAATTTTAATTGATATTTATGAACATAACATATATCATGTATAAATATATGAAAGTACGGAATGGCGTTAATTAATTGGTAAAAAATCATTGACCTAATCCGCTGATGCATCCGACCCTCTTGGTCGAATGGGTTCGCCCTGCTCGTCCGCTTCCCATCAGCCTCTCCTTGAGATTGGCAATCTCCGCCTCCTTAACCTTGATCTCTCGCCGGAGGTCCTCTAGTGCCGCCTCGTACGGCGCAACAACCTCCCTAATCGGCGCTCTTCCGCCGCCTCCTCCGCCGCTGGGTCCGGCACCGACGCCGACACCCCTTCGAAACCGATCCCGTAGTCGTACGAGCTTCCTCAGCTCCGCAACCACTTCGGCGTCGGCGACGCGGATCCTATCAGGATCCCACGGGCAGTGCGCCTCCTGGAGACCCACGTACGCCTTCTTGACGGCAGAGACGACATTAAAAACCTCGATCATGAAGGCCTCCGTCTCTCCCAGTTTCTCCAATAGCCCCATAGCGGCGCCTCGATGCTCCTCTTCTTCTTCTTCTTCTTCTTGCTCTTCCCAGATCCCAAGCCGTTTGTCCGAATCGATTTCTTCTCTCTGCTCGTCATCGTCGTCGCCGTTGATGAATCGGCGGGTGGCAGCGCCGGCGATGGGTTGGGTGAGGCAGGAGGAGGCGACGCGGTGGATGATGTCGGAGATATTGCAGACGCGGTCGGCCATTTCGCTCTTCCTCTGCTCGATTTCCTCTTTCCTGCGCAGAATTAGTTTTCAATCGGTTAAACCCTGCTATTTGCTCTTGTAACGGCCCAGCGAGGCTGGTGGATGGCATTCGATACGGTTACCCTGTGGTAAGGATAACGGCGACTTTTCAGTGAAGCTTGGACTTGGAACTCCACATGATCTCAGATTATGGAGGTACGCCTGCTCTGGCTTCGGTCACCGTTACCGATAAGGGTTTTTTTTTTTCTATTCTATGAAGAAAAAATTAAAAGGAAACGGACGTGACCTGTTCCGGTCCTCGAGCCGTAGAGTGAAGCTGGTGGGGCTCCTCCATTGTTTATCTTTGCAGCGCGGCATGTGGAAGCGTAGATCTCGGCCGTCAGTTGCTCTAGCTGCCATAGTCACCTTGCGCTCCTTCTTTCTGGAAACCAGCACGATGGGAGAAATTAAAGAAATAATTATTTTAAAATCAGCTCATGTAATTTAAATATTTAAAAGCATTTTCATTAATTTTAATTATAGGATATAATAATACTCATAATAATTTAAAATTATATTTTTTTCACAACAATTTGTGCAAAAAAATTGCTGTCGCCATAGATATATTTAACTTCTTCTCATTGATTAAAATGTGCATCATATATGTTCATTGTCAAATATTAAATGAGGACAAATAACAGATAAGTTATTGTAATAATCAGCATCGCATGGAGTCATGATGCATGCTTCTAATTGGAGGTTCCATCTGTTAAAAATAACAATGAAGAAGTTTTAGTTATTTCCAAAGGGTATTTATTAATCAAAGGGGGACCAATCCTTCAACTTATTGTGCTATTACAATAACTTATGAAGAATAATGTGATATCCAATTACTTTTTTATTTTTTTAATATCGGAGATGATTTTCATTCATAAAAAAAATAAAACACCTAAAATTTATTTAAGAGTATTTTAAAATCAACAGTCCTAAACCCTAAAACATAAAAGATATTAAAAATATGATCAAATAAGTTCTTTTTAAAATAAAAATAGAAAATAATCCCAAGCTAAGTCCTCTAAAATCAAAGAAAACTATCTTCTTCTTCTTCGTATTTGACTTTCAGGTTCATCATCTCATAATGAAATTACAAATATTTTTTTAAGTAGTGATGATTTGAAAATAAAAATCTTTTGAATTAATTGGGGTTTAAATATGTGAAATTTGCTCTAATTGATCTCGCTTCGAAGGTAGTAATGTGTTAGAAATTAGAAATAGCTTTAAATTTCATTAGCATGCATGAAACCCCAATTAACCACAGAACCAGCTTGGTGTGAAATTAATATTTCTTTATTGAAATACCGTATAGATCGATCACCTGTGGATGAGGCCCTGCAGGTTTAAGCAGAAACGGGGAAACATATCTCCAGCGACTAAACCAGCAGAAGTTAGAGAGAGAGAGAGAGAGAGAGAGAGAGAGTGAGAGAAAAGATGAAGACCAACCTTTATTTTATAATAGTTGATAAATATCCCTGAAATGTTTTAATATGATTTAATAAATAATAGAATTTTATTAATATCTCACTATTATTCAATATTTTTAATAATAAATATTTAATTTGTGCCCACTACAATTATTAAAATTAAGAATTTTTATTTCATAAAAAAATAATTCTAACTTCGTTTTTTTTTTACGAGGAAGCATTGTTCTTAGGTCAGTGCAAACCCCGGTCGACCTAGCATGCAACCCACATCAATTTACACGGGCTAACACTTAAGACTTGCACTGCTTGCCAAGGGATTCGAACTAGGGATCTAAATTTTGCCCAACCTGACTCTTCACTACCCAGACAAACAACGGTGGGTTCTAACTTTGTATTTGTGAAGATGATAAATTCTTATATAATGCTTAGTCTTCTAAGAGCCAACGTCGGCTTTCCATGCACATGCTATTTACTATTTAGTGTGCAAGCAGGCAACTATAGATGGAGATGGAGAGCAATAATCTTTCTTGAATATTTTAATTTTTATTGTGATTAAGCTGTTTATTCTTATTTGTCAGAGGAATACGACAATTAGGTGATGGCCATCCTTGATAGCTATGCGCTACTATTTGACCATATTACATGGTTAATTACTTAATTTGGCTTTGAGTTTGATGAAATTTGAATCGATCGAGATGGTCATAATTTTAATTTTTAAAGCTTTCAATTCAAGCATGCATTGAGATTCATGTTCGATCAAGCCTAATTTTGATGAATCATCAAAAACAAATACGACAATTTAATACATATGACCAATGAAAGCTTCTCTAGCTCTCATTATAAATGTTTTTATGAAATAATTAAACCTATCAACTCCCTTGATAAAATCATCTTTTTGAAATTAGGACCACCATGTTATCCACACTAAAGTAAAGTGGCTTACTACCTGTAGGTATATAACGTTTCAACCCAATTCAAGGAGAGATTCTTCTGTGCGGACACCAAACGCATCTTGAGATTAATTTGGACGCATCACATCATTCAAAATATTATGCCTTGGATGATGTGACACATCCGAATTAGTGTCCGAACACGGTCAAACACTGCAAGTAATAATTTATCCAATTCAAGAGATACAATATCACCGTATAAGAATAAATGTGCCAAACATATTTTGCAAAACAATAGCGACGATCTCTTCAAAATTAGACGCACCGATATTCAAATTCATGAACTCGTACGCCCTATTTTCCATCTTTTCCTGCGTCCTCTTCTTAATTGCCACTAATATAAGATTTCAAAGATTCCTTTACCAATAATTACGAGTGAATGCGTTTGTAAATAATCTTGCGAGACAAAATATCTGTAGAGAAGGAAGAAACTACTGGAGAAAAGACAACGACGGCCAAACCACCCTGCAACTTATAGTTTTATGAGACAGGCAACCCAACGTCAAGTACTTGTTCGTCATAACGCTATGTACTACTATATATGGCTGCTGCTTTTAAATCTATCTGTATATAATATTAATTAAATATGTGATAAGTTATTTATGTTATCTTTTTAAAGTTTTATTAATACATTTAGCGTCTCTTAGAACATGTTAATTAATACAATTTTGAATGAGCGAAAAATAAAAATTCATGACATTTGCTACGTACAAATTATTGAAGATAAAAGAACAAAACATTGAAGAAAGATACTTTAATATCTTTGATTTAAGATAATCATAACTAAATTTTGATTAAATATTCTAACTCAAATTTTCTTTTAAATGTTTTAAAATTTTGATCATTACATTTTTATACAGAGACAAGACTCATTAAAAAAAAAACCTTAGTATCATGCATAAATTTTTGCTTTTAAGTAGATGATAAATCAAAATGAATCACACCACTTATAATAAAATTTACTATTTTAGCATAGTAAGATAATCTACTCAAGTGCGATGCAAATAAGTGTTCATCAAGGAAGAATTCATTATTGTTACATTCATGCAATATAGATTATTCAAATTTAAGTTTTGAATGATGATCAACAACTTAATTCTTAGTGCCCTTCATATAAAGGATTTCTACATTAAATATTTATAACAAAAGTATCCACCTCACCAATTTTGGCTTGCCATCCTTTTTTGTCATAAGATATTTGATTGTATAATGATATGTGCCATCCTTTTTTGTCATAAGATATTTGATTGTATAATGATATGCATAAATCATAACCATAATGCAAGTCAAGAAGAATCTGAATATGTCAAAAGCAAAGATAATTAGTAAAAGCACTTTTTTAGTAGTATAATTACATTGAGTAGCATTTAAAATTCTACTAGCATAGAATATAACATAAAACTTATTGTCTTTCTTTTAACCTAAAACAACTCAAACAACATGCTCACTAACCTCATACATCAACTCAAAATGTAATAGGTTTAGTGATTAAATGTTATTTCAAAATTTTAATGACATCATGACATACATTATCATTTCCAATAAATAGCACAATGGTTTTGTGATTTTGGAAAAATTCTTAATAAATCTCTTATAAAATTCAGTGTCCTAAAAAACTTCTAATGTTTTTTATTGAAGTAGCAGGTCACACATTTTTAATGACTTGAACCTTAGCCTTATCAACCTTTATTCCCTTCTCTATAATCTTATGTCCTTACACGTGTCACGACCCATCCCGACCGGAACGAGTCCATTCGCGTCGGGCCGCGACAAATGTTGAAAATCCAGGATATAGTTTTGAATTTGCTTCAGAACTTTCTTCCAGATATTCAAACAAACAGAAACACAGAGCTGCTATAAACTTCAAATACATATATAGAAATGCATCCACTATTTTCTTCTTTCTTTCATCAAAATAATCATATACAATACAATACATGTCTACAGACAGAAAGAATATAACAGAAAAGTCATGACTGTATAAAATCAAAAGTACAAAAATACCTAATCACTGATCAGACACAGAACTGCTAATCCAAGATCTCCTTCCCTTTTCCAGAATCTGAAAACCACACAGAAAACAAGGATGAGCTAACAGTTCAGTAAGACTACAATCCTCAATCAAAATCTCCAGAAATTCACATCAAAAAATGCATCAGAAGTGGTTATTCAAACAGTCGTACAGAAATATAATAATCGTACAGAAATCAGAATATCAGACAAAATTTATATAATCAGACAGAGCAGATACTTGAATTCAAATCAGAGTGCAGAACATATCTTATAAAACTTATAAAACTTTCAATTCATGGAACGGATCGGATCGTACAAATCAGAATTCAAATCAGATAAAATCACATTTCATATATCACATTTCACATATCACATATCAGATATCCCTGACCCTGGCAGAATCTTGACGGATTCTGGCCCCTTATGCCTCCCTTCCCTGATACTAACAGAATATCAGATTTTGGCCTCTTATGTCTCCCTTTGTGCTTATAGCACAAGAACATAACAGATATACAAAATTTTCAGAACAGAACTTATTTTCAAATTTCTCAGATTTCCCTGACACTGACAGAATCTCAAAGGATTCTGCCCCCTTATGACTCCCTTATGATATCACAGCACATCAAACATTCAATTCAGAAAAATCAAATTTCGTCAGAAAAATCGTAAGCGACATAACAGCAGTATACGGAATCTACACAAAATTCACAGTTTCAGAAATTTACCAAATTACTACAGATAGTGTAAAACATCATTCTAAGACTTTTATTATACTGAGAAAGTAAATTCAAACATCCAGATAAATTATTATTCGATCAAAACTCTGTAGAATTCAAAATACATGATAAAAATCTTTCAGAAAATACTCAAAATGTGCACAAATATCATCTCAGAAACATAACAAAAATTACGAGGTAAAAAGTTCATCAGTGCAAAACGAAATCAATTATTCGCTTACGGAAACAAAATTCGAAACAGAAAAGTCGACAAAATCCTTGTTTCTGAAAATTGAGAAAGGCGGAATGTGCTTTACTTTGAGTCGGTCAATTTTCTCAACTACAGCTACAGACGAAAACGGACAGAAGTCGCCCAAAAATCATTTTTTCTTCTTTTTCCTTTAGTTTTCTCTCTCTTGGGCTTTTATCTCTCTTCAAAAGATCTTATTTCCATATATATCCAACCAGATTGTCCGGGACTTGGGACGGTTTGCCCTCTGGATAAAATTCGTTTAGACGTGAACAGTAATTGTAACTAGATGAGTTGCTCTTTGGAAAAGTTTCGTACGGACGAACCCCATTTCGTCCTGGGATGAACTTCTCTGTCTAGAAATTCCACTTCAACATGTACCGATCGTCCCTGGACAATCCAACTTCGTCCTAGATGATTCTGGAAGGAAAAACAGCTTTCACAACATGATCCTCGCAACCACCATAAATTTAATATTTTTTTCCAATTTAACACCAAATTTATTTCAATGCCCTCTATCAAATTTGACAAAAAAAGATATCATATAACGTTAAAAAATTACAAGGCCTTATAAAGCCCAAAAGACATCCTTCTAAAGCCAAATGACCCATAAGGACGGGTGAAGGTGGTTTTATCATGATCCTGAATTACTATAGGAATTTGGTGATACCCTAAATATGTATCCATGAAATAATAAAAAGGATATATTCCCAATCTATCTAACTTCTGATCAATAAATGATAAGGGAAAATGATCTTTCTTGGTGGCTTTATTCAACTTCCTATAATCAATGCATATTCGCCACTAGTGACTATCATCGAAGTAATCAACTCGTTATACTAATTGGACACTACAGTCAGGACACCTCTCTTAGGAACACATTGGATAGAACTCACCCAGGTACTATATAAAATCACATATATATATATTTCCTTCATCAAGCCGCTTAAGGATTTCTTTCTTAACTATCTTTTTCATGGTTGGGTTTAATCTTCTTTGGGGATCGGCTTTTGGGAGGAAGCTCTCTTCCATCAAGATCTTACGCATGCATAAAGATGGACTAACTCCCTTAATATCTATAATTGCCCACCCAAAATCATATGCACTCTTAGATATCTGTTGAGCTTGTAAGAGTTTGAAGCAAACTTTACACCCTACTATAGTTATTTTTTATACATAGATCCCAAAATATTAATCATCATATGTCTAGACATGATAGTTTTATGTTCCAACTCTCCTAATTATTTCATAATTCTTTCGTCGAGGCAATGAATCACACTGTGTTTTGAATTAGGGCATGATCATTGAAATAAACAAATGAAGTACAGGAGTAATTGGAAACAACAATCAATAATTTAAGTTCAAGAATCTACTTAAGTAACATACACTATATCACATTATAAATCCAAAACAAGAAGTTTAGCCAGCCATAGAATAAAACTCACACAAAACATATTTCATTTGCAAAAAATAACAAGATACAAGAGTAAGTGGTGCAAGATATCACCTAGAATCACTTTTATAAGCTCTAACAAACACTGGAGGTCTTCTTGAATGACTTCCTTGAACCACAAACGCTCCTCCCACTTTTCTCACACTCACACATTGTTTTGTTTACACAATAGATGACCAACCCTTACAAATTCGAAGTGGAAACTATTTATATTTTGTAGAAAATTGACATCGGCATCGCGATGCTCGAAAGTGTGGTGCTGTGACACTTAACAAATGAACTAGTACCTATACGCTCGATGTTGGGCTTTAATGCGACGTTGGGCTTTAATGCGACAGTGGGCTTGATCGACGTGACGCTTCAATAATGAACCCCTTTAACGTATTTGTTGCGACGCTGCAGATGATTTGGCACCGCGACACCAACATGACACGGTGATGTTGAACAAAAAATTAGTGCTGCAACACTCCATGTCGTTAGGGTGCTTCATATGCTAGGATGCTTAAGATGTAGAAGCAGGGAGCTGAATTAATTACAAAATAAATTAACCAAATGGCGTGGGGCATTGATGGCGCTGCGACGTAATCTGTTAGAGCACCATTGCGCAAGATCCAAATTCTTATTTAATGGCATTTTTCCTGAATTTTTTAAAAATACTTTTCCAAAAATCATTTTTTTAAAGATAAAAAAATAAATAAAATAGAGATTAAAAATTATCTTTCAAATAAATATTATTTTCTTACTATTACCACAAAAGAAGTAGAGAAAAATTTTCCAAACAAAGCCCAAGAATTTGCCTACTCTCTTGCTTAAATTGTCCGCCAACTCTGTTCAATCGCCGCCCGCGACTATCAGATAATCTTTGCCTATTTTTCTCATCATAGCGCTGCGAAAAAAAAAGCTCTTTAATAATAACATCAATCTAATATTCTAATCCCACAACAACAGTGATCGGAGCCAAAATTCAAGGTCTTAAACCAGCTTGTTAATTTAGTGCACGAGATCGAGAGAGAGAGGAGCGAAAGAAGAAAGATGGCAAGGCCGGAAAGAAGCGATGCCCATCTCCCGCCGGAGGAGGCGAAGAGAATAGAGGAAGAGACGCGGCGTTACTTCGAGGAGATGATCCCCAAACGCCACCTCAAGCCTGCACGCAGTGATCCCGACGGCTTTGCCCGCGATCTAGGGCAGTCCGATGGGGATTCAACTCCTCCAGAGCTCCAGAAGCTCCAAGAGCTCAACGCCGAGCAACAGGTGAGTCGCTTCACCATCCCATCATCGATTAGTCTTCTCCTATTTGTTAAAGCGACAGCGTTTGATGATTTCTCATTTAATTGGAGTTTGCGGCTTAGGGCAACGCCCTTGGCTTTTTCTTATTTTGGCCTTCGCTGCCTTTTTCATGACGAGACTTTGGTTTGCAGACGCTTGTCTGTGAAGGGTACGAGGCTGTGGAGGAGTATGTGGAGACGGGCTATTACTCGGGGCTCCACTGCATTAACAAGCAGCATCACACGGTAGGCCACTGAAATCGATGAAACCATTTTTTTTTTTTTGGTGTCCCTTCCTATTGTAATTCTCTGGTTATAATGCTTGATCAACTTCTAGGGCTGTTCGGCGACAAGTAGGATTTAGGGAATTCGGTAGCAGATTTAATAACTTGTAGATCTAAACTATTTGACATGATTCTTTAAAATCTCGCTACAACATTAAATCGTAATAACAGCTTGGATATTTGTTGAGAGGAACTTCAATGAAATTTAATCAATTACAAGGCTGAAAATAGATCTATCAAAATAGTAGATCATTTTACAGTTCCCAAAATTCTTAGCTTGATTTAAACAAAATACTACTTAAATTCTGGACACCAACAAATTATTTAAGCAAGATTTAGCTTAAATTAAGGTAAATAAAATTTTGAATATTTTAAATACTACTATTTTGATAAATCTCATTTCAGACCCATTATTAATTTAAATTTTGGATTTTAATGTTCCATTATTCACATGATTTGTTAGATTTAAGAATTATTTACTCACATAAATTTTAAATCCTGAAATAAATAGCTAACAAATTTTGGAAAATTTATATATATACCTTAAAATTATTATGTATTTGCATATCTTCAACCTAAATATTAAATTTTTTTACTAGGACCCAAAATTTTAAATCAGATTAAAAATATCACTATATTAATTTTCTTAAAATGAAATGTATATTTTCATGCATATATTTTGAAATGACTAAGACACTTAAGTATTATATATAATTAACATAAAAAATTAGGTATTTGATGTATAAATATATAAGAATTATGTAATCTGCATGTAAATCTCTTTGTCAAATTTTAATAAGATTTAATAATTGTCATGCCAATCAGTTTTTGTGTCGTAATCATGTCTAAAGATTTAACAAATCTAAATTTACAGAATTCAATAAATTACGATTGAATTAAATTCTTACTTGTGGCAAAATGGTCTTTTGTCTACTGTAAATTTTACTACTCCAATGGGGTCTCTTTGAATATTGACAACGATGAATTTAGGCCATTTAAGATAAACTCTTACACACATCACATACGTAAATTTTGAACCCAATACCTCTTGGTTGATAGTCAAAGCTCCGAACCAACCAACAGACCAAGGCAAACTCATTACGATGAGTCATTTTGGATATAGAATCAAGATTGTTTGGGGGGAACTCATACACACATCACATACATAAACTTCGAACTAAAACCTATTGGTTGATAGTCAAAGCTTTGAACAAACAGACCAAGGTGAACGCCATAGAATTAAGTTGTTAAATACCAAGTTCAGTTTTAAGGAACTTTTCATTAAATTTGTTCTTCGACAATCCTGCTAATTGGATTCTCGTCCTCTTCCAAGCAGCTTATCGCTTTTTACTCAATGCACTAATCTTATCTTAAGGATTCTGAACTCCTGACAAACATGGAGCAGATGTATGTATCTTCCGATTTATGCTCTCCTATGCTGTCTAGTGGCCTCTTGTCGTTGGCATTTAACATGCAGCCAAAAAAAAGCTCTGTTCTGCTCCAGGAATGCTACTGCAGTTTGTGATATATGGGCCATGCTATTGTAGGATTGAGTGCTACTTCCAATTCCCTAAAACAGGATTCTGGAACTTTTTTCTTAGTGGATGACTGCTAATTTAGTTTATAAAAATTTTAAAAAGTCGTTGTCAAAATTTTGAGTTTGAATTCCAATCATGTCAAACTTATTTTTGGAAATAAAAAATTTCAAGCTAATATTCGACTTGTTTAAAAGAAAAAATATCTATAATACCTATAATAAGAACAACATCTAAGTCTTTATCCCACTATGTGGGGTTGGTTACATAAATCTTTTTTCTCCATTGTGTCTTGTTAAGAGTCAAATTCTCATTTAAATCTAATAAAAAAAAAATCATTTCTAATACTTTCTAACCAAGTCTTTTTAGGTCTGCTTCTACTTTTCTTGACATAGGTTAAATCTAATACATCTACTCTCCTAACATGATCATCCGAAGGCCACATTTTACATGACCAAACTATCTAAGTCATCTCTCTCTAATCTTATCTAGTCATTGGAACTACTCCAACCTTTTTCCGGATATGCTCGTTTTATATCCTATCTCTAAGAGTATGTCCACTCATCCACCTGAACATCCTCATCTCAGTGACACTTAACTTAATATTATGTTTCGCTTTCAAAAAAATTAAATTTTCCTATAACAATTCTACATCTACTATTATGTTTCGCTCACCTTAAAGCAAATGCAATGCTCCGTCCCTTGAGATCAAGACTTCGGCTTTAGGCTGCGTCCGGTAAGTCTTCGTCCCGCTAGACTCTGGCTTTCGATGGTTTCCTCTTTACTTCCTTCATCGCTTTGATACCATGTTGAAATCAAGAAGTTTGAGAGGAAAAACTTGAATTTTATTATGCAATCTACTCCCTATTTATAGATCTATACAAGGTGTATTGATAAGGAAACAAATAACTCTATAATAATGAGAATACAATTATTCCTAAATCAATAAATCAACTATGGAAGGAATTAATGTGATCCAGGTAGTCTTCCCACGGATTACTGTTCACAATCGTGGATTTCTTTTTGGATCGTGAGGTTGAGATTTAACAAAAAATATGGGAGAGAGTAACTTTATCATAAGTTACGACATGATACTAATATTTCTCAAAATTAATTTGGATTAATGCCGGGTTGGTCGACTATGGAAACTATACATTTATTGAGATATTTGATGGAGAAGTAGAGAGAAAGTAAGGAGGATCTATATATGAGATTTATTGATTTAAAAAAGAAAAAAAAAAAAAAACATATGATAAAGTTTCAAGAGAAGTGCCTAAAGAGTTCTAGAAAAAAGAAGAGTTAATAATACTTATATTCAAGTCATTAAGGATATGTATTTAGGACTTGTTGTGTTCAAACATATGATAGTTTGACCAAGTATTTTTCTATTTCAATTGGATTATATCAAGGATCATCTTTAAGCCCACATTTTTTTTGCTTTAGTCATGGATGTTCTTACTAAAAAAGTTGCAAGAGGATGTAATTTGGTGTATACTTTTTGCTGATGATGTTCTTCTTGTTATAAGACTAGAGAGGGAGTTGATTAAAAGCTTGAATTATGGAGTTCAACCTTAAAGTCTAATTGTTTTTGTTTGAGTAGAACTAAAGCCTAATACATATAGCGCAATTTTAATAGTAATAGATCTATTGGTGGGATTGTGAAATTGGGTGATCTAGTCATTACAAAAAAATGCATGTTTTAGATATCTCGGGTCAATTGTTCAAAGCGATGGTGAAATAGATGAGGATATTATTAGTAGAAATCAAGTTGGATGGATGAAGTGGAGGAATGCATCTGCCTGTTGTATGATAGAAAAATAACCCTCAACTTAAGGGAAATTTTTTTAAGATGGTGGTGAGACATGCAATGCTTTATGGTGTAGAATGTTGGCCATTAAAAGAGGAGCATAAAATTAAGTGTTGCAAGGAAGATGATGCTTAGATGGATGAGTGGTTTTAATCTTAGAGACATAATACAAAACAAGTATATACGTAAAAAGGTTGGAGTAGATCTAGTGACACATAAAATGTTTACCTTCTGATTATCTTGTTAGGAGAGTGGATATATTAGATATGACCTATGTTAAAAAAAGTAGAGGTAGGCCTAAAAAACTTGGTTAGAAAGTATTAGAAATAATTTTTTTTATTAGATTTAAATGAGAATTTGACTCTTAATAAGACACAATGGAGAAAAAGAATTAATGTAGCTAACTCCATGTAGTGGGATAAAAGCTTGATATTATTGTTGATATTGTTGTTGTTGTATCATTAAATTTTACACATGCCCTACACCACATGAACAATCCACACAACATTCATGGTGTGGTAAAGGGCTGCCGGCATGGTTTAAGGATTTCAAGGGACAAGAATTACATTGACATTATTTTCATAGTATTGTGCTTAATCCAATATTTCGATCATTAACTGTAATTAGCAGTATCTTATTTTTTACTTTTATTAAGTAATTAATAAATTGGATCGACGCATAAGCTTTAAATAAAAAAAATAAAAAACTTATAAAATTAAAATAATTCATAAATATGCTTTAAACTATCAAATATTAACTTAATTCATCATTCAAGAAAGTAAAATGTGAAAAAAAATCACGATTAGCACCCTCTTAAATTTTATATGTCATGAGGATCATTTCCTTGATTTTTTGATTTTTTTTTCAGTTAGCATCCATCACATGCAATGCTTAATTACAGATTTATGATGTGATAACATCTTGCGTTTCAGCTGGTACTGTTGTTATCATGTTGTTGGATGTTATAAAAATATTATTTGGAGTTATGATCTTTATACATTTTTGCATCCTCATTATATTATTTTATGTATAATATAATATGCTGCAAATGTTAATTTTTATATAGATTTGTCATCATAGATGGATCCCTGTATTGGCTCAGGCCTTTATTATAGATTTGTTTGATTTGGTGACTCCGCTTGTCCTTCAATCCCTCTTTATTTTAATATTTTGTAGCAAAACATTTATAAAAGCTAAAAATATGACAAATAACTAGAATGTAGAGAGAGAAAATGCAAATTCATAAATGTCATAATCAACTAGTAATTGATGTAATAAAATATAGAGTTTAAGATAATAAACCCTGTGTTTTTTATAGTGTTCCTACTAAAAAAAGTTCTCAAATTTGCCGCTGTTTCGTCATCCGAATAGTATGAGAAGCATTTTCCTATCACTCTTCTCAAATCTAAAATCCCGGACTCACCCCAGGAGTTATTTGTTTGTTCTTGTGCCTACTATCAAGTAATTCCTCATCCTCCTAATCTGTTGCATCTTTGTTTATGTAGACCGGGTCAGGCTTCATCAAGATGGAGAAACCCAAAGGCAGTAATCTGAACCTGAAATCAGTCTCTGCATTTAGCTCTCCTGCATCTTGCAGCTGTAATCCTGCAACAAATGATTGGATTCCTCAAGCTGAAACAGTAGGTGCCAGGGTTGACAATATGGTAATAGAAATATTTAATCTCAGCTGAGTTCTGTTTTTTCCTGATTGAAGGATTCTATTTTCATTTCAGGTGATCCCAGTTTCTCACAAGCCTAACCGGAGTGAGAGTTAGTCATTCGCTCAATCTTGGGTAATGTGCTGTTCCAAGTCCTTGTATTGCGATGTGAAACTTTCTTTACAGTTTGAGCTAAATAAATGTCTGCAAGATTTTTGTTAATTTGTGTGATCAGATTCTTTGCCCTCAGTTTTCTTCATCTCTCCTGGTTTTTGGAGTGTGTGTTTATTTTTGAGAGTTTTTTTTTTAAATTATATTAGAGTTTGAGTGTTTTATATAAGAGGTTGCAACCATTGACTTGAATATTATGAGCTGTTTTCACAAACTGTTGTCTTGAAAGTGCTCAGAAAATCAGTTAAGGCACCTATTGTCAGGATCATAAAAATCTATCCGACTGAGATTTTTTCATTGTTAATGTTAGATTTTTTCCGATTTCATCATGTATATTTTTTTTTTCTGAAAAGAAATACTGACAATCATAATATTATCTGCTAAGTCAATATAAATATATTTCTCGTTTTGATAGGGGCAGCAGCCAGCAGGCAAAGGGCGAAGCCTCTGTCATTAGGACTATTTATATCGGGCATATTAAAGGCTGACAACAATGAATATTTTTTTATATGTTCAATTGACAGAACAAATTAAACTTTTTTTTTTTTTGGGAACGGGATATCTACCCATTGCCATCCCCAAAAGAGGCGCATGACGGTGTAATTAATCCCTCGGTGGATCTACCAGCAACCAACCCCACAGGTGCAGGCTCGTACAATTATTTTCTCCCCATTTAAGAAGTCGCACCGTATGAGAGAGAAATCGAACATGAGTTGGAGAGTTTCCAATCAAGCTCGCCTACCAACTCAGCTAAACCTGATGGGTTAAATTAAACTCTAAGATTGACGATATGAAATATGCACTTTAAATGCATGCCACATATCCTCATTTCATAGTTGGGGAATTTCTTCTCTCGCTAAATTGAGATCCAAAACATTCTCCCAATAACAATGTATTTATGTTAACAAAGCATATTTTTGACTTGTTACATCCATTTTAAAATAAATTCAAATTCAATCAAACTATGGTTAAATTTATTTTAAAATAAATACAATAACAATTTTAATTGATTAGTATCAGTTTTCTCACTAAAATCAATTGCTAGAAAATCCATCCTATTTAATTTTTGACAAAAATTTCCCTACTAAAAAAAGGGCAATTCTATTTAGTCCAAACATCAAACAAAATTATAAAATAAATCTTAATTCAATTATTAAAGGGATCAAATAATGTGATTTTACTACATCGATACTATTTATATTTACTAGATGGAAACTATTTATTTTCCCTACAAGAAGTGTCACTGGAATTGCTCATATATTCAAAGCAATCTGCCGAAACATTTAGAAAAAGTAACAGGAAAAATATTAAGTAAAATCTGCTCACTTAAAATAAGAGTCAGAAGTATTTGATCCAAAATGGGGAAGATCAACTCCTAATGCATCTCTTGCTATCTGGTTATTGAACAACCTATATCCAAGTAAGTTGGAACCTAAGGAGGATCTTACAGAAGAACCAGATCAGATTTCTATCAGAAAAATGGAAATGGATAAACGAATTCATAGCATTTATCATCTCAAGCAAAGGTGAAAATGATCCGAAGCTCTATTTTATATTGCCTCGAGTAACCCCTACAAGGCATGGAATACATAGGTGGAATTTCGACCCTTCAAGGATGATTGTGACTTGTGAGACTAGTTGAAGAAGGTTCAAGTTCAATCACCAGGGTCAATGTCTTATCTATCAAAATATAAATCCTAGAGGATTGTTGTAGGGACAAACTCCAAGTTTCAAATCAGCTTTTAATGAACCTGTTTTCTACAGAATGTAGATGCGAAGTCAGATTCTCAGTATACAATCATGGCGTAGAGGCCCTGTGCTTCTACCATATGAGATCTCCTTCTGGAATGTAGATGAGAAGGTTAGATTTTCAGTATACAATCATGGCGTAGAGGTCATCTGTGCTTCAACCATATGAAATCTCCTTATAGTTTTAGGTGCGGTTCTTTCATGCAGCTTTGCACGTTGTAGATAGGTGTGAAAGGCTCTGCCGAGTAAAGAATGTGGTCTGGTCAATAAGTTGTGATGTAGCTGAAAGGCTAATGAAGTGAGAAATGGTGTATGGTAGGTTGTGCAGGTAATGGAGAAGAGGAATTATGTTGGGTACAAAGCTAGTTGATGATGTCTGAGAAGGTCAGGCTATTAGACATAGGCCGAGGGAAGCACGAGACAGATAAATAAAGTATTATGATCTAAAGAACCAAACAATAGAGTTTTAAATAGAAGAGTTTGTGGTTATAATTTAGCTCATTGAAGTGTGCGGGGGTATGTTTGGTAGAGAAGGGAAGTTGAGTCCAATGTATATTTGACGACCATTTGAGGTGATGTCTATAGTTGAAAAGTTTGCATACAAATAAATATAGTCACAACACATGAGTGAAATCCATGATACATTCTATGTTTCCTTAATAAGAGACTATGTCACAAATGTAATGAATATAACACGAAAATGAAAAAGTTGAACTCGAACCTCATATGACTTATGTAGAAGAATTGAATGCATATTGACTTTATATTATGAAGCAATTAAGGAAGATCATACTCTTCTGGTGAGTTACATTAGAAACATGGGCCTGAAAGAGAAGCTATGAGGGAGGCTTCCATGATAAGACAACTCCATATATAAACTTATTTGATTGACTGGTTCATGTATTACAGTGTTAATGATAACATTTTTTCCAAGGTGGTAGGCTATAATATCCATCTAAGCAGTCATGTGTAGTGTTACCTCCATAGTACCAATGAGTATTTTAAGCACGTATGCACGTTTGATCAATACAAAACTCTGCTAAACAAGCCATGGTATTTTTTAAAGATATTGCTATCTAAATATGATAGTACACATGAATGTCCGAGAGTAGCGAGACAACCCGCTAAACTATGGTATAACATGATTAACCTGTGAACATATGACTGGATGTTATGGATTTATCGTACATGCATTTTACAAACTAACTTTGCTATATTATAGTAAATTCAATATTTAGTTTATGCATATTTTTTCTTGGTTTTTATGAGCACAATATTCATAGATGTATATTTTTTTATCGACTAACTTTCATTATATTTAGCATATATCCATGCAATTGAGCTTTTTGGAGCTATTTAGTATCTATTTCATGAATGCCTTTCATTAAAAAATTCGGTATAATATTTCATGGCTAATTTTTTCATATTTTTTGAGCTCTCCATTGAATCTAATGTCAATTACTGTGCAATTAAAATTTTTCCTTTAAAAAATCAAATATTTACAATCTTATTATATCCTTACCCAATTTCTGCTGCCATTCCATCTAGCCAATGGTTATTCAAAATAAATAGAGGGAGAAAAAAAAAATTGGGGGAGAAAAAATAAAGTTGATTTTTTAGCCCATTAAAAAAATTGTTCTATGCAAGGTAAAATATTATTACCTATTTCAGATTTAAGTGATTTTGACTTTAGATATAGAGGGCTTAAAGCTGATTTTAGAGTTGAGCGCATTAGAAAAGTTGTTCTATGCGAGGTAAAATATTATTACCTATTTCAGATTTAAGTGATTTTGACACTAGTTTGTTTTCTTCTATTTTGTTCGTATGGATTCCATAGGTATTAAAATATAATGATGCTTAATAACTTTATAATATATATATTTTTATATTTGTTATTTTGAAAGTTCTACACATTTCTGTGTAATTATCTCTGAATTTTATCATCTATTTTGCAATTCTACCAAAAGCATGATTTATGTCAAGTAGTATTTGTCATGTGCAATATCTTAAATGAAGATATCATAATATTATGTGAACTTATTATCTGTTCATACTTAGGTTGCATTCATCATGCACTGTATCTGTGGTTTTGATAGGAAACACTTGCAGATCTCATGTATTTCCTATCAATCTTTGTAAAACAGTGAGAAATTCTTCCAAAATCCAATGAAATCCAAGAAAAATAGTAGATTTTAATGCATGAAATCAACTAACGGAAGAAAAACAAGCAAGATACAATTAATCCTCAATTCAAGAGGAGGATTGATCTCTCCCAAATCTCTAGACGCTGCTAGAGCCCAAAGAAAAACCTAAATCTAGGAGATCTCAAATTTTAGCCAAATTCAAGATGTCCTAACCCTAGGAAAACAAAGTATTTAATGCATACAAAACAAAAGAAAATCCCTAAACAGTCCATACATTCAAGTTCCCTCCCAAATCCCTAAAAAATCCTTCCTAAAAAGCTCTATGGGCGTTGGCGGCTCACGCGACACTGCAGGAGGCGGAACTTTTCCACCTCCGTTTCGTCGAGCCGGTCCTGTCTGGACTGGCTGGACCGGTCTAACAGGTTTACATGTTGTTCCATTAATGGGCATTTTCTTTAGACTTATTCCCATAATATTCTATGATTATGCTATTTGCTAGTGCTTATATATGTTGCTTTTCACATACACCGTATTTGTGATTTGCATGTTATACATTTCATGGAGCTCACACTTCTTAAGTATATTCCTACGCATTGTAAAATATTATGTTTGCGATCCTATGTAAAGTGATTATGTTTTGTATTGGCACATTTATATATGTTGGATTAAGTATATTAATTTTTGTTGCATAAATTAATTCATATAAGCTGCTTAATCATGCGTCAAGCCCTATTTAAGAGAGGGGCTTTATTTTAAATTTCTAGGGGCATATAGATGACCTAATTTCTTAGTGGGATGTACAAAGTTGATGAATTTTAGATATTAGCTGATAGGATTGAGGTAGCAACATTAGTATGTTTTACACCCGAGGTACTTAAGTACTATATTTGAAAATATCCCTAGTATAAGTTTATTTGGTTAGCTAAAGAAAATAAAAGAAAATTATATATACCTTACAAGAACATCAGGTTTTGTTTAATTCATTTATGTTTGTGAATATCATATATCTGACTCGATGCTTACATTCAGCCATAGTATTAAAACCAGTACTCAGTCATAAATTGTATTCATATTTAGTAAAAAGGCCTTGTCATTAATGTTATGTCATTCATACACATTCCATTATGTACATAAGCTCGATTATAACAATTAATCAAGTCCTACAGTTGATTCATCCTCTAACTATAAGCTAACTTTCAAACATGCATATTGCTCTCCCTTCAGTGAATTGAATCCAGTTGTAAGTTTTATGCAGCCTACTGAATTTTTTGCTCACACAATTACGTATGCATGTATTATTACTTTCAAGGAAAGGCAAGGAGCTCTAACAGTAGAATTCAATTGGCAAGTAGCCTGGGCAAGTGATTGCGAAACTGTAAATGTAATCTTTTGTAATCATGGCAAATCAGTATTTTATGTATGTATTTGTTTAAATCAAATTAATTTGATAGATGAAATTCTGATTTATTTCTTCCACATTTACTACTCTCTTATAATTATTAGTTGCTCTACAGTTACGTATATTTACTGATATGTAATCCCTTCCAAATAAGATTAGATGTTAAGGAGAATTGCATGTTTTGATTTGATGTTGAGGTTTAAATTGAATATGATTTAGGGTTCTCACGCTACGATCCTATTCGATGTGGTTCTCTATGTGCAAAGCTGCATTGGATAAAATCATGATAAGTTTAACAACATGCAGGGGATCTCCAATGGGTTATGAATAGCATATCCAACAAAAGTGAGCGATTTATTGGTATTATGGTTTATTTGAAATTGGAAACTTAAATTAAAACTCCTAGAGGAAGCTGACCATGGAACTAAATATCTAAAAATACCAAAACGTACAACATGTAATCATCACTTTTTTATGAACAAAATTTCAATTTCCAGTTTTCAATCTTTTATATTCTTGTTAGATATGTGATTCATTTGAATTGAGTAAAAGTAAGATTACCTAATTCCAGGAGAAGCGATCTCTTTTCATGATGTGTGGCCTAATAAAATAACACTTTAATTGAAAGACTAACAATTTGGTTCCTACAACTTTGTGTGTTTTCCCCTACAACATTTGGAATTGTTTATGTGTCGGTCGTTATAAGCTTTCCCTCAAGGGTTACTTGCATAGTTGCCCCATTTGTCCATCTTAACTTACAGCAGTATTATTACAAAAGATATCAACTTATGTTCATGGGTAAAACTATATATTATGCAAGTGTTTTAAATTCCTAACTTTCAAATAAAGTTTAAGTATAAACATGATTATATCTGGTGTCATAACGGGCATATCTTATGTGAACAATATTAATTAAGCTAAGGACAAGAAGCCTATAAATAGATGTTCTAAGGTATGTAAATTATTATATTTTATTAAATAAAATCCTCCCTTCTTCAAAATGTTAATTTTATATATGCAAGTTGGATGTGTGAACACTTAGTGTGGTATGAATCTAATTATGGCAAAAGTCATCTTGTACTAGTGTCAAGCATGAATTCTTATTTTTGATGCTTTTTTTAAATTTAATTTCTACTATATAACATATTATTGGCTCGCCAATCTTCTTGATTTTGTACACATTTAACACAACTAAAATTATACTTGTACTGATAAGATTATAATTGCTTTGTGCTTTTGTGAGTTCTAAATTTCTTATTGATTTCCTTAAATTTATTAAATCATTACATTAATGTTTGAGTTATAATTCTAGCATTTATTATTTTTCATTTGAAGAAAGTTGTTGGCATGTTTCATGATTTATGATCCATTAATCTTAACTCTTAAGTTCTTTTGTATGATCTGCATACATCACATCATTCTAATTGCATTATGAAACTATAACACCAAATCATCCTAAATGGCTAAATCAAACTCATATCAAAACTTATGATAACATTATGTGATCAACTAAAAGTATGATATATTAATTATGTCAATTAAAAAACTACTGAATAATAAAATTTAGTTATAATTAAGTTATAGTCCTAGAAAATACAATATAAAAATGTTGAAACTCAAAATTAAATTCTTAAATTCGAGGGGAGATTTGATTTTAGAGAAGTTTTAGGGTGGATCAATGCTTTGGATCCTTTCTTTGAAAAATGCAGCCGATATGATTCCCACGGTTTAATATGCCAATCAAAACTAGTTGAACATGCTCAATCTTTTTGATAAAGTTTTACTGCTAAGCCATCATGAATTGAAATGAAATATAAATTTAAAAGGCAATACTTACATCTGGTGAACATAGGGATCAATTTCATGATAAATTTGAGATCATAAATACGGGAAATATGACATGTTCGTGTATAATGCAAGATTTATAGGTCTTGTAGTTAACTATTATATTTCCTTAGATTTTTTTAAACAATTATTTGTGTCACCAAAGGTCTTAAGAGAGAAACTCGGGATAAACTAAATAATACAACAACAACAACATCATCAAGCTTTTATTCCATGAACTACATGGGGTCGGCTATATGAATCATTTTTTTTTCTATTGTGTCTAATTAAGGGTCAAATTCTTATTTAAATCTAATAAAGAAAGGACATTTCTAATATTTTTCAACCAAGTCTTTTTGGTTCTACCTCTACCTTTCTTAACATAAGACAAATCAAATACAACTACTCTTCTAGAAGTCCTCCGTTTTATGTGACCAAACCATCTAAGGCGACTCTCTCTAATCTTATCTTCAACTAGAGCTACTCCAACCTTTTCGCGTATATATTTGTTTTGTATCTTGTCTCTAAGAGTAAAGCCACTGAGCATCCTCATCTCTGCAACACTTAATATTATGCTTCTCTTTTAATTTATTTATTTTTATTATGCTTCTCTTTTAATGACCAACATTATGCACCATAAAGCATTGTAGGTCTCGCCACCATCTTATAAAATTTTCCCTTAAGTTTGAAGGGGACTTTTCTATCACACAAGAAGCCCGATGCATTCTTCCACTTCAACCATCCAACTTGAATTCTACTAATAATATTCCCATCTATTTCAACATCACTCTGAACAATAGATTCTTAAGTTTGAGGGGGATAAACTAAATAATAATTCGCCAAAAATATCACATAAGTCTCTATGCATAGCTTTAGATATTGATAAATATTAAAAACAACTCTCCCGATAAGATTATTGCACTTGTGCTTACTCCTAATGAAAACTTAATAAGTACTCATCTAAAGCTTATTAAATATATGCTAACATAAGTATTATGCATGGGGAACTTGATCTAATTGAAGAAACAAATATATTATTCATTAGAGGGCATTTTAAATGTAAACAATTACTTATAATTACAATATGAATCTACTAATTATTTTGAATTTGGAAATGCAACTACATTAGACCATATTCACGATTCATGAACTTGAATCTCTACTGGATGAAGATGAAGATTCGAAATTTGAGCATTTTTTTTAGCATAAATTAAAAATGAGCATATAATCAAATTTGAAAATGAACTTCCAATAGGATTGAGTCTATTTTTTATTGTCAAGATGAACAAATCATATTTAATGCACTTGATGAATCAACTAAGCATACTGAAAATATAACTTTTGAAGAGGAATTTATTAATATTATTCCTATGATGGATGGTCAAATTGAATTTGAATTTAATTTTTATTTCTTTGGTTTCTAGTTATATAAATTCATAAATTTATCTTAAGGGAAGAACATAAATTTATCTTAAGGGAAGAAAGTAAGTTTTGTTTAAAAAAGTTGTCCATCCATATGGACATATCATAATTATGTGGTTTGTTGTAGGCAATAATATCATTTCATTTTGAAGAAATTAAGTATAGGTCATTATTAGTATTCTTTATGGCATATCATTGTTTTGTAGCATTTTATTAATTGAATTATATCATGTTCACGATTTACATGATGTGCCTAAGAATATTTGTAGGGCATGAGGTATTAATTATGATAATAATAAACTTCATGTTAATGTGAACATGAGGTATGTGAAGTTTAAACATGGCCATAAAGTTATGATGTGTTTAAACTTTGAAGGACTTTCACTAAGAGAGTGTTTAAAATATTGAATACAAGAAAGACAAATCATTTAAAATTTTGCAATGAATTGGAGCTAATGCCTATAAATTGAAAATTCTAGGAAATTAAGGCATAAATTCAATTTCCAATGTATATAATTTGACCTTATTTCATAAGCCTACTATCAATTCCTTATTATTCCACATATAATCCTATAATGAACACTTCTAAGTAAATTGTTCCCAAGTATGGGTCAGATCCACAGTAATAGCATTGGGGCGCATGCCTCCACTGGCTCGGCCCAGAAAATAGCAATAAAAAAGGGGCCAAAAAACATCAATAAAATTATCTAGTTTTTTTCTTGTTTCAAGAATCTCTACCTAACAAATCCGCTTGCATACTCCCTAGCCCATTGTGCTCCACCACTCACTTCACATGGTCAGGCGCACCTCCAAATTTACCATTGATGCTCGCCCCTCCCTTCTCTCTCTCTTGTTTCTTTTTGTCAATCCCTCGACAACATTTGATCCAAAACACTATAGAAAATGCAAAGGCTGAGGGATCAAAACTGCTACTCGATCACCATTCCTAACAAGCTTTTGAAGCCTATGCGTAAGGAGAAGTGGAGAACTCTCCTAGGCCCTAAAGAAGTAAGAGATGGCAGAGTCCCATTACATGGTGCTCACACTCTAGATTTTTCATAAATCTCCATGCCTTAGATTTCTTCGTTGAATTGAATCTTATGTAAGAGATCATTAATGATTATCATGGATTATTAAGTTTTTGGAGTTTTTTATCTTTCTTATGTAATAAGAGAAATTATCATAATATCTGAAAAGAATAAATTATGTTGAGCCTAGATAGAGAGGAAATGAAGTAAATCTTGACAAATTACAGATAACCCAAAAAAAAAGCTACACTTATTTGCAACAAAATCATGACAGATTGCAAGTAGCAAATCAACCACTAGTCAAATTAAGAAGACACTCGAAGAAATTCATTGCAACGAACTAAGCCCAAAAGATAAATTCCACAATAAAATCACTATCATTCAAACACAATTTCAGCATAAAAATAAGCAATATAAACATGTTTAAGTACAAGGAGACAAAAATCAAGAACCCAAAGGTCAGTATCTTATTGTATACATACACATAAACCTATAATCAGAACAGCAACCATAAGAAAAAAAAAGGGGGGGAAAAACCATAAACTAGCATCTTTTTATAGCGAATTCAGATCAGAAAACCTGGAGAACGGGGCGCTTTCCCAGTCGCTTGATCTCCCTATCCATGCTCCCAGTGAGCATGAGGCCGAACATCCTGAAATCGCAGAGGAGAGACCAGAAGGGGTAGCCGAAGGTTGCCGGTGGGTTGCCCTCGACAAAGAAATGGCTGTACCACGCCATCCCGTAAGCTAGAAGCGGTGCGGCCAAGACGAGGGCCCACCAGCCAGAGATGGCTGCGAACAGAAAGCATAGGATGCCGGAGAGCGTGCCCATGAAGTGCCACCGACGTGTTAACGGCTTCGAGTGCTGGCTCACGTAGAACGCCCAGAACTCCTCCAGATTCCTATAATTCATACCTTTTTACACAAATTGGAAACCGCAAGCCCTAATTCGAAGACGAAGAAGAAAAAAAACCCTAGATCAAAAATTAAATTTTCGATTGAAATCGCAAGTAGAAACTGAGAAGCAAGAGCTGCAGGCTCTTTTTTCTTGCAGATGGGGGGAATTGGAAAATTTTTTGGGTCGGCACTTGGCATATAAGATTATGTTTTTTTACATTAAAATTATAATTCTTTTTAAAATAAATATAAAATTTTAAAAAATGTATTCTAATTATTTGTTATTAAAATATTTTGATATATATATTTTTTAATTAATTGAAAACATGAATGGACACCATTGAAAGCTTTATCTCACTTGGGATCACTTTTATGTGCCTCTTTGATATATTTTTTAGTTTATATAAAATAAAACTTTTTTTGGGGATTGTTTGTCCCAAGTAGAATTTCCTTAAAATAGGAATTCTTAAATCATGTAAGTTTAATTTTAATAAATGTTGAGAGGAGTAAATATCATAAATTAGTTAGCATGATAATTATTAATTTTTAATATATTGTATAACTATTTATTAAGTTATACAATATACTACAATTTAATAATATATTTAAATAAAAAAATAATATATGTGAAAATTATGAAAATGTTATTGACTTTAGTAACCTTAACACCCTAAATGAATTTTATTTTTATTTTTAGCGATGTATTAGTAAAACTAAAGTTAAAGAGGCTTTAAAGAAAACGAAGTTTGAAAAAGCTGTTGGACCTCATGATATTCCAATAGAGTTGTGAAAATGCTTAGGAGATGAAGGTAATTTTTTGGCTTACTAAATTTTTTAATATTATTTTGAAGACTAAAATGATCGGAGAATGAGTGTATTGATTCATATTTTTAAGAATAAAGATGGTGCACAAGATTATGTCAATTATAGAGGATTTAAGTTAATGTGTCATACTTTAAAATTATGAGAGAGAGTTATGAAGCATAGGTTGCGATGTGATACTAATGTTTCTCAAAATTAATTTGTACTGTTGTCGCGTTGGTCTACTATGGAAGCTATACATTTATTGAGAGGTTTGATGGAGAAGTATAGAGAGAATAAGGAGAATCTACACATAATATTTATTGATTTAGAGAAGTATATGATAAAGTTCAAAGAGAAGTGTTATGGACATTTATAGAAAAGAAAAATATTTAATAATGCTAATATTTAAGTCATTAGAGATATGTATGCAGGAGTTGTTACTTGTGTCGAAACACAAGGTGGTTTGACCAAGTATTTTTCTATTTCAGTAGGATTACATGAAGCAGCAGCCTTAAGCTCATATCTGTTGCTTTAGCCATGAATGTTCTCAATAGACATTTGCAAGAGGTTGATCATTATGAATAATATGATATGATATTATTGCATTTTCACCATAACTTTGCTGAAATTGGAGTTCAAATGGTCCCTCATTTAATTTCGAAAATTTTCAACTTGAATATGCCTCAAAACTTGTGCTTGATGAAGACACTTTATGATGACTTATCATGTATAACAAGCGAATGGGAACAACAAGGTTTATCACTTATTTACACAATAATTAAGCATAGCTACATAGACTTTTCTCAAACATAAGAGAGCAAGAGACACTCCTAACCTTCATGTACTTGCCAAGGTGATCATGATCTTAATACAACAACTTATTTATTTATGAGAGTAATTAATTTTTGTAATCGGCAAAAAAAAAAAAAAAAGGATTATTAGATAAGCACTCATTATTTAATATCAACAAGAAATATAAGAAGGATATTTAAAGTTAAACAAATCGCTGGTTCATTACATGCAGATATTAGAAGGATATTTCATTATTACGAAAAAAAATATATATAATAATTAAGTGATTGATGTTAGTTTGTAGTATAATAAGAAAGACTCAATGTTTTATTGAGACTAGAGATGCGGCCCAACCCAACGAGAAGGGCGTTGTGGGCCGAACCCAATCCGCCAATATTGGCATATTTAACAAAATTGAAATGGCTTTTGGAGTCCGCCTCTCTAGAACCGTCTCTTCCTCCTCTACCGACTTCACCATATATAGAACAACTGTAACCCTGATATCTCAGAGCTAATTATTAGTTTATAGCCACCCATAGAATACTAAGGCAGAACAGAAAAGCGAGCGGTATCGAGACGTCTTCAAAGAAGTAGGGATTATTTTGAACGGATCAAGGTAATAAAGAATACCCTTGATTTTGATCTCAGGTTTCCTATTCTTGTCAGTTGGATATAGGGTTTTCCTGTTCCTGCATGTCTTCTTAGCCGGTCGTTACTGTTCTTATTTCTCGATCTAACCTAGTTTGAAATGGTTCTTGCGTGATTTTTTCCATTGATCTCATGTTGCGATAAGAAGTTGTATGAAGTTAGTACTTAAGGATGTGTGTCAGGCTAAGGAATTTTTATTGACTCAGGTTATCTGATGTAGAGATACATCAGGTAGCCTATATAGATCGCCACGTGCTCTTACTCTTTATCGCTCAGCCCGACGACCCGACCCGGAACGAATATGCTCGGTATTGCTAGGTACTACTCGGTATTTGTTCGGTATTTGCGGCGTTTCGTCGCTTGAGTTCGGGACGGAGCTTCAGATGCGAGTCTCGCCAGGCAGCGTGAGAAGCTGGTGGCGTCCTCGACGCCAGAGGTATTTGCTCGGTATTTTCATCAACATTTGAGGATTTGACTGATAAGGAATACCCTTTTGTATTTATGCTGGCTAGCGCGGGGTATTTGGTCACCTTGCTCGTCGACTGCGTCATCACCGGAGTTGTTGCAAGTGGAAGAAACGTTCAGGATGTTGAAGGAGGTGAGATTCTCTGATTGTTTTTTTTTTTGTTGATCTGTCTATATTTATGTTCTGTTTGGCTTCAAGAAATTTAAAGATAGGAGCATGCGGGATTTGAGTTGTTGCAGGCGAGGAGCATGCGGGATTTGAGGCGGCGGCGGTCCACTCGGGTGTAGGGGCGGGAGAGGAGTTTGGAGTTGGCGTCGTTGATGAAAATACCGAGCAAATACCGAGTAGTTCCTAGCAATACCGAGCAAATACCGAGTAGTACCTAGCAATACCGAGCAATACGCGAACATAGTAATCTCGGATTCATTCCGGGTTGGGTCGTTGGGCCGCGCGGTAAAGAGTAAGAGCATGTGACGATATATTATAGGCTACCTGATGTATCTCTACGTCAGGTAACCTGAGGCAATAAAAATCGCAGGCTAAGGGGCTGTTTGTCAACTGGATTTACGCAGGATTTTAGCCGGATTTAGTGTAAATCCTGTCAAACAGAATTTCGACTCTGCAATACTCTCATGGCGGAATAAATTCGCCATTACAATTTTGCGGTAAATCCCGGATTTACGAGATTTGGCCGAAGAAGCGCGCGAATGGGATAAAATGGATACCTTCGCAACGAGCGAGTTACCGACCTGTGTCGTTATTCAAATCGAAGTAAAGAACGGTGAGCTGTTGTGACTTCCGGCCCGGCAGGAAGGATTCACGCGCGAAGCAGGCGAAGTCGATCAGGTACGGATAGCTGTAGAAGAGAAAAAGCAACCCCTACGACCACAACAAATCGACGGCCATTGCATTAGCAGAGAAGTTATGATAGAAATTAATTAATTTAATTTAACTAGTTTAATTAAAATTAATAAAAAATATAGTGTACTTAATGATTAATTTATTATTCAGATTAATTGATAATTAATTTTAATTTTATTTATATTATTTTTAATGAGTAATTACTAATAATAATTAAAATTAATAATTAATAATTAACCTATAAATAATTAAAATATAACTAAAAATGAAATTGATAAATAATTTCATAATTAAATTATTTTATTAATGATAATTAAAATTAAAATTAATAGGTAACTTATACTTAAAATATAAATTAAGTTTAAAACTCAACCTTAAATGTTCTTAAAAAACCCTAAAATAAATATAATTAAAATTATAAAATTTTAATTTAGCTTAATTAATATAATTTAAATTTTAATAATTAATTAGGTTAATTAAATAATTAGTAGTATAAATAAATAATTTAAATTAGCTTAAATAATTAGTTGTATATTATAGTAATTAAAATTAATATAATTATATTAATTAATATATTTTTAAATTAATTAAATAATACTTAAATACTTAATGAAATTTTTAGCAGAAGTATTAGTTACATAATTATTATTTTTTCAAAATATAATGAATTAATTAATTATATATTAAATATTTATTGAATTAACAACTAAATAAGTATTGATATTAGGCGTGTCAATTCGGGTCGACGGGTTGGGTTCGGGTCGAACCCGACTTGACCCGGGTGTAAACGGGTTAACCCGAACCCGACCCGTTTAGCTAAGTGGGTCAAGAAATTAAACCTGGACCCAACCTGCACGGGTTTCGGTTGACCCGACCCAACCTAATGAGCCGTTTGATTAAAAAACGGGGCAAGACGGCGAGTGTGAGGTGCCAGAGGCGGTGCTGGAGATGCTAGCTGCCTGGCTGCACGGAGGTCGCCGTTCGCTAGTCGGTGCAGACTCGATTAGCACGCCGGATGCAGGAACAGCCAGGCGCCAGCGAGAGCAAGGGGCTGACCTGGCTGAGGCGGTGCGACGCCGGTGCGGACAACGACTACTAGTCCAGTGCGACGCCGATGTGAATTGCCTGTGCGACTGCCGATTGCGACGAGATGTTGACGCGAACGGCTGTCAACTGGCCAGGCGACGTGACTGACGTGGGGTCCAATCGCTCGAGTTGAGACCCATACCCTATTTCCCTCCCACTCTCACGCAGGAAAAATTAAAAATGAGCGGATTACCGGGTCAATCTCGGGTTACCGGGTTGACCCGGACGCGGCCCGTTTTTTAAACGGGTCGAAAGTTGAGACCCGAACCCGAACCCGACCAGTTTGTTAAACGGGTCGACCCTAACCTGAATTTTTTCAGGGTCAGGTTATCGGGTCGAGTCAATAATTAACACTCCTAATTGATACTTAGTATTATATTTAGTAATTAAATTAGTCTCTAATTATATTATTTAGGAAAATTTACATACATATCATTTTATTACATGTATATTACATATTTAACATCCAAATTTTAAATATTATATTCTTACCACTCAAATGCTAATTTTACAATAGAAATACCACTCTGTCTTCACTTCGTCTCTTCCTTCCGCATTCCGACAATCGTCCGACTCTTCGCCGATGGCCATCGTTGGCCTTCGATATCCTTGCTGGTCGCCTTTGTGCCCAATTGGAAACTGATGATGGAATCGTTGCCCCTAGGGAAAGCTTGCAATTTTGCAGAAATGGCTTTGGATGAGAAGATTTAGGAAGAAGCCGCGGAATTCAAGCCTGAGAGGTTTATGGAGGGAGGATTAGCAGAAAAAATGTATATAACCGGAAGCAGAGAGATCAATTGGCTCCTTCTTTGCACTTATTTCTCTAAAGACCAAAGCCTTTCCACCCAATATGGCATTTAAACAATCACCATGAGTGCTACAAAAGGGATTTTGATCAACTCCTCCATTTAGGACATTGTCGTCCACACCTGCAGCGGAATTCATCCTAATACCACTATGGCACTATTTGAAGTTTCTTTGTACACCTCCATTTCACAGTTTCAACTTACTGTTTCAAAAATTTAAGGATATGATCCCCATACCTTTCATGATATTCACATCGCACTTAGAACTTCTCTCCTAATGCATCGAAATGGATGGAACTCTAGCTTTGCCTCCGCCGGGTTTAGAGGCTGTAGTCTCATTCTTAATTGCCACATAACTTCCTTTGATCCAATCTTCAATGATTTCTCATCAATTGAATAGTCACCCGATCCATCAACTGAGAGCTTTGCCATAATAGCCGCGGAGAGAACAACTGAGTAGAGAAGCAGGGTTTGCATTTTGCGGGAAGAGCACACGAGCAACTGAGGAGAGAAGCACGCGGAAGAATAGCTAACGTTGGAAGAGGGAAGCGGCAGCCATCGATGAAGAGGCGGACGATGGTCAGAATGCAGAAGGGAGAGACGTTGTGGTATTTCTGTTGTAAAACTAGTATTTGAGTGGTAGGAATATAATATTTAACTTTTGGGTGTTAAATATGTAATATAGATGTAATAAAGTGGCATGTATGTAATTGATGGTAATTAAAATTGAAATTAATAATACATAAATTAAATTAAAAATATAATAAATTTAATTTTTGAATGAAGTAACACTTAAATTGTGAATTATATTGCCAAATAGTGCCACAGGATTGATTACTTAACTTGCCAAACAATTTTCATGATTTAACAACTTTAGGATTTAGTAAATCTAAGAGTTACAAGATTTATTAAATCCTACATGGTTAAATCCTGCTAGTTGCCAGACAGGCCTAATTGTTTAAGCAGAAATAAGAGTTTAGTTTATCTCGCAATATGATTGACTTTTATTTCTATTCTATCATAAATGATGTTGTTTATACAATTTTCTCAATATTATGGATTGTAGTAATCTATTATGTTCTTTTAGTAATTAGGATCAGGATGATTAGCTTTATTGCTAAATATTTTTAATACTGTTTGGCTTTGTTAAGGAATAAGCCCTTTAATTTCTTTACTGCTGCAATAGATAGTTGGACTTGTCTATCTCTGATGGTTATCGAATGATCTGACTGTCAGATTGTCATCCAATGTAGATGCACAGTAGGGGCACCTCAACATGTATCACTTTCCTTTTTTGGAGGGGCTACTGTTGTTAGCCCCATTTTGTTTAAATTATGCATCTATATGGGGACAATGTGAGAGAAAATTCTATCGAGTTTTTTAATTATCAATAGAAAAAGTAGAGACACTACATTGAAGAACAAAAAGAAAATAAACACAAGGGTTACACTAGTCAAGATAGGCGACTTGACTTGATCATGTGAGCAACCAAGTACATATCCCAACCATGGAGGTTCCAAAAACAGTAGAATAGTCAAGAATATCACCATAACTAGTACGCTCATGTCCTCAGAATTTGTGAGTTTAAGCTACGGACAATATTATTGTGGCTCTTTGTCAACCAAGTAAGTCGGTTTGATGGTTTGCCCTCCTTTTTACATTAGCACCTGTACATGAATCCAATAAGAGCAGTAGGTGCATCTTGATGTACCATTGCTTCTTCCTCTCGATGGCTACACACAAATAAAAAAAAAAAATTTATGACAAAAAATTCTCAAAAAGCCCTTGATAAAATAACACTAAATGCCCCCTCTATAAGATAAAAAAAAGTTCCACCCACGACTAAATATGCATATTATATTTTCTTTGTAAGGAAAACATTACGTTCCATAACTTCTCTCATGTTACTGCGGTACCAAGATCTTTGTGTTTATTAGCCTTTGATTTTTTTTTTTTTGAGGTTTACAAAAAAAGGAAGGGGAAATCGATAGGGCTGTTATTTGGGTTCATTGGTTGTGTTTGGGTTTGACTCAAAAATGGCTTAACAAGAATAGTGTCCATTAGCCCATTCATTTTGTTTTCCTTTTACGAGAGCAAGAAATAGTTAGTAAGCCTCTATTCTGACTAAGAATATGGGTTCGTGATCGTGATTAGATAACAGCCTCCCTCTACGAGGTATTTAAAGCTTTGTTAACCTGTTTCTACTTAAATCTTGCATTAGCAGGAGTAATGCGCTTGATATGCTTTCATTTTTTTAAATTTTATTTTGCGCGAATTCATGTTATTGCGATTTTTATATCTCTTTTCTTTTATATTGTCAAAGTTTATAAATTTTTTTGTGCGAGTTGGCTTATATTTCAACTTTGAACGAATGATTTTGTTGCTCATATGGTTTGAAATAAGTGGTTTGTTATTTTGAGCTCTTAAATCGATTTTTGGTGCAAGTTTTTATTTATTAACTCCGTTCTTGTTAGCTGGAACATTCCAAATGCTTAGAAGTTTTTTTTTTAAAAAAAAAAAAATTATTTTTGTACTTATATTATAATATATATATATATATATATATATATATATATATATTTGTACTTATATTATTTGATTAGCTAGTTTTGTTTTAATTTGGAGTTCTTCTGTAAACGTGTTCCTTGATGTTTAACAATCAAACTGACTTATTTTCATTCTGCTATCTACAGATGTCGCACACTAGACGCTCAAGGTTAGCTATTTGACAATTATTAACTAGCTTAAGTATTGAATAATTATATACCTTTTTTTTTAATATGGAATGTATATTTGTAGGTATTCATCTCGCTCTGCATCACCATCTCAGCAGAGTCGTTCATTCAGCAGGTCTCTCTCTCGCACGCCATCAAGGTCAAGGAGTTGGTCAAGGTACTAGAACTATTTATACAAACTGTTTATTCTTAATTTCACGCATAAAATATGGGATATGTTTTTTTATGGATTTTGTTGTAGGGGTTGGAATGCAAAATATAGATTATTTAATCGATATAAAAAATGTTGATATAATTTTAATTAAAAATCTAGTGTTAAGGTCAAAATAAGACATGTACATGACTATTTTAAAAATATATATGGGTTTTTATATGCGTGCTATTGCTTTGAATTTGAAAATAGACTAAGGGGTTATTTGGTTGCTTGAAAAATAAATGTAGTGTAAAAGGAATATTTTGAAGTTATTTGGATGGTTGTAAAATAAATGCATGAGATTATTATTTTTTATTTGGCTCTAAATACAATGAATGCAATGTAAAGTGGGTGGCCAATGGTGGTTGTGTGTGGTCGGTGGTAGTCGGCATGGGGCGGTGATTGGCAGCTAGCTCGTGGCGGCGGTTGGCAGTTGCAATTTCAATGAATTTTCAGTGTATTTGAAAATCGCCCAAATATGAAAAATTCCAAATACATTGGATTGAGGATGAATTCCTTTTATTTCAAAATTTTACTCTGAATTCTTTTTATTTTAAATCAAACAATGATATTTCCAAAACCTTGCATTTGGGAATACATTAAACCCTTTTTATAGTAAAACCAAACAGCCCCTAATTTCATGAATGGGGTTTTATATGTGGGGTTGTATAATACGCCTACGCCTATTGACTAACAGGACTTAATTGTTCTGTTTAAATTTTCCTGATTTTCTTTATGATGAGTTGGTGGTTTGGTTAATGAACTGTTTTAGGGGCTGTGACTCTCCGGATGCCGTGAATCCTGGTAACAACTTGTATGTGACTGGGTTGTCTTCTAATGTATCTAAGGCTGAGCTTCAGAATCATTTTGCCAGAGAAGGAAAGGTATGCCTTATTATCAAAAACATATTTGACAGGATATCTTACATCTGCTTTATTTTGGATCTATTTTGTGATGAGCTTAATACATAAATAGTTATATTGAATTTCTTATAAAAAGATCTTATAATTTTAAAGGCTATTCAGATAAAAAAATTTGATTAGAATATTTTGACCTTAAAAAAAAAAAAATTTTTTTTTTTTTTTTGAACTTCAATTATCTGGTCACTTTTTGGTTTTATCAATGACGGAGCCCGTTTGGGGTGTTTCCTTGTTGGTGGAAGCTTGCCTCCAACGGGCTGCTTTTATCCGCTACAGCTGGTTAAACTGCATTTTGTTTTGTAATGCATTGTTTGCTACACTATTCCTCTTGGGGCCAGTTGTGCGGAATAAAAGGATCTAACAACTCAATTGATATTGATTAGGTGGTCTAAAAGTGATTATCTTTCTAATTTGCTATTTTTGTTGTAGAGTATATTTAGTTGAATCTACTTAACCTGCATCATTTAAGCAGGTGGTTGATGTTCATCTTGTGGTCGACCCTTATTCAAGGGAATCTCGTGGTTTTGGTTTTGTGTCAATGGGTAGAATTGAGGAGGCTGAAAGATGCATTAAATATCTCGATGGATCAATCCTGGATGGTCGGGTCATTACCGTGGAAAAGGTTAGGGTGATGTTCGATTTTGTTTTCTTGTGCAGTAGTTAGATATCTTATTTGATGTTCCTGAATTCAGTTTTACTTTAATTATATTTTTGCTCTTTCTACTAAGAATAAGAATATCATGTTCTTCGCCTCCAAGTTTTTTGCTAGCAGGGGTGGATTGTAGGTAGCAGATCTCCATCGAATTTCAAAAGATTTACCACACCCTAACAAATCAAATCAAACCATCTCAAGTAATCATCAACCAGAGGGTTGTATGCCTAGCATCAATTTTTTTTTTGGAACAATTTACACTATTTTCTCTTTAATGCAGGGTTAACTTCTGCAGGGCCTTCTATCTTTCTGATCACATTCCCTGCTTCATATAGTTGCATATTAACTTTCTTATCATTTTCTGACAGGCCAAGAGAGGGCGTGGGCGAACCCCTACTCCTGGTAGATATCTTGGTCTGAGAAGAATCCCTCGTAAGAGTTTTATATGTTTATTATATCAGCAGCGCATTTTGCCCCCTTCGCAGTACTTGCCCGACTAATACTTAAAATATTTGTTGCAGCGCATCGTCGGTCCCCCAGCCGCTCACCTTACAGGGGTCGTCGTCGGTTGAGCAATTCAGATAGAGAAAGATCTTATTCTCCTTACTACTACAGTAGGTCTCCATCTCCTTACCGACGACGATACAACCGATCACCCAACAGAAGGCGCAGATATCACTCCTCTGTGGAGTCCAGATCACGTTCTCGATCTACAAGTCCATATTACAGCTCACGCAGTCCATCCCCAAGGGTGAGTAGAAGTTCAAGGAGGAGCTATTCCAGAAGCTTTTCTCCAGCCGTTACCGTTAGGAGAACTCCAGCCGTTACCGTTAGGAGAAGGTATAGGAGGAGAAGTTACTCCAGAAGCATCTCTCCAAGACGAAGCTACAGAAGAAGGCGTGACTCGAGCAGCGTTTCACCGAGAAGGCACCACCGGAGGAGCCCTTCACACACTACCGTTTCTAATAAGAAGAGATATTCCCGTGAAAGTTATTCTCATAGCAGGAGCTTCAGCTCGCATTCTACAACTGTTTCTAGCTCGTCAAATAGGTCTACTTGATCGTATCATTCTACAACTGTTTCTAGCTCGTCGAATTGGAGTCTAGTTGATCGTATCATTTGGCTTTAAAAAAGGTATTTTGACTGAATTAAACCTTTGGGTCTGCTTATTGTGTATGTACTCAATTAATTGGATCTTTCTTTATCGTTTAGATCTGACGTTGGCAAAAATTAGAGTTTAGAAATTGGGGGTGATTTAGGCTTTCATTCGAGATAGTTTTTTTACTGCTGCTTAAGGCAGTTTTATAAGGCACTTCCTGTTATTACTGCTTGGTTATTTATAAATCAAGTTCATTTTATTCTGATCCTAGTTTGCGTTGAGGCTAAAATTGATTTGATTTCGGGTTATGCCATTTTTAAATAATTTTATTTTGGCAGAGTAAAGAAAGGAAGGATAATTTTAAATAAGAATTTATTTTAAAATTGATCATTGTTTTTTAAATAAACTTATAATCCTAAGTTCCCTCAGTTATGAATTATATAACATTGAATGAAATTTATAAGAGCATCTTCGACATTGGAAATAGTATGGGGACGTTTATATTTGGATAGATGAACCTTTTTAATGATCCTTCACTGTTAAGATTGCACCATAAGATTAACACAGTAGAATAGGAGCTCTTATAATAAATGGCAGTGTTATTATTAGTTATTAAAAATCATCGATACAAGTTGACGAGATTGGATGCATGTACGGTAAAAAATACGACAATCAACGCCAAAAAGAGAGCTTCAACTATATTTAGTCCAAAGGACAAAAAACAAATATTATTTATAGACTAGACAGGCAACATCGCTAATTCAACAGAGTATACTCTTGCTTTATGTAACTGATTGGAACACAGAAGACCTACTGTTCATGTAAACTTAGATTATGAGGACAATCTCAGTAAAAATGATTTGAGTAGTTGTAATTGTTTAATTTACTAAACGATAAGCGCAATATTAGTTTCAAAACGTATTTGAGGGTAGGAAGTAAATGAAAAGAGGCCGCCATCTCTTTATTCAGCTCAAGGAAACTAATAATCACTAATAAACGCTCAAATAAGTTTGATTTTGAGCTAAATTTCTTTCTGGAGAGTTGCAAGTATAAATTTATTCCACACATTTTTTGATATAATATATTAATAACAGATCAGATTTGTTACCGGTCCCTCGATCCAAATTTGTGAATATATTCATTCTATCATTAGCTCCAGCAACTTGAACCGGTTTGCCCCATGAAATCATCTATGGCACAGGGCAGGGGTTAATTCCCCATATCTCTTTAGCGTACTGAGAGATTGTTCGATCGCTGCTGAATTTGCCACAACCTGCAGTGCTCAGAATAGACATCTTCACCCACCTTTTCTTGTCCCTGCAACATCATTATAGCATTTTCATTGTTAACTTTATAGTTGAAAGCACACATTAAGTTCATTTGCAGACTGAAGCAAAACATGCAAATTTCTATGTGGATACTACAAAACTAATTGCAGGCTGTGCTGAAATGGAGCTAGGAATAAAAATCTACTAGTTTATATGACCCAACGAGTTCATAGACATTTTGTAAATAAACTTAAAAAGAGTTATTGTTTCTTACTTGTATGCTTCATCAACCTGAGCTTGTGCATCCATATAGCTTGGAAAATCCTGGCCTACGAGGAAGTAATCGCCGCGTCCATAGCCAGAGTTTCCCTCCAAGGAGTCTAAAAGTGGTTCGTAGTTGTATGTACCAAAAGCACCACTCCTTATGAAGTGCTTGGCCTCTTCAAATCGTGGATCCGGCTTGAACTGTTACCAGTAACAAAGGGTGCAAAATAAGATGGAAGTCCTAATCAAATGTATGCTTAAGAAGCAAAGGGTATTTTTCTGCTCAGGAATAATATGCTTCAAAATTAATTGAAAATTTACTCAAAATATTCCTTGTTAATGGAGTTAATTGTGGCAGTCAAAAAATTATTAGTTCTACAATAGTTAACTCATCAATCAATACAACAAGGAAGGTTACGGGAATGAAATTCTGCAAAAAATATTTTAGGCAAGTATCACTCAGAAGAGAGTAATAAAAGAGTTCGAAGGCTTGAAGCAACAAAAGGAGCCACGACTGGATCTCTATCATGCTTTCTCTTCATTTTAATTCGATCTCGTTCTAGCAACACAGAAAATATATTATCAATGGAATTCGTAAAATATTTCAACGATAAAATTGAATGTTTACCAAACCATTTTCTCTCTCCTTGCGCAATCGTGGCACTTCATCTGCTTTTGCACCAAAAAGGAAGAAATTGTCTCCTCCAATCTCTTCTCTTATTTCAACATTTGCGCCATCCAGTGTACCAATAATGAGACATCCATTTAGTGCAAACTTCATGTTGCTAGTCCCGCTAGCTTCCATGCCAGCCGTACTGATGTGTTGAGACAGATCACTACCGGGAATTAGAATTTCAGCCACGGAGACATTGTAATTTGGAACAAAGACAACCTGGATTAATTATGACAAGAAAACAAATAATTTAGATTGTATATATGTTGAAGTATGTCACAGATTAGTATAGATTGTGAGAAATCTCTAATTATCAAGTAGCTGATGATTAACCTGTAGCTGACTTTGAGCTGGATAAACTTCTGATATAAGGATGGCCTTTATCAACTAATCTTACGATATACATCTTCGCTAATGATATATTATAGGAAAGTAAATTTATACTTGCTGGCTCAAGTAATATATTTGAAACCGGGTAATCTCAAGGGAGAATTGAGAAGGTTTGTAGAGCTTAAAAATAATATTTGTCTCTAACTATATCCAACCAAATGATGGAGTGAATGAATTTTATCATCTTGCAAAACATAATTTCTAACTTCAAATGAGCCCTTGGCAGGAAAGATATATGAGTACACATAACATACATCAAACAAATGAAAGAACTTAAAGAAGTAGTTGACCATTGTTTCTAGTTAAGAATCTATTTTATAGACCATTTTGTAGTTTTGAGCTACTAATTTGCCAGATGAGTTTGATCAACAACAATTTCTAAATCCTCAGTTCTGGTCTGTTTACCCAAAAAATTGGGATACATTAAGCCTGCTCAACTGACCAAAGGGTTATAATTTAATTAACTAGAGCACCAACAGTCAAAACTAGACCAAAGCATGCACATTTCAAAATAGATTCTAAACCCTAAATCGACATAAACATTAACATTTTTTTTAAACACAATTACTCTCCCAGAAGTTTAGTTTCTTGTCACAGCAACCTAAATATTCAAGGTTATGTGTTCCTACCAGATCTTTCTTTGGAATCTGAAATCTATAATAAATTTCAAGCAATCTACATTTCAATATCTAAATTAAATTCTTAAACTACGAGGACTCCAACTACAAATTGATAAGAAAAAAAAATGCAATAAACAATATCTCATTCATTAAACATTCTTACAAGTGGATGGTCCTCCTCTCAGTTATATATGATTGTCCATTCCAAGCCTTCAAATTAAAAGTATATAATATGTCATTTGAGGAGAAAGAGTTCAATTCATCAAGATATAAGATGGTCAAAGCTTCAAACTATTTCTTTTAACCCAAAGGAATAGGGAATTCATAATGCCTACAATAACTAGCCTACACAGGGTTTATTTAGTTCAAGGTTTCACGTCACATTAGAGTTAAGTCCTCGTAGTTAATTAACCCTCATAACGCGTTGAAGAGAACTCTCGATTAAGGATGAATTAACATTTAAACGTTAAGCACTTTTAAATTTTGGTTGTGGGGGATGAAGGTAAACCCAATCAAGATCACATGATTCCATAGTCCCAGGTATATCGTAAGTTTCAATCTACCAACACTAATAATCGTTGATTGCAATATCCAGGGAATCTGATTAGCAATCATGAGTTGCCTCATCTCAGAGATCCCGAGTAAATTGAAGTGGATAGAAATAGCTTATTTGGTTTGGTTTGGGACTTGCGGCTCCGTTTAGGAGTTACCCGTAGTATAGATTTAGGTCAGGTCTTATGACCCTGTTTGGAGTTACCCGTAATATAGATTTAGGTTAGGGTTTTGAGACGTTGTTTGGTCCCGAAATTGGTCTTTCGAGAATTGTTTGTGATATGGTGTTTACCCTTAAATTTCGTCTGCCTTCCGTCACCCCCGCCCCACGAAGGAGGTTGGGGAGAGCACTTGCCATTTTGTAGTCCGCCCAGCCGGATAGGATTCAACGGCCGAGGGCTTCGGGATGTTGTTTGGTCTCAGAATACGTCTTCAATCCTTCAGCTTGATGATTGCATCTTATGCTTTATGTTTCAAGAAAACATAATGGAAGGCTTGCGTGAGGCGTGAAATCAGGCATGTGGAAGAACAGGAAAGGGCCGTTTATATCTGATTTCCTTCGTAAGTGAAGAGTAGGTGGATCAAAGACGGTCGTGTGGCTCGCATGGGTGCCGCGATCAACAGAGGCCAGATCTAGGGAGTGGAGGTGTGGCCTGCAAAGGCGGGTGGCTCGGCTATGCAGTCGGAGGCAGACCGAACGGGCTTGTGAGCTCAGATTCTCTTCGGGCTCGGAGAAGGAAGCGCGATCGACAAAGATAGGTGGGCCAGCTTCGGATTCACAAAGACGGCGGTGGATCGCGATCAAAGGTGTGGATTGCAGGTTAGTTGCTGAGTCGAAGATGGAGCAGAACAACAAAATCCCCCGCACAATTTCACCAAAAAAACATGCAAGTGAGTGTAACTCAATTTTTTCATTTTCTCATTGTTTTATACAAACCAAATAAGCCGTTGTCTTAATTGCAACGTGCCGTCAATGTGGGAACGTGGCAACGACGTGTCATCATTTTCATTTCGTTTTTTCTTCTTTTGCACAACACTATATTGCGTTATTGACATATATATTGCATTTTTTCTTTTTTTTCTTCTTACACAACACTATATTGCGTTACTGACATAATTTCCTCAACACTTGATTGTTGGGTATAAGAAAAGTTTGGGTGGTGGTCCATATGAGTATTTCAAAGATAACGATCCATTTTTTGTAGATGAGTTGTTTGACTATAATGAATCTTAGGATCATTTAGCTATGTTGAAATGCATGATTGCTAGCTCTTTGTGCTCGCAAAGATTGGAAGAGAACTTCAATTCTTAATGCTCATGTTTCTTGCAATAGCAAAATATGCAAGTTAGTTATCAATAACTGAAGGACTGGGGGAATATCTAAAGACATTAACTCGACTATATATGATTCAATGATGAGCCACATAAGCCCTTTAAGTTCCAAATGAGTTGCCATATTTTCCATAAAACCATTTTTTTTTAATTTTAATTTTAATTTTATTCGCACAAACATAGTTAGCTTACTAAACCATTGTTAATGGTCATAACAGGCTCCATGACTCAATGCCATGGTTACAACAAAACATTCCCTAACTTAAGCTATGTTGTCATGGTCAAGGCTCCCTGCTAATCAAGGACTGTTAACAAGCAAGCCCTAGGGGATAAAACCATAGGGTCAGGGTCATGACAGGGTTAACTATTTCTACCTTTACACCTATTTCACAAGACCTAAACACATACCGCAAGTCTTCCTTAAATTCTTGAGTCAGAGTGATCTTCTTAATCAAGAGTACTCTCAAGATTAGCAGAGGTAATTAATTATAAAAAATTATGCCTGATATGTCATCAAAAAATTATCTTGATCGGGCACGAATCTCGATGCAAAATCAAGTTGGAAACTTTGAAATTAAAATTAGGACCATCCGAACTCCAATTTCAGCAAACTTACATTCGAACTGAACGTCTCGGAAATACGAACCCAACGACACCAAATTCGAATCAATTCGAGCCCAAATGAGTCCAAATCAAGGACCCGAAGCGTTGTTGGAAGGTTCGAACCACAATTTGGATTACCAAATGGTTTCTAAACATTACGTGCTTATAGTTGAATCGAGCGGCTCGACGAGACGAATCCAATGAGCCCAAGATTGCCAAATTCTGACATCACTAAGACCTTCAAATGTCTGACGAACGGTCCATAATTAAGGGATTCAATATCGGCCATCCATCCAACCACTCCCCATTTACTCTTGATCTCTCACCTATTTACGGGCCATGCCACTCCAGAAATCTATAAACATACCCCTCATTTCTCTTGAGAGAGGACCGAAGCAAGATGAGAAGAAGGAAGAAGAGAAAGAAGAGAAGGAAGAAGCTCCTCCTCGACCACCGCCGGATCACTATTTGAGGCCCCACCTCCGCCGAACCAACGTCTAACGTTGTTGCTCCGCCGGACCACCGCCTAATGTCGTTGCTCCGCCGGACCACCGCCTAACGTCGTTGAGGCCCTCACCTCCGCTGGACCACCGCCTGACGTTGTTGCTCCACCGGACCACCACTTGATGCCCTTTCCTCCGCTGAACTACCACTTTAGGCCCTCTCCTCCACCGAACCTATGCTTGACGTCGTTGCTTCGCCGGACTACCACTTGAGGCCCTCACCTCCGCCGGACCACCGTCTAACGTCGTTGCTCCGCTGGACCACCACTTGAGGCCCAGACTTCCGCCGGACCACTGCCTAACGTGGTTGCTCTGCTGGACCACCACTTGAGGCCTTGTACTCCATTGGGCCACCACCTGAGGCCCGTACTTCTGCCGGACCATCACCTGAGGCCCGAACTTCCATCAGGACACCACCTGATGTCCAGAGTTCTACCAGAGTACCGCCCTACTACAACGGCCTTTTAGATCCCGGTCTCCTGCCGACTACTGTCCTTCCGACCTCCGTCGCCTACTATGGTCGTTCCGACCTCCATCACCAGACAACGATCCTTCAGACCCCGGTCTCCTGTCAACTACAGTCTTTTTGACCTCCGTCGCCTACTATGATCATTCCGACCTCCATCACCAGACAACGATCTTTCAGATCCCGGTCTCCTGCTGACTACGGTCCTCCCGACCTCCGCTGCCGACTACAGTCCTTCCGACCTCTATTACTAGACAACGATGGTCCTTCTGACCTCTATCCCATCGACTATGATCGTGCCGACCAAACAAACACATCTATGCTAATTATTGTAACTCCCACCATGTAATGCGCTCTATATGATGTACATTTGTGACATCAAGCCAAGGCCTTCTCCTAAGGAAGGACCTCATTTGTAATCAACTGCAAATACTAGTGGATTCATTCAAACTGGGTCATGTCCCGTGGTTTTTCCCCCTTTTTTAGAGGTTTCCACGTAAAAAATCTGGTGTCTCTTATGAACGCTACACCCTCTCTCTTATCTGATTGTGTGTTGGATCTTCGTATAATGTTAAGACGTTAAACTATATATTTCTCTACCGCCGCGAATACTCCAGGACGCAACAATGCCCATAAGAAGTATTGAACCTATATTTAAATAAATTATGATCTAACATCAAGAGAAAATCTAATTAAACAAAATCCAATATACCTCAAGGAAAAATCATTTTAAGCCTGTGTAACTAGTGCCCTTAATTTTGAATTTACATCCCTCCCCAGGATCACTTTGCTTCCTGGCAATTATGAGCTACCATTAATTCTCATCTAAGTGCAGAAAAAGTCCTAAATACTATGGATCCATAACGCTCACCTCCTTTATTCTCTATATCATAGCAAGATTGAAAAGGCAGGGACCCTTGCAACACAAATCAATTCACAATTGCAAGGAGCAGCGCTTGTGGTGTATTGGCCGTAAGGAGAGGGGTCTGGATGAATTTCCGATGTTTAGCAAGGATATTTAGCCTTTTATGAGAATAATGATTGCTGTAACTAAAATTTAAAACTGCTTGATTTTTAAATATATTTGAACAGATGGAAACATTTGGGAAAATCACATGCCATTTTTTAGTATGATTGACAAAACTGCAGGATTAAATTATAGTTTGACTAGTTTTGTAATAAAAAAATCACAAAGCACTTATCAGAACCTAAAAGGTGCAATAGCGCTAATCGTAATTTTGACAAGAACACTGAAAACAATTCCTGCTATCTTCACAAATCACAATAATTACAAACTATAATCACCATACCTTCAAATAGTCCTTAATCTCAGGATCATTGTTGATCACAGAACCAACATCATTCACAAGCTTTACTATTCTCTTTGCATTTGTATACGTTGCAAATGCTTTTCCTCCAATCATGATGGTCCGTGGAGTCGCTTTCTTCCTTCCTTCATCGCCCATTTCCTGAAAACCAGTTTCATGGTCATATCCAGAGTTTTATTTGTATCACTCAAAATCAAATATGATTTTTTTTTTTTTTTGGGAAAGCAACCAATTAGTTAAATTCTGCCCGCTACATATGATTTGTTTGTATTATTCCATCAACCTTTGAGGCTCATGACATGCAGCTTCGTTTAAAACTCTGATTACCGTTAAATTTGGAAGACTTAAGTCCATGAATTTGAGGTATATGTGGGATTCTGTTACAGTTTGCTTTCAAAGGATCTTAGTTCTATTTAGTGAACAAAATAAAGAGGTTTCGAGTTGAATATTAATGCCATGAGGCCAATATAGTATGTAATAAAGAGATCTCTACACACCTTCAATCTTTTATATCTATACACTGCCCCCAGAATGTTTAATAGCTGTCTCTTATATTCATGTATGCGCTTAATTTGGATATCGAAAAGGCTGTTTGGATCAATCATCACTCCTGTAATGTTAAGTATATATTGTGCTAGGCGACTTTTGCTTGCCATCTTTGCTGAAGCCCATTCAGCATGCAACTCCTCATTGTCAGCAAACTGAGCCAAAAAGTTGTCATAAGAACACGCATTAAGGTAGTGGGTACTTGACTACAAACCACTCAAACAAACAAAAGAGACCAAACATTGCAGAAGTTTGCAAGGTTGAATAACAACGTACTTGAGAAAGCCCAGAAAGGAGATCAAGATTAGTGATCCAAGCATCACCCTTCAGCCACTTTGTAATTATGTTGCTCAACTCCTGGTTACAGAAACAGAGCCATCGACGAGGCGTAATACCATTTGTCTTGTTCTGAAACTTACCAGGCCATAGCGAAACATAGTGCGCAAATAATTCAGACTTTAAGATATCACTATGTAACTGTGCTACCCCATTTACCTAAAAGGTTTATCGAAAAACCAAATTCAACATTTAGGTAAGGCTGACATCAGAATATCAATACTAGTAATGGACAAAAAATGTAACTGATCATGCTTAGAACTTGTAATCACAGCTAATAATATTTACTGCAGCTAAGAGAAAAGAAGAATCTGAGGTAGTCTACTTCCAGTATGTAATTACGGAGTCATATTAGATGGAATATGCAACAGGTTTCAAAATAGAAAGTTCACGTAGAAGGTTGAACACATCTGAGAAAGTATATAAAACAAGTCAGAATTTTTTTAATACATTTTATGATTATCCAGTCAAAAAGTAGGTCATTCGCATACAAATTTCTGATCAGAAAGTTTAAGCATCACTCAATTATACTTCTAATGAAAAAACAAGGATCCAATAATTGATGCAATACTGCAACATTGTAAACTGTGAAGTTCTGCTAAAATGCTTTTTTTTACTGAATACAATCTGAGTTTTAGATCTAGAAAATAATTGCTTGATTATATTAGGAAAAACATGAAAAGTTCAAGATTCTTAAGGGACGTGGAACTGCCTTACTGTGTGTGAAGAGACGACACACAAATTAGCCATGCGTACTACGGGTTTCTCTGGATTGGAACTATCAAGAATTTGCATCAACGGTAGCTTGCTCTCCATGTCCCTATGGTTGGAATTTACCATCGCTTTGAACTAAAAAAAAATGGAGAAATGGGAAACATTAAATAATAGTCAGTCCAATTAAACAGCATAAATAAAAAGGAAGAGGGTCATACCCTCTTATCGATTTCTTCAATAATTTCCATATGTCGGGGAAGAAGTTTCCACATTATAGCCTGTGACCATTTCTCTAATGCTTCCGGAAGAACTGTGTGATTGGTGTAAGCAATAGTCCTGGAGTAGTTCATACATTTAATTAGCCAAATAGCCTTTACAGTGCAAGCAGAAAACACATCAAATAATGAGGAAAAGGCAGCCTATTTTAAAAATGAATGCAATCTCAATGACGAGAAAGCAAAAATACCGATGCACCTTGATGTCACATCCCAGGCTTCATCCCAACCAAGCCCTTCATCATCCAGCAATAGCCGCATTAGTTCTGGTATGGCAAGTGTGGGATGAGTATCATTCAGTTGAACAGCAACTTTGTTAGGAAATTCAGACCATTGATACGGCCCTTTTCCTTCTTTCCTCTCCTTGAATCTAGCAATAATATCCTGCAATATCAAGTTTTTTTTTTAAGGCCAATCACATCTTAAATAATGTCATCATCACTTGCCCCAACTATTTAGCGTTGGATAACAATCATATCTTAGATATCCTAAGTTCCAAACATATGAAGTCTACCGAATAAGTAATCATGACCGTTTATTCTAGGCAAGGGTTCATCTAGTGAACAGCAGACTTGGCATCTTCCATATATTCCAATATAGTATAAGCATGCACTTCACAATCCCTGCTGGCTTACAAGAAGACTACTGCAGCCAGCTTGGTCTATAACAGCCAAAACAGTAGTATTTCAAGTTTTGAGTTTCATTAACATACGGTCCAGACCTGACTTCACATTGAGAATCTACAGCAGCTCACATTTATATACCATCAAATTTAAGCCCCATCAAAGAGGTCTTGAAGTGCATTTGTGTGAATCAAAATAGTTGGAATAGAAGTAATGATGATGCTGACAAGAAAATGCCTTAAAATTTACAGGACCAAACTCAAAATGAAACGGGGAGAGCGGAAAGTAATAGAACAATATGGACACTTTGATAGAGTATAATTGTGAAATGAAATATAAGATAAATTCATCTAAAAAACAATCAGATGGATATGCACAATGACTCATATACATTTCACATGTTCATTATAGCCTGACCCAAACAATACCATTACCAAAAAAGTGAGAATTAAGTAAGAGGTAAAACCTATCACCATTTCCAATGGAAATGCTTCTCAAGTTACTTCGACAACGAAAAGAAACAAATTAAATATGACAGTAAATGCAGATAATCGCCTAAAAACATGATGCAAAAGAACACAAAACAAACAAAATATCATGGGCCAACCCTCCCAAGTGTTGAAAGGCAAATGCTTCCTTGTTTGAATTCAGATGTTAAGAAGAAATCAGTTTGAGAAACTAATTTTCATTATTATTGTGGTTGGTCAAAAAAGAAGTATGAGTACAAATGCTAACAGGAGATTTAGGAGCCACCACTTACTGAAAACAACACTTTCAAGTCAGAGGAATGGTCCTCATCAATGAGGAGCATGCATATTAAATATACTATATGATGGAAATCAAGAAGTATTGCTGCATTGAAAGTAAATAAATTATGGATTTATATGAGTTATATCATTAAATTTTATTTTTCTTTTAGTTATTTTATATAAAATATGTCTATGACATCAAGTCTTATACAAATGGGATGTACTCCGCAATATTTTGATTTTTGAGAAGTTTGTTAAATCAAGCTCTTTGATGCATCATTTCACCTTATCCCATAGAATTCCAATATGCACACATACAGTTCAAAAGTTTCTGATAGATCGGCTAAGCCGGTGGGCCCCACAAGGGGGGCGAAGGGTAAGAAGATCAAAGATGAGTAATTATTTACCATAGAAGACCAAGATTGGAAGGGAATTAAGAATATTTAAAGAGGGCTGATTTGATTGGGAGGAAAATAGGAAGGTTTGTTTATGGAAAGAGAGCTGATTTGATTGGGAGAGAATTATGAAGGTTCTAAATATGGTTATTGTATGTTAGAAAGGATTTAATTAGGAATGTTTCCTAAATCATGTTTATGTTACTTAGGAAGATCCTAATTATTTAGGATGGTTTCCTAAAATATGTTGATTATGAATGTTCTATTTGTGTTATGGTGTTCTAGGTCTATTTAAGGGGGAGTTTGTCTAGGGTTTAGGAATACGATGTGACTGAGTTTTGGTTTTGCAGTAGTTCTTTTCTTCGAGGGCTTCCTTGCAGTGTCTAGGTTGATTGGAAGAGCCGATCTAACTCTCGAATTGTAGATCACTTGTATTTTATTTTCTCTTATTAAATTATTAATACAAAATTGACCACCATTTTGGTTTTATGATAGTTTTTCTATTTGTTATTTTATGTTTTTGCTTCTAAGGCATATCAAATTGGTATTTGAGTAATTTCTTGGGATCGATGGCTGGGGCAAGAGTTGAGGTGTTGGAAGAAAGGTTCTGAGCAAAGTAGGCAGCTGAGAAAGGATATGAGATCGTTGAATGACCGCCTTTTAGCAATGGAAATAAGGTTTGGGAATTTGGAAGATATGATGAAAAAAATCAAGATGCAATCGAAAACTTCACCGGCGATTCCTAGGGATGAACCAAAAGGAAATAAAATTCTAGAGGAGATGATGAGAAAGCTCACGGAGATGCAATCTAAAACCCCATTGACGGTTCCAATTGCTAACCCTAATCAAGATTTGATTGTGATTCCCTTGTCCGAATCTAAAAGGAAAGAGATCAAACGAGAAGATTTCAATGAAGAGAAACTCCTTTCATCAAGAACCATCTCCCAGAGCTCTGCTAAGGAGCATAATAAGTTTTTTGGATGGGGGGACAACAAGGAGGGAATTTTATGGTGGAGGTGGTGGGGCCAACCACTATGGGAGGCATTTCAGGCAAGATGATTGAACGACCAGAGATGGAGGGGTCAAGCTGAGTCATGGGGATCATGTCATGCAAGGAGGGTGGAAAAAAGGTGGGATTCCCAACCTCGATGCATGGGAAAACATGGAGGGATCACGACGAACGCTACGCTGGAGGAGGAAGAAGCTATTAGGGCAGTGACGATTCCAGGGTGAGAAAGTTGGAGGTGCGAATAATTGAGGATAAAAACATTAGCAACATAGACTAAACTCCATATAGCACAAAAAGTGCTAAACAAGTTTAAGGAGCAGTTGCATGATGCAGAAAAAACAAAGGTTCAAGCACTTGTTGAATTAGAAAAAGTTAAGGAAGCAGTTGAGGAGCTGACACAAAAACTGATTACAATCAATGAGTTTAAAGAGGAAGCATTAAAAGCAACAGAAGATGCAAAAAGTCAAACAAAGCTGCTTGAACAGGAAAGCCTTGCCAACAATTCTGAAAAGGACATTTCCCGGAAGCACGAATTAAATAGTGCCATAGAGCAATTTGCTACCGCCCTCTCCAAACTGGATGCAGCAAAGCTCGAGCTTAGGAGGACCCAGAAGGAATTTGAGACATCCATGAATGCTAAAGTCACTGCCATCCACCAAGAATTTATAGCAAAGTAGCTTTCTGATGCTAACAAAAGAAGGCCGCTCAACTTGCCAAGGATATTGCAGCCATGCAGGACTTACTAGTGCACGTGAAAGTTGCTACAGAACAAGCCCAATAGGATGAGTCCAAAATAAGTTCAGAGAAGGAAACCAGCAGACAATCTTACAAGGTGACCATAGAAGATAATGAAGCCAAATTGGCCTCTTTAAAGAAAGATTTTAATACTAAACTTCATGAAGACCTAAAGTGTAAAACCCGAAATTCATCAATCGTAAGAGTTGCACGCATCTCGATGCATCACAATGAAATTTCAAAAGTCGTCGGATTTTGACGAAATTAATTTTATAAAATTCTACGCAAAATTTTGAGCAAATTGGTATAAAGAATCTATATTTAATTTCACTTAATTTGATAGTTAAAAATCATAGAAGTTTCATTATACTTAAAGTGCCCTTAATAATATTAAAATGAAATTAGAGCATGTGAGGGCAAGATGGTAAATTGGAAATATCATAACCCCCCCCCACCCCCCCCCGCCCCACCCCCCCCCCCCCCCCCCACACACACACACACATTTATTAAGGGGACCGAAATCCATTCGGGTACCATATGTTGTTTTCGGCCGAACCAAAGGGAGGAGGCAGACGGGAGAGGGCGAACGGGAGATTTCGTGGGCGGCACCAGCGGCGTTTTCCGATGGCTGGATTTGGGGGAAATCGAAGAGGAAAGTTAAGAGAAGACTAATGTATGTTTTAAGTTAAGAAAATCCTTCTCTTTCTCTAGATTTTTTGAAGAAAAAAATCTAGGGTTTGACAAAAACTTCAAATTTCTTTGGGAAATTGATAGGGAAGATGGAGGGATGATTTTTAAACTTAAAAATGAAGTTTTTTCCCAAAACTTTTTGAGATTGAAAAGTTAGGGTTTTTCATAATTTGTGAATTTTAAGAAAGCCCTTTTACGATTTTTGTTTCATATGATATTAAGAATGTTTTAATGGTGGAAAATTAGGGTTTTAGGAAAAAAATTAGTTTAATAATTTTTTAATTAAAATAGATCCAAAAATTTAAGTTAATCTAATTATTAATTAGATTTAGAAGGGAGTTCAGTATGATTATTAGATGAAATTTATGAATTTTAGGTATCCTAAAAATTGGAATTTTAATAAATTCAAAAATAGAATTTAATTAAAGTGATTATTGAAAATATTCTATGATAAATGCTTAGTATGATTGTATTTACACTTATCCTTAGTCGTCGATTAAGGAGATGCCTCGAGCATAAGCGACGTCGTTTAAGTTTACTATACTTGTGAGGTAGGTACTTGTATTTAATATAAATTCATGTTTCTAAATTTTTCTTTTATGTTAAATTTCACATGTTAACATTATCTGCATTTTTAGTTTTCAAGAAATGTTAAATTTTTGCACTTATGTTTATCGTTACATTAAGTGTTAAACCTTTAAGGTTAAATATGATGGCATATTTCTTCAAATGAAATTTAGATAGACATGGGAACATTCGAACATGAAACAGTTTAAGCAATATATATGAATTTATGAATTACTTAAGCCCTATGATATATATTGTTATTGTATGTGCGTGATGATCTAGAGTACCAAATGATAAAGGACTCTTCGGAGCCAATGGTAAAGAGACTCTTTGGAGAAAATGATAAAGGAGCTCTTCGGAGCAAATGGTAAAAGAATGATCAAATTTGACTGTGTACCTGATCAGTACAAAACATTGGTACTTCCGAGACGGGTGTATTATATTATGAAGCATTTTATGTATTTAAAGAAATGTTATGTTGAAAGAAAAAGTTTATGAAGAATGAAAAATTTTAAGAAAATAAAAGAGAAATGTTATATAGTATATGCATATTAATGTCAAGTATGTTTTCTTTATTTTCTCAAATTTTTCTGAATGAAAATTTCACGCATAACGTATTTTTTTGTATTGTTTCATAAATTTATGATAAATACATGTTACCTGCTGAGTGTTAACTAACCCTGCTTGTGGAAATATTTTTCAGGAGAAACTGCTAGAGAGTGATGGCTGAAAGATCGTTTACCTACCGTCGTAGAGGATTCCAGAATGTTAGGTTTTTATGTTCATGTTATGTAATATGTTGGTTGATGTGTTATGAACTACTGTAATGTTTTTAGTTTATATTTTTAGAGATTTTATATTTGATGTATTAGAGATATTTCAATTTGAAAGTTTAGTGGCTCCTTTCCCTGTTTTGTTATTGGATGATTATTGTATTTATGTCATTTATGAAATGAAAGTTATAAGTGTTCTCCGTACGACCGTCTGTTCCTGCCCCGTTATTTTGAGCTAACCGGGCCAGGTCGTAACAAGAATGGTATCAGAGATAAATGTTTAAGAATACTGATCAATATAAGAGGATATAAAATAATTGTATGGGTCTTAGAATGTATATAAAGTGTGAATTTTATGAATTTTTTATTACGATATTGTGTTTCATCTTAGAGATATGGATCATGAGCAGAATGCCATTGATGACAATGGAATTGAAGAAGGAATGGACCTACCACCCATGAACCCTGAGCCTACTGCCACTAATGATAATGTAGATGAAGCAGGGAGGGTGCTACCTGCATTAGCAGATCCTCCAGGAGGTGGCAACAACGTCACAATGGAGTCATTTGCTCAGATGCTGGCAGCAATGACTCAGATGATCAAGAACGCCCAGACTCAGGCCAGTGGCAGTGGGAGTACTCCCATGGATAAGAACTTAAAGTTGTTTCAAGATATGAAACATCCTTTATTTTTAAATGGTGCACCTTTAGAGACAGAGAATTGACTGATGAGAATAGAGAAGATTTTGGAAGGTATGTCTTGCCCTGAGGATAGGAAGATTACCCTTGCTGCCTATGCTTTTGATAGTGAGGCAGAAAGATGGTGGATAAGTCAGTGACAAGAGACTTTTGGAGGGCGAGCTAGCAATAAAGTCTCCTGGGGAGATTTTGTGAAGGTATTAAGAGATTGGTTTGTGTCCATGTCAGCCAAGAGATAAATGCAAGACAAGTTCAACAAACTGGTTTAAGGGGATCGTTCCATTTCATAGTATGAGGCATAATTTACTATACTGTCTAGCTATGCCCCTCACTTGATACCAAATGCTGAAGAGAAGTGTCATCGCTTCCTTTCTGGACTAAATGATATAATAAGACAGCCTCTCATACCTTTTGGGATTGAAGACTATTCCACTTTGGTGAAAAGAGCCAGAAGGATCGAGATAGACTTACAAGCGACTCAGAGGAGTGATGAGGATATAGCTCAGAGATTCAGACACGTGTACCAACGACGGAATCGTAGACCGACAGCTATGATTCAGCGTCTTTACTTCTAACGCATTATGTTTTATCTAGTCTTGTTGTATGCATTATGTTTTCTTTAGTTTTTTTTATTTTTTGATTTTACCCCTATGGGGAGTGTCTTGTCATTGTAGCCCGGAGGGCAAGTTTGTACTTTTCCTTTTTCATGTTAGAGGCCTATATATAGTGGCCCTATATATTGTAGTAAGATGACGAATATTTGAATGAAAATTGTCTTTTGCTTCTTCTTCTTGTGAGATCACTAGAGAGAAGGGAGAGAGAGAGAGCTCAAGGTGAGCAAGTGCAAGGCCCACCAGTCGTTGAAAGAGTCCACGGCTCGTGGTTAGTTTACTCCTATCTTACTTGTGTGTTCTTTTATCTTCCTTTCCCCAAGTCACTCGCCGGCCCCTTCCTACCCCTCCACCACCGGTTGCTTAACCTCCTCCACCCAATTCATCCTCTAGCTCTACCACCTCAATCCCACCCACCAACCTAGCCCCCCAACCCGACGCCTAGCCGCCCCCTCCCCCCTTTGCCGCTGGCCCCCTCATAATTTCCCCCTCATTATGTTGATTTAAATCACCATAATGACTTCCTAATTTAGCTCAAGCACGAGAGGTAAGTTTTGAGTTCTTTTGAAATTCAAATTCGAATTTCAAGTTCTTTCCATATAGGAAATCCCAAATTAGGAAAGTTATCAATTATGAATTCAATTACAAAATAAATCAAATTGGATTTATTATTCCCTTACCTAATCTACATCACCTATTTGGAAACTCCCATTTTTCTCACCCCAATCCCTCCTCCACCCCCTCATGAAGCCGCCGACCCCATGATGGGCTTCCCCATTAATTGCCCACTTAATCCCATAGCCCAATTTGAAATTTGAATTTAATTTCAAAATGTTTCCCTCCAAATTCACTTAAACTGAAATTAAATTCAACTTTTCTAATCCCAAACTCCTTCTAATCCAAATCCTAGCCGCCTCCCCTTCTCCTCAAGCCGTCCCACCCCTCTTCCCCTACCCAAGCCGCCGGCCTCCCTCTTCTCACTTTATTCTCCCTACTCGTACTCTCTCCTCTCTTACATCAATGGTGCATGGCTGATCTTGAGATCGAATACGGATTTTTATTCGACGAGCAAGGAAGGACAGATATCCTTGGCTCCCCATTCTTTGACGTTTTCTTCGGCAACGATGAAACTGTTGAAGGGTACATCGACCGCATCTTGTATCAACTAACATTGTCAATTGAAGAGCACCTTCCACTGGGTCGTTGGATAATCATTGGTCATCCACAGCTTCCTCCACCACCAGTTACCTCTCCACCGACGAAGATCCTTGGCGCCATCTTCATAGTGGTAATCTCTCTTCTCGTGTGCTTCGTCGTCCTCCACTAAAGCCTAAGAGTGATTGAGTGAGAATGAACTCTAAGTGACCATATCTTGATGTTACGCTGTGTATTCTTGTTTACTTGCTATTAGCATTATTATTTTGTTTTGTAGTTATTGAGATTGTCATGTTATCCTATTTGTAACTTTTGTCATCACTTAATCTCTTATTGAAAGTTCTACGAGATTGAATTGAGTGAAGCATAGGTTCTTAAATAGCAAGTTCATGTTCAATATTTATTATTAAAACCTAAGCAACTCTTGCTGCATGTTTGTGTCACATCAAGGAGGGACTTCTATAAAAGAAAGATCGAGGGCAGACAAAAGCCCGCTCAGTTTGGGGTGTATACTTTGAAGAAACTCAAACCCATCAATTTTGACAGTAGTGTTTCAACTGCTATAGTATGCATTAAGCGTGAAATGATGCATAAGGGAGAGTGCCGCCTCTCCGGCACTAATACTTGCTACTGGTGCCATCAACAAGGGCATATGACAAAATCTTGCCCTCTTCTGGGATAGAAATCTGCTACAGAGGCTAGGACAAGAAATAATACTTAGAGGACAGCTGGTAGGCCAAGCATTGTGGAGTCTACACGATCTGTTCCATCTTAGGGTCGTCAGAATGTTCAGCCTCGAGTATATCGATTGTCCCAACAAGAAGCTAAGGGATCTCTTGATGTTGTTACATATATGTGATTTAATTAGTTGTCAAAAAAAAAATTATATGATAAGGATGAAAAATGAATGTTATGTTTTATAATGAACATTATGTCTTTATGTGATTAGGAACAATCTTAATGTGTAACAAATATGTTAGAGTATTGTTTGATATTAGAGCGTCACACTCATTTATTTCAAAGAAATTTGTTAGATATGCAAGTTTGCTTCCTACAATCATGTTGAAACCGTTGTCAGTTCTAATGCCAAATTGAAATCAAATGGAAACCAATAGGAGATGTCTTGTGGATTTGATGATAGGTGATGAGAACTTAAAAGCAGATTTAACTGTTTTTCCATTGTCTGAATTTGATATAATTTTAGGCATGGATTGATTATATTGTCATTTCGTGACTATAGATTGTAATAAGAAGGATGTTAGATTTCAAATGCTAGGAGTGAAGGAATTTAAATTTCAGGGAGATAGAGGAATAACTGCTATTATGGTTTCGTCCTTAAAGGCTTACCAATTGTTGAGGAAAGAATATAAAGACGTTTTGACCTATGTTAAGGAGGAGAAGAAGGCAGAAAGAGAGCTGAAAGATATTCCAGTTGTTCAGGAATATCCAGAAGTATTTGCAGATGATTTGTATGACATACCTCCAAGTAAGAAAATAGATTTCTCTATTGAATTAGTGACAGAGATGAACCTGTTGCTAAAGCCCCTTATAGAATAATAATAAAAAAAAATTGAAGGAGTTGAAGGATCAATTGCAAGAGTTGCTGGATAAGCGATTCATCAGGCCTAGTACCTCCCCTTGGGGTGCTCCTATACTGTTCGTGAAGAAGAAGAATGGAAGCTTACAGCTCTGTATAGATTACAGAGAATTGAACAAGCTGACAGTGAAGAATAAATATCCTTTCCCAAGGATATATGATCTGTTTGATCAGTTGGAAGGTGTTTCAGTGTTTTCAAAGATTAATTTGAGATCAGAGTATCAACTCAGGATTCGAGAAGAAGATATAGCAAAGACAGTCTTCAGTGCCATATATGATATTATGAATTTGTGGTGATGCATTTTGGTCTTACAAATGCCCCTACTGTGTTTATGGACCTCATGAATAGAATCTTTAAACCATTTTTAGATCTATTTGTGATTGTGTTCATAAATGATATTCTAGTTTACTCTCCAGATGAAGAGATGCATGCAAACCATTTAAAGGCTGTGTTACTGGGATTAAGAGGAAATAAATTATATGTTAAATTCTCCAAGTGTGAATTTTGGCTGAAGAGTGTGAACTTTCTAGGGCATGTGATCATTAATGGAATGATTTCTATGGATCAGCATAAGGTGCAAGCTATAGCAAATTGGCCTCGACTAGCTATAGTGATAGATGTCAAGAGTTTTTTGGGTTTAGCTGGCTATTACAGAAGATTTGTTGACGGATATTTGTAAATTGCTATGCCACTATCTAGATTGACTCAGAAAGCAATGAAGTTTAAATAGACAGCTCAGTGTGAAGATGCTTTTCAGAGGTTAAAACAATATTTGATAACTTCTCCAATGTTGACTTTTCTATCAGGGTCAGATAGATTTCAACTCTATAGTGATGCCTCACATAAAAGGTTGGGTTGTTTACAGATGCAGAATGTAAGAGTCATTGCCTATGCTTCTAGACAATTGAAAAATCATGAAAGGAATTATCCAACCCATGATCTGGAGTTGGCTGCAGTGATTTTTGCCTTAAAGATCTGCATGCATTACTTGTATGGAGCAAGATATAAATTTTTTACTAACCACCATAGTTTGAAATATATTTACACACAGAAAAAAATGAATTTAAGGCAGAGGAGATGGCTATAATTCATTAAGGATTATGAGTTGGATATTCAATATCATCCAGGTAAAACAAATGTGATTGTAGATGCCTTGAGCAGGAAGAATTCTGGTAGTGCAGAGTGGGTGATTACACAGCAACAGTAATTGATAAAAGATTTGGAGAAGTTACAAATTTCAGTGGTACAACCCAATGATGCAAAAATTGTGAGATTAAATCAAATGATAATGCAATCAACATTGAAGGACAGAGTACGAGAAGCTTTGCCATAGGATGTAGATTTTAAGAAGATACTAGATATGGTTAGTGCGGGACACATTGAAGAATTTAGGCTTGATAGTGAATGATTGCTACGTTATAGGTGCAGATTATGTATTCCAAATGTTGGAGACTTAAGGAAGGAAATTCTTCAGGAATCTCATTATTCAAATTATATCATTCATCTAGTCCGTAATAAAAATGTATTAAGACTTAAAAGAAGTGTTTTGGTGGCTAGGAATGAAGAAGCGTATGGCAAAAGTAGTGGCTAAATGTACTTCATGCCAAATGGTTAAGGTAGAACATCAAAAACCAGGAGGATTATTGTAGCCCTTACCTATACTCGAATGGAAATGGGAAGGCATTACCATGGATTTTGTGGTTGGTTTACCCAGGTCCATAAGATGATGTGATGCTTTATGGGTAATAATTGATAGGTTAACTAAGTCTGCACATTTTTTACCTATCAAACAATCTGATGCAGTTGAGAAATTGACAAGCCTTCATGTTAGTGAAATTGTCATATTACATGGGGTACCAAAGTCTATAATCAGATCGGGATTGAAGATTCACCTCCAGACTGTGGAGGAAGGTTCAAGAGGCAATGGGTACCAGACTTACATTATGTACATCTTTTCACCCTTAAAAAAATGGTCAATCAAAAAGAACAATTCAGACTCTAGAAGATTTTCTCAGGTTATGTGTACTTGACTTTGGTGGTAAGTGGGAGACACATATATCACTAATTGAGTTTGCCTGTAACGACAATTTTCAATCAAGTATAGCTATGGCTCCCTATGAAGCTTTGCATGGGAGAAAGTGTAAAACTCCTTTATGCTGGGCTGAGATAGGAGAAATGAATATTATTGGGGATGATTTAGTAGATGATGCTACATAAAAGATAAGGTTGATCCATGACAGATTGAAAGCTGTGCAGGATAGACAGAATAAATATTATGATGCCAAGCATAGATCAGTGGAATTTGATGTTGGTGAATTTGTATTTCTCAACGTTAGTCCAATGAAAGGTGTGAAGAGATTTGACAAACCAGGAAAATTGAGTCCACAGTATGTAGGTTCTTTTGAAATTTCAGAAAAGATTGAAAAGGTGGCCTACAGGTTGATTCTGCCAAGTCACATGAGTGGAGTACATAATGTATTCCACCTCTTCTTAGAGGAAGTACATTTCAGATGGAGCTCAAAAAAACAGTACTAAATTAATGGATATTCAACCGGAATTGACTTTTGTAAAAGAACCTGAAAGGCTTATAGATTATAGTGTGAAGCAGCTACGAAGCCGGTAGATCCCTTATGTTAAAGTTATGTGGAAGCATGGATCTGAAAAGGATGCAACTATGGAGGAGTGAGAAATTAGGGAGAACTATCCTCATCTGTTTGGCTAAGGTATAGTTTTAATTTCTGGTATTGCTTTTAAATTTCGAGGACAAAATTTTTATTAGGAGGGGAGAATTATAAAATCCGAAATTCGTCAATCGTAAGCGTTGCACGCATACCTGTTAACGGCGAATGGGGCACCATGGCGCAAAGGTCCATTTAGAGCCATGGCGCACAGCGCGGCGTGTGCCTTTTTGAACAAGGCGCAAATTATACATAAATTATAAAATAATATAGATAATGAGATTTGAGAAGTTGTATAGGACACTAAAAATATTTAAGTAACAAATATTTTCAATAAATTTTTAAAGACAAAGGGCATATACTACAAATATTGATGTTACCTCACCTTCGCTTTCAAGTATCTTTTTGCTGTTCAAACCATTAATTCACATGGATCAACAAAACAAAATTTCCTCATTCCTAATACTTCATGCAAGTACGTTGTCTGTTGGCAGTCAAGAATAATATTCTCATGAAAGAAAAACAAAGCTGTGGAATGCTAGAAGCCTGCAATCAAGAACTAATTTTTCAAATGAGCCATCATGAGCAGTTATGTTTCATGGTTGTCATTTAGCTTTTGGGATTAAATCGTGCCTTGTCTGGAACGGAAAATTCAAAAGATAACCCAAATGCAAGAGCTTGTCAAATCCTCATGATTAGCTCTACCTAAAGGTTTCTGTGAATTAAAGAGAATCATGGTTTACCCTTGGATTTATTAAGTCAATGAAAATGAATCCTGCATTAGACTGGCAAAGTCTATTTTATATAATAATGGTTCCCATAAGCTTGTTGGTTCTCGAGATATCTGTCTCATTTGCATGAGCTTACTAAAGTCTATTCGAGGGAATCATATTGTTACGCGTGAACCGGCCCAGGAGGGGCCGGCTGAACCCGGTTCAGCCCGGGTCTACACCAGGCGGAGGCGGAAACTCCCAGAGGAGGGGGCGGACATGGTGGACCCCATTTGGGGCTGATTTAATTATGTGGGAGGAAAATTTTTGAATGCAAAGGACTATTTAGGTAATTTGTAGGAATCCTTTATGGTTAATTAGGAGGATTAGGAGGGAGAGGGAGGCATCTTGAATTTGAATGTAATTTGAGATCTACGGTTTCTTGCTTGGGCTCTTGGCGTTGCCGGAGATTGTCGGAGAGTTGTTCTGCCTCTCGAATCGAAGAACATTGTATCTTGCTTTCGTTTTGATCATCTACTAGTGGAATATAAGTCCATTGTGTGTTTTTCTCTCAGATTTCCTACAGTTTTCTACTGTTTTCCTGCGATTTGGGCTGATTTCCTGCAGAAACAGCAGCTCTAGTGCTGTTTTCCCCACTCGAGTCAATAGGAAATACTTGGATCTAAGTATTTCCTATCAAATTGGGGTATCAGAGCAGCGATTCGAGGCCACCGGCGGCTGAAATTCTGAAATTTCAGCAAGTTCCTCGTCTCCGGAAGAAGGTTTCTGTAGATCCGTTAGAAGAACAATGGCCGGAAAGAAGGTGGATGTCTTGGAAGGCGAAGTCGGTCAATTAAAAACCGATTTGGAGGAAAGATTTTTTTATTTTCAAAATCAAATCACCACCAACAACGAAAGGTTGGAGGGAAAATTCACGGCCATGGAAGAAATGATGAAGAAATTATTGGAGATGAAGACTAATCCGACGACGTCGGAAGCAAGGGAGACTACCGGAGACCACGGCGTAGGAGGAAATCCAATCCCGCGCGGGGGGAGGAGGAATCAGGATGTAGAGATCTTGGAGGGAGACGACGACATGCCACCTCTAGAGCCACTTTCTAGAGAGGAGATGAGCATGGAAAATCAACGTCGAGGTGCTGATTTTCAGCGTCAAGGTGTTGATTTTGAAGGCAGGAGGGAGGAATATGAGAGAAGTGCAGATTTTGACAATAGAGGAGAAGAATATCAGCGTCGAGGTGCTGGTTTTGAAAGGGGAAGAGGGGAATATGATGATGGATTTGGATACCAACGTCGGAGGGAGGACCGGGACACTTGGGGAGCACCTCATCTTCGAGGAATGGGAGGTTATGGAGAGTACCGGGGTAACGGAAGGGATCCGAAGGTGAGGAAGTTGAAGATGCCCATCTTTGAGGAGGAAGATGGTCATGGCTGGATCTACAAGGTGGAACGGTATTTTGCAGTCAACGGATTGACAGAGGAGGAGAAACTGACAGCGGCAGGACTGTGTTTGGAAGGGAAGGCACTGGCATGGTACCAGTGGCGGGACATGAGGCGACCTATTCGAAGCTGGAGGGAGTTCAAGGATTGCCTGCTAGAGCGTTTCCGAACCAGCAGCGGAGGAGATTTCTACGAGCAGTTCTTTGCGCTGACACAGTCAGGGACAGTAGCAGAGTTCCGGGACCGGTTTGAGTACCTAGCTAGCAGGTTGGATCGTCTTTCTGATACCGTGCTTGAGGGGAACTTCATGAAGGGGCTCAGACCAGAAATCAGAGCCGTCGTTAGAGTGATGAGACCACACGACCTGGGGGAGGCCATGGAGTTGGCACAGTTGTCGAGGACCAGAAGCATCTGGAGAGGGGGACTCGAGGCAGCAGCTCTGGGGGATCCCACAGGATGACGACCACGTTTTTAGCTTCCAAGGGAGCTGCACCGGGGGGTACACGAGAAGTACCAAAGGAGAGGTCTGGAGGAGGAGGGCCTGGGGCAAATTTTAAAAAGCTTACTGATAAGGAGATGCAGGAGAAGAGGGCCAAGGGATTGTGCTTTAGATGTGATGAGAAGTACATGCCGGGACATAGGTGCAAGGACCAGACTCTTCAGGTTCTCCTTGTTTGCGAAGACGAGGAAGATAAAGAGGAAGGTGGGAGCAGGTCAGAAGTGGAGGAGGAGGAGAAGTTACACCTGGATGTGGCAAAAGTCTCCCTGAACTCTGTAGTGGGATTCACTTCGAGTCACATTATGAAAGTGAAAGAGGTGATAGCTGACCACGAGGTGGTGGTTCTGATAGATAGTGGGGCAACCCACAATTTCATTTCCACCCGGTTTGTTGAGTTGCTTGGTATGGCACTAGTGGATACCGGTGGCTATGGGGTGATGATGGGCACAGGGAAGGTGGAAATGGAGAGAGGAGTTTGTAGAGGAGTGGTGCTGACCATTCAAGGGATACAGGTGAGGGAGGATTTTCTTCCCTTAGAATTGAGAAGTACTTATGTGATTTTGGGAATGAAGTGGCTGCAGACTTTGGGGGAGACCAAGGTGAACTGGGGAGAACTGAGGATGGAACTGGTAGTGGAGGGGAGGAGAATGGTGATACAGGGAGATGTCGGCCTGTCTAGGACGGGGGTGTCTCTCAAGTCCATGATCCGAACCATCCAGGAGGTTGGGGGTGGATACTTGGTGGAGCTGCAACGATTGGAGAAAGTCAGTGTGGGTGAAGAGGGAGACATTCCTCTTGAAGTGCTACCAGTCATACAACAGTTCAGGGAGGTTTTTCAACCTCCACAGGGTTTGCCACCTCAGAGGGAGCTGGAGCACGCCATTATTTTGAAGGAAGGGGAGACACCGCTCAGCGTTCGCCCTTACCGCTACCCCCAGATCCAAAAGGATGAGATAGAGAGGCTGATCCGGGAGATGTTGGAGGCAGGGATCATAAGGCCAAGTGTAAGCCCTTTTTCTAGTCCAGTCCTCCTGGTCAAGAAGAAGGATGGGAGTTGGAGATTCTGTGTGGACTACAGGGCTCTGAATAAAGGCACTGTACCAGACAAGTTCCCAATTCCAGTGATTGATGAACTGTTGGATGAACTATTTGGAGCAGTGGTGTTTTCCAAGCTCGACTTAAAATCCGGATACCACCAGATCAGAATGAAAGAGGCGGATGTTCCAAAGACAGCCTTCAGGACACATGAAGGGCATTATGAATTTCTGGTAATGCCCTTTGGCTTGACTAACGCTCCTGCTACATTTCAGTCTCTGATGAACAGGGTCTTCAGGGAGTACCTCAGGAAGTTCGTACTTGTATTCTTTGATGATATATTGGTGTACAACAAAATTGAGGGGGAACACTTGGAACACTTGAAGGTGGTTTTGAGAGTATTGCAGAAACACCAGTTACAAGCCAACCTGAAGAAATGCAGCTTTGCCCAGACCAGTGTAGAGTACTTGGGGCACGTGGTGTCCCAAGAAGGAGTAGCAGCGGATCAGAATAAAATAGAAGCAATGCAGAAGTGGCCCATTCCTAGGAACCTAAAGGAGTTAAGGGGGTTCTTAGGGTTGACTGGATACTACAGGAGATTTGTGAAGGGATATAGTGCTATCGCATGGCCATTGACGGAGCAACTGAAGAAGGATGGATTTGATTGGAGTGAAGCAGCAACGCAGGCATTTGAGAAACTGAAGGTAGCCATGACTACAGTCCCAGTCCTAGCCCTTCCTGATTTCAGCCAAGTCTTTGTGGTAGAGACAGATGCTTCAGGGTATGGGCTGGGGGCAGTGTTGATGCAGAACCACCGGCCAATAGCTTACTTCAGTCAAGTACTGTCAGCCAGAGCTAGATTGAAGTCAGTATATGAGAGGGAGCTAATGACCATCGTTTTGGCTATACAGAAATGGTGGTCGTACCTTTTGGGAAGGCACTTCATTGTAAGGACTGATCAGAGAAATTTGAAATACCTGCTAGAACAAAGAATGGTGACTGAGGAACATCAGAGGTGGTTATCTAAATTACTAGGTTATAATTTTGAGATCCAATACAAGCCTGGTTTGGAAAATAAAGCAGCCGACGCCTTATCCAGATGTGTGGGGGAGCTTCAGGAATTAGCTTTGTCAGTTCCTTTAATGGTAGATTGGGGGTCCATCAAGGAAGAAAGTATGTTGAATGAAGAGTTGAGGAAGATCAGGGAGGATCTAGAGAAGGACAAGAGTAGTCATCCGGGCTACTGTATTGATGGGGAGAGACTATTGTATCAGGGGAGGTTTGTGATGCCACGGACTTCCATACACATGTAAGACCCAAACGGATAATCAAGTGAGTACGAAATACTACATAGAATTTAATTTAATTAGTAAATAACTGTTAAATAGATTAGTTTAATATTTATTGTTGTTATGTTAATATTAACAAATAAATGGAATTTGTAATTAAAGCCAAATAACATAATTAATAAGTTATTTTGAACAGATGCATTGATTGAGTAATGGCAGTTATTGCTTGGGCCCACTATTCAATACATATCATTTTCAAGCCTTATCTTCACAAGAGAAGAACTACAGCAATTGATTCTCACGCCAAAGATGTTTCCACCACCGAGAAATGCATTTTTCCACCTACGGCACTATAGCCAAAATCTGAAGCAATTTCGGTAAAAGCAATGTTCTGCGGGACTGTAGCTTTGTTCGGAGGCTTACAAACGGAGACAAAAACCCTGTAGCAAGTTCGGCACAGTGCATAGAATCGTAACCCATATGTTCGGCAAGAATTCGTGTGGCATAATCGCTGAAATTGCTGTACGGGAGAAGGCTCAATACTTTGTTGGGTAAGTATGCATTAAGAGAAGAATTAATTTCCATTTCAAAAGAATTTGAAACATGAGTTTTTGGGAAAAATCGTGGGATTTAATAGTGCAGGTCCTGAAGCAATATTTTACTTTGGTATAGGAAGATTTTTTTTATGTAATTAATATAGGATTTTGTGATGGTTTATAGTGATTTCAAGTATACAAACTAATTGAGGAATAAGTGAAGCGAAGGAAGGTTAAAAGGAAGATTAGGAATTACCTGCATATACATGCAACGAGGAGATTTTATAGTGACTTACAATCGTAGAAGGGTGCGAAATAGAGAATTGGAAGAAACGATTCGTCAAGGAGGTAAGTTATGTAAAGTTAATCACTGATTTTATATTTATTATCTCTTTTCAATGGTTTTAGTAATTCAATGCCTTATGAATACTTGCATAGCAACCATAATAGATTTCATTGAAGTGTTCATGTATAAACTAATGTACTTTATGTGGAAAGTGAAATGATATTTGATCAAATATGTTGTTTCAATCGCTTTGATGATATATGTTAAAGAAAGAAGTTTGCATTTGTTAGATAATGCATGTCAACTTTTCTTATAACACTTGTACAGCTATATAAGTGATAAAAGAGATGAATTATGAATATGAGAGTTATTGAATATTGATTTAATAAAGATTGGCTATGTTATATTATGATATCTACCTGGTCAGGTGGGCAAAAGGGACCCAATATGAAACCTGAATGGTAGATGGGGCAAAAGGGACCCCAAGGGAAAAGGATACCTGCATAGCAGGTGGGGCAAAAGGGACCCCTAAAGAGGCAAAAGGGACCTCAATGAAATTCAATGGTGATAATGCCAGATTTATCTGGGCTCCATTGAAAATGTTAAAGTATAGCCAAATCTTTTAAAAGATTAAATGTTCAATATATATCTCTAATAATATAACGGATGATATTCAATATGATGTTTTGATGCTTTTCAAATAATGATAAGTGGGTGAAATGATTAGCTCAATATTGTATTTCATTGTATCAATTCATTTTTTTTATTGTTATTTAATTTTGCATAGCTTATGTGAGCCTCATAGCTCACCAGAACTTTCTTCTGGCTTTTTTTACAGGTAAAGGAAAAGATAAAGTTGTTGCTGATTAAATTTCAAGTACCTCAATGTTATGTGTTATTTCTATATTTGTTAGTAAGGATTAGCTAAGAGTATGTAAACACTCATTTGAAGTATTTTGTTTGGATGTTCCTTAGTGGCTCTGTAACTATGTTGTGGAAGTTTAAAAATGTGAAGTACTTCAGTTAATGTTTCAATGAAGGTTTATGAGATATGTCGTATAGTTATGCAAGTGGTTAACTGTTTCAAAAACTTTATGAAAAGAAAATAATATGTTTTAGTTGTTACGCTCTACAGTACTAGGCAAGGGTACTGTGGGGTGTTACAAAAGTGGTATCAGAGCAATGTTCTAAGATTCTGAGGATTCAAGTAAGGAAGCATAAGAAAGTTAATTATTTAAGAGGATAAAATTTGATGTGATAGAATTATTACAGAGCCTAGGAAACATAGCATTTCTAAGTTAAGTAATGAGTCTAATTTCGGTTGATTTTTATGACACCATGTGTATTTTTATATGATTTGTATGTTCTTATATGAGGATAATGTGACAATGTCTAAATAGTAACACATGATTATAGATATATATGCATAACTATTAATGTAATGTGTTACAGATTTAATGGCTGAAAGAATACCTGAAAGAGAGGAAGGTCAGTCATCCCAACCTATTAGGATCTCTGAAGATCCCGAAAATGTGGCACTGGTAGGTGGCAGTGCACCTAATGTAAATCCTACACCTGTAGGAATGGACGCTATGAATGCAATGTCAGGGAATATGATGCAACTGCAGATGATGAATATGATGATGCAGATGATGGAAAAGATGCAGTCTATAGTGGGGTCTGCAACACCTGGTGTTCCACCTGTAGTTACACCAGTTACTCCTACCACTCCTGGTAGTAGTACAAATATGGAGGCAGGTGATCCTATTAGTGCAGAAGTGGATAAGCATCTAAAACTTTTTCAGAGTTTAAAACCTCTATTGTTTAAGGGAGGAGTGGATGCCAGAAGTGCTGAGGACTGGATAATTAGAATTGAGAAAGTTTTAAATGGAATGAGATGTCCAGAGAATAGAAGAGTATCTCTAGCAATTTTTATGCTCGAGGGTGAAGCAGAAAGATGGTGGAAGGGACAACAACTGGAGAAATTCAGAGGTAAATCAGATGAACAAATCATGTGGGAAGAATTTGAGCAAGTCTTCAGAGAGTGGTATGTTCCTCCATCAGCTAGACAGGCAATGCAAGAAAGTTTTGTTAACCTTAAGCAGGGAGCAAAGACTGTTATACAATATGAAGCAGAATTTACAGCTCTTTCAAGATATGCACCACAGCTCATTAGTACTCCAGAGGAAAAATGCTACAGATTTTTGAAGGGGTTGAGAGATTCTTTGAGACAGCCTTTAATTCCTCTTCGCATAAAGGAATTTTCTGAACTGGTTGAGAGTGCTAGATTATTGGAGAATGACATAGAAGTAGTTAAGCAGAAATGGGAGAATAATGATAGGAAGAGACAGAGTGATCACAGAGGTGGAGCATCCAAAAGGCAAAAATTTCATCAGGGGCAACAACAACAGTCTACAAGGTTTTCTGTGATACCTGTTTGTACAACTTGTGGAAAATCTCACCTAGGAAGATGCCTAATGAATTCAGGAAAATGTTATTTGTGTGGAGAATCAGGTCATATTAAGAGGAATTGTCCAAAGAATGTTCAAAGAGGTACAGAAGTTAGAAACAGTTTAAGGGCAGATCATTACAGGGGTGCAAGACCACAGATGAATCAATCTGCTTTGAAGATAAAAGGAGAAACCTCAAGTGAAGCAGTCAGATCAGCACCAGCTAGAGTTTTTGCTTTATCTTCCCAAGAGGACAAAGACTCTTCTGAGGTGGTAACAGGTACTTTAACTATCTCAGATTTACCTGCTAGAGTACTTTTTGATTCTGGTGCGTCACATTCATTTATATCTGAGATATTTGGTGAGAAAATAAATGTGGAACTGGTCTCTTTTAATCCTGGATTACATGTTAGATTACCTACGGGTAATTATTTGAATGCTAGTACTACATGCTCAGTTGAATTTATGATAAATAGTAGAAGATTTCAAGCAGATTTGATAGTACTCCCATTAGTGGAATTTGACATAATCCTAGGAATGGATTGGTTAGTCAAGCACTTTGCAACTATTGAATGTTGGAAGAAGAAGGTCAGATTTGATTTGCCTGAAGATGAAGTATTTTATTTTCAATGTGAAAGAGGAGTAGTTTCTTCATTGATTGCCTTTAGTCAATTGCTTAAAAGTCTAAGAGCTGGTGACTTAATCTTCTTATCAAAGTTAGAAGCAATTAAAGCGGAAAGTAATGATATACACTCCATTCCTATAGTAAATGAATTTGTAGATATTTTCTCAGAAGAATGGAAGGATTTACCTCCAGAAAGAGAAGTGGAATTTTCAATAAATTTGCAGCCTAATACGAATCCAATTGTAAAAGCACCTTATAGAATGGCAACCAAAGAATTACAAGAGCTGAAAGTTCAGTTGGCTGAACTGATTGAGAAGGGTTTTATCCGACCTAGTTCATCCCCTTGGAGTGCACCTGTATTATTTGTCAAGAAGAAGGATGGTTCAATGAGACTCTGCATTGATTATAGAGAACTAAACAAGGTGACAATTAAAAACAAATATCCTCTTCCTAGAATTGATGACCTATTTGATCAGTTGGCAGGTGCTTCTGTGTTCTCCAGAATTGATTTGAGATCCGGTTATCACCAGGTTAGGGTGAAAGATTGTGACGTGGAGAAGACTGCTTTTGGAACCAGATATGGACACTATGAATTTTTGGTTATGCCTTTTGGGTTAACCAATGCTCCGGCAGTATTCATGGATATGATGAACAGAATTTTTAGACCTTATCTGGATCAATTTGTTATTGTATTTATTGATGACATATTGATCTATTCTAAGAATGATAAGGATCATACAAATCATTTGAAGATGGTACTTGAATTACTGCGACAGCATAAATTGTTTGCCAAATTTTCTAAGTGTGAGTTCTGGTTGAAAGAAATTTCATTTCTGGGACACATTGTCAGCGGAGAAGGAATATCTGTTGATCCAGAAAAGATTAAAGCTGTAATAGAATGGCCAAGACCAACAAATGTGGCAGAAGTCAGAAGTTTCTTGGGATTGGCAGGTTATTATAGAAGATTTGTTAAAGGTTTTTCTCAGATTGCTTTGCCTTTATCCAAGTTAACCAGGAAGGATATTAAATTTGAGTGGACTGATGATTGTGAGCAGAGTTTTCATGAATTGAAGCAATGTTTGACAACTGCACCAGTGCTAACAATTCCTTCTGGGACAGAGGGATTTCAGTTATACAGTGATGCTTCTTTAAAAGGATTAGGTTGTGTGTTAATGCAGAACAGAAAAGTGATTGCCTATGCTTCCAAACAGCTTAAGCCACATGAAAAGAACTATCCCACTCATGACTTAGAGTTGGCGGCAGTAGTATTTGCATTGAAAGTTTGGAGACACTATTTGTATGGGGTAAAATGTGAGATCTTTACAGATCATAAGAGTTTGAAATATATTTTCACTCAGAAGGAATTGAATCTGAGAAAAAGAAGATGGTTGGAATTAATAAAAGATTATGATCTAGACATTCAGTATTGTCCAGGAAAGGCTAATGTTGTAGCTGATGCATTGAGCAGAAAGAACCAAACACAATTGAATTTGTTGACTAGTGAGGAAAGATTGATTAAAGAAATGGAAGCCTTACAATTAGAAGTTCGAATGCAAAGAGATCAGAATATATTGAGCATTAATCAGATGACAGTTCAACTGTCATTGGAAGAAAGAATTAAGGAAGCTCAGAAGAAAAGCAATGAATATCAAAAGTTTCTGGATCAAGTGCAAGAAACTTTAAAGAAGGAATTCAGTATTGATGAACAAGGAGCAATCAGGTACAATATGAGGTTATGGTTACCAAAGGAGTTAGATTTGATTCAAGACATATTGTTTGAAGCACATAATACCAGTTACTCCATTCACCCTGGAAGTACAAAGATGTATAAGGATTTGAAAACTTCATTTAGGTGGCCAGGAATGAAAAGAGATGTGGCAAATTATGTAGCTAAATGTGAGAAATGTCAAGTTGTTAAAGCTGAACATCAGAAGCCTAGTGGATTGTTGCAATCTCTACCAATTCCAGAATGGAAATGGGAAGAAATAGCCATGGATTTTGTTACTGGTTTTCCTAGGTCAAAGCAAGGACATGATAGTATATGGGTGGTAGTTGACAGACTCACTAAGTCAGCCCATTTTCTGCCTATTCGTCAGACTGATTCAGTGGAGAAATTGGCTAAATTATTTGTAAAGAAAATTATTAGATTACATGGAATTCCTAAGTCTATTGTATCAGATAGAGATGGTCGTTTTACATCTAAGTTATGGAAAAATACACATGAAAGTTTGGGCACAAAACTAAAATTCAGTACTGCATTTGATGAGGACATCGGAGATCAACGGCTACGATTTTTTTTAGTTATTTATTTATATGTTTTTGTACTAGTTTATTTTATATTGTTGTTTTTCCATTTATACCCTTATGGGTGGTCATGTAGTGTTGTAGCCCGAAGGGCATTTTAGTCTTTGTTATTTTTCTTTTCATGAGGCCTATTTATAGACTAGCTTTCTTGTATTAAGGGAGGATGATGAATGAAAATTTCTATTATGTGTTCTCTTTGTGAGTTCATATTTTCTTGATCTCTTGGTGAGTTCAATTTTCATAGATCTCTGTGTGAGTTCTATGGAAAGCCCACGGTGAGGGCAAAAGCAATACCCGTCAATCTTGGTGGATTCCAAGGTTCGCGGTTTTTCTATCCTTCTTTTACTTTTAATTTTCTTATTGCATCGATTCCCTCCACTTTCATTCCACCACCGAAATACCTCTTGATCCCCACCAAATCCCCCCTCCACAATTCCACCCGCCGGCCTAGATCCTAGCCACCTCCACCCGAAGCCAAAACCACCCCTCCTCCTTTGGCCGCCGACCACCCCTTGCTCCAAGTCATGGTGAAGATGCCAATCATCATCATGACTCATTGATGGGTGCTTAGCAATAAATAAAGGAGTTACCGAATTTTGAATTTCAAAATTTGAAATTCAAAACTTTCCATATTTGAAAATTCCTAATTAGGAAAGTTTTCAAATTGATCCAATTTAAATTTCATGACATGTGGAGTTTTTAAATTTTTACCCTAGGTGGCATCGACTCAATTGGAAAGCACTTCCTCCCTCCCTAATCCCCTCTCTCTCTCTCTCCATACCGCCGGCCCCCTTCATTGGGCTCTCCATTGATTGTCATCAATGCACCCCATCAAAATTTTGAAATCTGAAATTGATTTCAATTAAAACCCCTCCCATCCCAATTAAAACTGAAATCAATTTCAGTTTCTCTACACAAGAGCCCTCACCCTTCTCTCCTCCACCTCACCCTCATTGTTTCTCTCTCCACTTTGCCACCTAAGCCACAATTAAACACCTCATTAGATCCTCATTAAACCCCATTGGCTGCCGCCCAATCAAGCCACCCTTATTGGAATTATTTTGAATTTTAAATTGAGAATTCAAATCCCTCCCAATTAAATGGTTTTCCCAAATTCCTGCTTGATGCTCCCCTCATCCCTCACGTGAGCCCTTCTATCCAGCGGCAAGAAGGCCATGGCTGGCTGTCCATAGCTCCCAGCACCCAAGGAGCATGTCCAGACATTTCTAAGTCTAACGGAGTGGTGTCCAGGTCCCGCCCAAGGTCAAAGCTGCTGCTGCCTTGAAGTTCAGCTTGCTGTCTCGGTATTCCAGCAAGAATATAATTGCTGTCCTGCAAAACCAGAGCTGCCCACTTGCTGTCCTGCATCCTAGAACCTTGCTAATTGCTGTCCAGAAGCTCCAGATTACTGTCCAACAACATAAGGAAGGCTTGTGGTTGCTGTCCACTCGTTTTCCAACATTCAAACGACCTTGCCGGAGTGCGTATCCCTCTTGTCTTTGGGTAAACTCAACATCAGATTCTCTATCTTCATAGTTACATCCTTGCTTGTGGTTATTATTAAATTCATGAAGATAATGTTAATACATCTCCGCTAAAGCCTAGTAATTAGAAGAGTTGTGTGAGGGACCTTTCATAGACTAATCTTATTGTTAGTATTGGAATTTCTCGTTGAAACCATTCATGTATGCAACGTAAGGCTTAGTTGATTATTTCATGATCTCAACCTCTCTCATGTGTTTTAGACCTAAGCTATTTTATCACCTTATCATTTCTATTTTGTCGTTTATCATCAAGACAAAGCTTATAAGTATTGTGCTCTAAAATGTAAGCGTGCAAACTTCCTTAATCCAATCATCAGTGCATGTCCGTTCTACATCATCTTGGTATCAGAGCATGGTAGGCATGCATGACATGTTAGAAAAACATCCTAGGGTCTAGCCTTTCATTATATAGTTAAATTGGCATGCATATCATCGCTTAGTTCCAATTTACTCACTGTTTTTACTGCTGTCCCTGTATTTCCTGCACACTTTCATTAGCATTTAAGCCATTCTAACTAGTGTCTTAGTGCTTCCATTGATTTTGTCGCATTTGTAAGTGCATAGGACAACTACCCCTGAATTTAACTTGCTGTCCTCACTGTTCCAGCAGCTTTTAGCCATCGTTTAGTGAACTTTTAGTCGTTGTTTGGGTGTTGTCCACTCCCTCAACACTTTCCAACACCTAGGCAACTTAGGCTACGACTGAATTTTGCTGTCCAGAAATTTGCTGCACCTTTTAGTAACTGTTTCGGCGAGATTTAGGTAGTATGCACCTGCTGTCCACACTCTGGTTTGCTGTCCCGTTCTCCCAACTGCTGTAGTTTGCTGTCCACACAAAATTCTGCACTGTTTGGTGGCCTTTAAGTGAACCTAACTTAGTGTCTAAATGACGTACCTTGCACCCAATCTTAATTAGGTTTCACTTGACACCTACCCATGGACCCGATTAGGCTCCAAAAGAGTTTAGATGACATCGTTAACCTAGTGGGCAATATGACTAGAACTATGACGGAGAAGCCCGTTGACTATCCCCACTCTAAATACAGGCCCCACTCAACTTATCACCCGAGACCTGAGCCTAAGCCTCCACGACCTCACTTAGAGTCACCCTATCGTCTGCCAACCTTTGATGGTTCCTCGGATCCTTACAACTTTAGGGAATGGGCTAGACAACTAGATGACTATTTTGAATCATGTCATACCTCTGAATCCCACCAGGTTAGCATCGCTAGGTCTCACCTTAAAGGACGGGCTCTTCAATTTTGGGTAAGATTGGAAGATCATAAAGAGTCTCGCGGTGAGTACCCTACTTGGAAAGACATGAGGCGAGATCTTAATTTAAAATACCGACCCTCTACCAGTAATTGCCAGCTAGAGCCCCACACTACCTCTTCTGTTGGAACAAACCGTGGGCATTATTGTGGTCGAGGCCACCCATCCTTTAGTAACGACAGGGTTGCTGTTCCACCCTTTAGGTCTTCACTTAGTCTTGATGACCGACCCTTTAGTGGGTCTTCTGTTGGATCGAGCCCATATGACTCCCCACTTGGACTAACTTCTACCCATCTCAGTCAACATTTAGCCTCCCCAGTCCTTGACCCTACAAGTGTAATTTTAATAAAGAAATGCATTAAAAAGAAAAAATCCCCTGAACCTGAGACTGAGTGCATCCATTTCGTGGATGCTAATGATATCACTAATAACGAAGAATTCTTTAAGGATGAGACTGAAGTGATTGAATTAGACTCCCTGCCTGACTTAAACCCTGATTTAGGAGATCTAAGACCTTTAAACCTAGATATCTTAACCCATCCTGATCCTAATCTCATAATGGATATCCCTTTAGATAAGGTCTGCCGGGAAGATATTAAATTGATCTCGAACGACATTGATCTGACCTTGAACCCTGTGGAATTAAATTTGGAAGATCTTGATTTAGTTGTAACACCTACTGAGATGACTCCGGATATTTCTGATAATTCTAATTTAGTTTTGGAGAATTCTGATTTAATTCTGGATAATTCTGATGGCGATTTAGATAATCTCAAGTTGGAAGTAAGTCAATCAAGTTTATCACCTGATATAAGTGAAACGGAACCCATGGATCTTAGGGTTGCAACCAAACCTGAGTCTCTTTCGGAAGACAGTACTTTGAGTCTGAAAGTTTTTGAGCCTGATTTGAGCAATGAGCCCCCTCTTGTTTCATTAGAGTCTAACTTTAGAGCTGCTCAATTGGGTTTATATTTGGCCGAGTGTGTCATTCCTGATTCTTACATTTTGCCCATTATAACCTCGTCCTACCAGGATAAGGACCACTTCTATCCTAGTTGGATGAATTTATTAGATGACACTACCCCCACTAGGAGTTTGCTGCCGACCCTAACTGAAACCACCTATAGAAGTGCCTTGGTAGCTAAGATTGTTTTCATTTCTCCCCCTACCCCAGTTCCCTTAGACTGAACACTTTAAAACCACTCTTTTTGTGACTTGTCCATTTTTTTTCTAGCTATGTGTTTGTGTGAGTCAGTATGTTGTTGTGTGTTTTGTAGTCTGTTGACTTCCTAAGTTCTCTTTGTTTAAAATTCGTGTGTGAATCCATATTTCTTTCATCTTGCATATCAAGCCTCTCACACCATCTCATGTTCATCTTGTTGAGTCTTGAATTTTGACATATGAATTCGCATATCACATGCCGCATTTACATTACATATGCATGACTTTCTTAAGGAAATTGCACGCTTAACTAAATAGAGCAATAATAAGTATAAACTTTATGCTGATTCTAAACGACAATTTAAATTTATTAAGGGTGGTAACTTAGTAATGATGCGGATTCGTCCGGAAATCACATGCTAGAAGTGCGGGAACATTTAGAATAGTCAATAAAATCTATAACAAAGCTTGCGTGGTGGATCTGCTTGCAGAGTTCAACATTCATTCCTTTTCTAACATAAAAGATTTAGTAGACTTTGAAGGTCCGGAGATAAACCCCAAATCCACTTCAAATTAAGCCTTGTGTGACCCCACCTTGTGAGAACCCCAAAGCCTACCTCCACTCCCAAAATTATTCCCAAAATTCCTATAGCGGAGAAGGTTGACATGATTCCTAGTGATGATATTATTTCCACAAAAGAGGGTGGACGAAGAAGATATTTGACTAGGTGAAGAGGTAAACCAAAGTCAAAGGATACATGATCAGAGCGCAAGGTGATACAGCTGATCGATTCAGATACACGAGAGTTCTTTAGACATCCACTCGACGGAGTCGAGTTTTCTCCCACCTGGGGAGAATGATGAGGACATCGGAGATCAACGGCTACGATTTTTTTTAGTTATTTATTTATATGTTTTTGTACTAGTTTATTTTATATTGTTGTTTTTCCATTTATACCCTTATGGGTGGTCATGTAGTGTTGTAGCCCGAAGGGCATTTTAGTCTTTGTTATTTTTCTTTTCATGAGGCCTATTTATAGACTAGCTTTCTTGTATTAAGGGAGGATGATGAATGAAAATTTCTATTATGTGTTCTCTTTGTGAGTTCATATTTTCTTGATCTCTTGGTGAGTTCAATTTTCATAGATCTCTGTGTGAGTTCTATGGAAAGCCCACGGTGAGGGCAAAAGCAATACCCGTCAATCTTGGTGGATTCCAAGGTTCGCGGTTTTTCTATCCTTCTTTTACTTTTAATTTTCTTATTGCATCGATTCCCTCCACTTTCATTCCACCACCGAAATACCTCTTGATCCCCACCAAATCCCCCCTCCACAATTCCACCCGCCGGCCTAGATCCTAGCCACCTCCACCCGAAGCCAAAACCACCCCTCCTCCTTTGGCCGCCGACCACCCCTTGCTCCAAGTCATGGTGAAGATGCCAATCATCATCATGACTCATTGATGGGTGCTTAGCAATAAATAAAGGAGTTACCGAATTTTGAATTTCAAAATTTGAAATTCAAAACTTTCCATATTTGAAAATTCCTAATTAGGAAAGTTTTCAAATTGATCCAATTTAAATTTCATGACATGTGGAGTTTTTAAATTTTTACCCTAGGTGGCATCGACTCAATTGGAAAGCACTTCCTCCCTCCCTAATCCCCTCTCTCTCTCTCTCCATACCGCCGGCCCCCTTCATTGGGCTCTCCATTGATTGTCATCAATGCACCCCATCAAAATTTTGAAATCTGAAATTGATTTCAATTAAAACCCCTCCCATCCCAATTAAAACTGAAATCAATTTCAGTTTCTCTACACAAGAGCCCTCACCCTTCTCTCCTCCACCTCACCCTCATTGTTTCTCTCTCCACTTTGCCACCTAAGCCACAATTAAACACCTCATTAGATCCTCATTAAACCCCATTGGCTGCCGCCCAATCAAGCCACCCTTATTGGAATTATTTTGAATTTTAAATTGAGAATTCAAATCCCTCCCAATTAAATGGTTTTCCCAAATTCCTGCTTGATGCTCCCCTCATCCCTCACGTGAGCCCTTCTATCCAGCGGCAAGAAGGCCATGGCTGGCTGTCCATAGCTCCCAGCACCCAAGGAGCATGTCCAGACATTTCTAAGTCTAACGGAGTGGTGTCCAGGTCCCGCCCAAGGTCAAAGCTGCTGCTGCCTTGAAGTTCAGCTTGCTGTCTCGGTATTCCAGCAAGAATATAATTGCTGTCCTGCAAAACCAGAGCTGCCCACTTGCTGTCCTGCATCCTAGAACCTTGCTAATTGCTGTCCAGAAGCTCCAGATTACTGTCCAACAACATAAGGAAGGCTTGTGGTTGCTGTCCACTCGTTTTCCAACATTCAAACGACCTTGCCGGAGTGCGTATCCCTCTTGTCTTTGGGTAAACTCAACATCAGATTCTCTATCTTCATAGTTACATCCTTGCTTGTGGTTATTATTAAATTCATGAAGATAATGTTAATACATCTCCGCTAAAGCCTAGTAATTAGAAGAGTTGTGTGAGGGACCTTTCATAGACTAATCTTATTGTTAGTATTGGAATTTCTCGTTGAAACCATTCATGTATGCAACGTAAGGCTTAGTTGATTATTTCATGATCTCAACCTCTCTCATGTGTTTTAGACCTAAGCTATTTTATCACCTTATCATTTCTATTTTGTCGTTTATCATCAAGACAAAGCTTATAAGTATTGTGCTCTAAAATGTAAGCGTGCAAACTTCCTTAATCCAATCATCAGTGCATGTCCGTTCTACATCAGCATTCCATCCACAGACAGATGGTCAATCAGAAAGGCTGATTCAAGTGTTGGAAGATTTATTAAGATTATGTATATTGGATTTTGGAGGTAGCTGGGAAGATCATGTTCCATTAATCGAGTTCACTTATAATAATAGCTATCAATCCAGTATCAAGATGGCTCCATACGAAGCTTTATATGGCAGAAGATGCAAAACTCCCTTGAGTTGGCTTGAAGTTGGTGAAAGACAGTTGTTGGGTCCACAATTAGTGGATCAAGCTACTGAAAAGGTAAGACTGATTAGAGACAGATTAAAAGCAGCTCAAGATCGTCAACAAAAATATTATGATCCCAAGCATAAAATGATAGAATTTGAAGTGGGAGATTTTGTATTTTTGAAGGTGAGACCGATGAAAGGAGTTTCTAGATTTGGCCAAGGTGGAAAACTAAGTCCAAGGTATATTGGATCATTTGAAATCATCGAGAGAGTGGGACCAGTTGCTTACAAGCTGGCATTACCTAGGGACATGTCTGATATTCATAATATTTTCCATATATCAATGCTTAGAAAATGGATTACAGATGAAAGTAAAAAAGTCTCTGAGAAAGAAATTGAACTTCAAAAGGATTTGACATATGTGGAAGAACCTGAGTTGGTTTTGGAAAGGGATGTTCGAAAACTTAGAAGCAAAATGATTCCTTTTATAAAGGTGAAATGGAAGCATAGATTGAAAGCATGCTACTTGGGAAAGGGAAGAAGAATTGAAAAAGAAGTTTCCTCATTTGTTTGGAGAAGCATGAAATAGGAATTTCGAGGACGAAATTTCAATAAGGAGGGGAGTATTGTAAGACCCAAACGGATAATCAAGTGAGTACGAAATACTACATAGAATTTAATTTAATTAGTAAATAACTGTTAAATAGATTAGTTTAATATTTATTGTTGTTATGTTAATATTAACAAATAAATGGAATTTGTAATTAAAGCCAAATAACATAATTAATAAGTTATTTTGAACAGATGCATTGATTGAGTAATGGCAGTTATTGCTTAGGCCCACTATTCAATACATATCATTCTCAAGCCTTATCTTCACAAGAGAAGAACTACAGCAATTGATTCTCACGCCAAAGATGTTTCCACCACCGAGAAATGCATTTTTCCACCTACGGCACTATAGCCAAAATCTGAAGCAATTTCGGTAAAAGCAATGTTCTGCGAGACTGTAGCTTTGTTCGGAGGCTTACAAGCGGAGACAAAAACCCTGTAGCAAGTTCGGCACAGTGCATAGAATCGTAACCCATCTGTTCGGCAAGAATTCGTGTGGCATAATCGCTGAAATTGCTATACGGGAGAAGGCTCAATACTTTGTTGGGTAAGTATGCATTAAGAGAAGAATTAATTTCCATTTCAAAAGAATTTGAAACATGAGTTTTTGGGAAAAACCGTGGGATTTAATAGTGCAGGTCCTGAAGCAATATTTTACTTTGGTATAGGAAGATTTTTTTTATGTAATTAATATAGGATTTTGTGATGGTTTATAGTGATTTCAAGTATACAAACTAATTGAGGAATAAGTGAAGCGAAGGAAGGTTAAAAGGAAGATTAGGAATTACCTGCATATACATGCAACGAGGAGATTTTATAGTGACTTACAATCGTAGAAGGGTGCGAAATAGAGAATTGGAAGAAACGATTCGTCAAGGAGGTAAGTTATGTAAAGTTAATCACTGATTTTATATTTATTATCTCTTTTCAATGGTTTTAGTAATTCAATGCCTTATGAATACTTGCATAGCAACCATAATAGATTTCATTGAAGTGTTCATGTATAAACTAATGTACTTTATGTGGAAAGTGAAATGATATTTGATCAAATATGTTGTTTCAATCGCTTTGATGATATATGTTAAAGAAAGAAGTTTGCATTTGTTAGATAATGCATGTCAACTTTTCTTATAACACTTGTACAGCTATATAAGTGATAAAAGAGATGAATTATGAATATGAGAGTTATTGAATATTGATTTAATAAAGATTGGCTATGTTATATTATGATATCTACCTGGTCAGGTGGGCAAAAGGGACCCAATATGAAACCTGAATGGTAGATGGGGCAAAAGGGACCCCAAGGGAAAAGGATACCTGCATTGCAGGTGGGGCAAAAGGGACCCCTAAAGAGGCAAAAGGGACCTCAATGAAATTCAATGGTGATAATGCCAGATTTATCTGGGCTCCATTGAAAATGTTAAAGTATAGCCAAATCTTTTAAAAGATTAAATGTTCAATATATATCTCTAATAATATAACGGATGATATTCAATATGATGTTTTGATGCTTTTCAAATAATGATAAGTGGGTGAAATGATTAGCTCAATATTGTATTTCATTGTATCAATTCATTTTTTTTATTGTTATTTAATTTTGCATAGCTTATGTGAGCCTCATAGCTCACCAGAACTTTCTTCTGGCTGTTTTTACAGGTAAAGGAAAAGATAAAGTTGTTGCTGATTAAATTTTAAGTACCTCAATGTTATGTGTTATTTCTATATTTGTTAGTAAGGATTAGCTAAGAGTATGTAAACACTCATTTGAAGTATTTTGTTTGGATGTTCCTTAGTGGCTCTGTAACTATGTTGTGGAAGTTTAAAAATGTGAAGTACTTCAGTTAATGTTTCAATGAAGGTTTATGAGATATGTCGTATAGTTATGCAAGTGGTTAACTGTTTCAAAAACTTTATGAAAAGAAAATAATATGTTTTAGTTGTTACGCTCTACAGTACTAGGCAAGGGTACTGTGGGGTGTTACAACACATTCCCCACTTGTTGCAAGAGTTTCATGGCAGTGCAGTTGGGGGACATTCAGGGGTTCAGAAGACTTACAGGAGGCTAGCATCCGAGCTCTACTGGAAGGGGATGCATAAAGATGTGGAGGAGATGGTGGCCAGGTGTGAAGTATGTCAGAGAAACAAGTACATGGCCATGGCTCCGGGAGGCTTACTACAACCATTGACACTTCCAAACAGAGTTTGGGAGGAAGTATCCATGGATTTCATTGATGGCCGACCAAGGTCAGAGGGGTTCACAGTCATTATGGTGGTGGTTGACAGGCTTAGTAAGTATGCACATTTTGTTCTCCTAAGACACCCATACACCGCAGTGTCAGTTGCTGCAGCTTTTATCAGGGAGGTGGTGAGACTACATGGGGTGCCTGAATCAATTGTGTCTGATCGAGACAAAGTGTTCCTCAGCCAGTTCTGGAGGGAGCTGTTCAGGATGCAGGGCACAGTTCTAAAGAGAAGTACAGCCTATCACCCACAGATAGACGGACAAACGGAGGTGGTAAATCGAAGCTTGGAGACCTATTTGAGGTGCTTTGTCTCTGAAACCCCACGATTGTGGGCAAAGTGGCTGCCATGGGCTGAGTATTGGTACAATACCTCATTCCATTCAGCTTCCCAGATGACCCCATTCAAAGTATTATATGGCAGGGACCCTCCGCACCTAGTGCACTATGGAAGAGAAAGCACACCAGTATCGTCTGTGGAGCAGTACCTAGAGGAACGAGACAAGATACTGGAAGAACTAAAGAGACATCTGCTGCGGGCACAACAAATCATGAAAAAACAGGCGGACTCACACAGGAGAGACATGCAGTTCGAAGTAGGGGAGAAGGTGTTCCTAAAACTACGACCCTACAGGCAGAGGACAGTGGATAGAAGGCAGAACGAGAAATTGGCACCGAGGTATTTTGGCCCTTATGAAGTGTTGGATAGGATTGGAGCAATGACATACAGATTGAAGTTACCCCCCTCAGCCACTATACATCCAGTGTTCCATGTGTCTCAGCTGAGGAGAGCCATTGGGGAGCATGCAGTGAGTGCAGAACTACCAGCTACTATGACGGAGGATTTAGAAGTGGTTTTAGAACCACTAGAGCTTGCAGGAGTCCGACCAGATAAAATGGGCAACAAAGAAGTGCTGATCAAATGGAGAGGCCTCCCTGATTTCGACGCTACATGGGAGCCTTTTAAAAGAGTGAAGGAGCAATTTCCTTCTTTTCACCTTGAGGACAAGGTGAGTTTTTGGGAGGGGAGTAATGTTACGCGTGAACCGGCCCAGGAGGGGCCGGCTGGACCCAGTTCAGCCCGGGTCTACACCAGGCGGAGGCGGAAACTCCCAGAGGAGGGGGCGGACATGGTGGACCCCATTTGAGGCTGATTTAATTATGTGGGAGGGAAATTTTTGAATGCAAAGGGCTGTTTAGGTAATTTGTAGGAATCCTTTATGGTTAATTAGGAGGATTAGGAGGGAGAGAAAGGCATCTTGAATTTGAATGTAATTTGAGATCTAGGGTTTCTTGCTTGGGCTCTTGGCGTTGCCGGAGATTGTCGGAGAGTTGTTCTTCCTCTCGAATCGAAGAACATTATATCTTGCTTTCGTTTTGATCATCTACTAGTGGAATATAAGTCCATTGTGTGTTTTTCTCTCAGATTTCCTACAGTTTTCTACTGTTTTCCTGCGATTTGGGCTGATTTCCTGCAGAAAACAACAGCTCTAGTGCTTTTTTCCCCACTCGAGTCGATAGGAAATACTTGGATCTAAGTATTTCCTATCACATACCTCTGAGATGAATTCGGCGGAAGCAGACGAAGAACAGGACTGGATTAGGCAGAAGAAAAGACTCTGCGGGACGTATTCGGCGGAAGCAGCAAATAAGTCTTCGGACGAATTCGGCAGAAACACCAACTGGACTCTGCGGAGAAGACTGCAGGATGTATTCGTCGGAAGTAGCGAACGGCGGAAGCAATGATTGGATTCGGCTAGATTCGGCGGAGAGAAGCAAATGTATTCGGCAGAAGTAGATAGCGAAAATTTCCTTTCGTGAAATTAGGGTAGCGAACAAAAGGTTTCATCTATCTTAAAATATAAAATATATTATTTAAACATAAAAACAAATAAATTATAAAATATTCATAAGTATACTAAAAATTATTAGACACAATTTGGCGCGCTATTTTGCGCCATTGACAACTATGGTTGCACGGATCTCGATGTATCGTGACAAAATTTAAGTGAAATTTTAAAGTCAACAGATTTCGACGAAATTAATTTTATAAAATTATACGTAAAATTTTGAGCAAATTGGTATAAAGAATTTATATTTAATAACACTTAATTTGATAGTTAAAAATCATAAAAGTTTCATTATACCTAAAGTACCCTTAATAATATTAAAAAGAAATTAGAGCATGTGAGGGCAAGATGGTAAATTGGAAATATTATAAACCCCCCTCCCCATTTCTTAAGGAGACCGAAATCCATTCGGTCCCCATATGTTGTTTTCGGTCGAACCGAAGGGAGGAGGTAGATGGGAGAGGGCGAACAGAAGATTTTGTGGGCAGCTCCAGCGGCGTTTTCCGACAGCCGGATTTGGGAGAAATCAAAGATGAAGGTTAAGAGAAGACTAAGGTATGTTTTAAGTTGAGAAAATCTTTCTCTTTCTCTAGATTTTTTGAAGATAAAATTCTAGGGTTTTACAAAAACTTCAAATTTCTTTGAGAAATTGATAGGGAATTTTAAATGATATTTTTAAACCTAAAAACATAGTTTTCTCCAAAACTTTTTGAGATTGGAAAGTAAAGGTTTTTCATAATTTGTGAATTTTAAGAAAACCCTTTTACGATTTTTGTTTCATATGATATTAGGAATGTTTTAATGGTGAAAAATTAGGGTTTTAACAAAAATTTTAGTTTTATAATTTTTTAATTAAAATAAATCCAAAATTTTAAATTAACCTAATTATTAATTAGGTTTAAGAGGGAGTTCAACATGATTATTAGATGAAATTGATGAATTTTAGGTTTCCTAAAAATTGGATTTTAAATAAATTCAAAAATAAAATTTAATTAAAGTGATTATTAAAAATATTCTATGATAAATGTTTAGTGTGATTGTATTTACATTTATCAGTAGGTGTCGATTAAGGGGATGCCTCGAGCATAAGCGACGTCGTTTAAGTTTATGGTACTTGTGAGGTAGGTACTTATAGTTAAAGTAAATTTCATGTTTCTAAATTTTTCTTTTATGTTAAATTTCGCATGTTAACATTATCTACATTTTTAGTATTAAAGAAATATTAAATTTTTAGACTTATGTTTATTGTTACGTTAAGTATTAAACCTTTAAGGTTAAATGTGATGACATATTTCTTTAACTGAAATTTAGGTAGACATGAGAATATTCGAGCATTAAACAGTTTAGGCAATATATATGAATTTTTGAATTACTTAACCCCTATGATATATATTGTGATTGTATGTGCATGATGATCCGGAGTACCAAATGGTAAAGGGCTCTTCGGAGCTAATAATAAATGGACTCTTTGGAGTCAATGATAAAGGATTCTTCAGAGCAAATGGTAAAAGAATGGCCAAATTTGACTGTGTACCTGATCAGTACAAGATGACTGATTTGAATTCAGATTTAGAAGTGTAATCAGGAAGGTTTTATTTAGAGAAAGGAAGTTGATTTAAATTCAAATTTGGGAGAGAATTGTGAAGGTTTTATTAAGGGAAAAGGGGCTGATTTGAATTCAGATTTGGGAGGGAAATATGATAGTTTATTTAAGGGTAATTAGGTTGTTTTATTTTCATTATGTGATTTATGTTTGTTGTAGTTTTCTTAGGAGTTGTTCCTAGCGACGTCTAGGATTTGTGGGAGACGGAAGTTATTGGAAGTGTCCATACTTCATAGCTTTCTAGCAGTTGCTCACACAATTTTACATAATTTCTGTTGTGTGCCTTGCATATTATACTAATCTTACCCCTTATGTTTTTCAATCAAAGTTATGGTGATGGGGACATCAGATCATGGAAGGTTTATCAGAGATGTAGTTGTAGATCTACGACCACAATTGAGTCATTGTATTTTTTATTTGTTTTATGTATTTTCTTATTTATGATGTCGTATTGTATTTGCTTTATTAGTTTTCCATTGTACCCTTTTATTAAGGGATGTCGTATGTAAGCCCTAGGGGCATTGTCATCCTTTATGTTTGAGTTATTGTACAAGGCTATTTATAGCCCTCGTATTCTTCTTTGCAAGTTAATGAATGAATGATAACTTTACTTCCATTTGATTTCTTAGTGAGATCGTATGAGCGTTTGAGAAAGAAATCCCTAGGAGAGGGATATCTGATCACCCGCCAACCTTAGAGATGTCCGGGTTCGTGATTCCTTATCTTGTCTTCTCATTAACCCCTTCTTCCTTTACCTAACCGCCGGCCAAGGTCCTCCAAGAACCTTGCCGCCAGCCACTTAATGTCCCTCCACCACCACCACATAAATTCCTCTCCATTGGCTAAACCCAAACCCTTGCCCCCTTGCTCACCTGACCCCTTCCCCCACATCCTCACCCACGGCTTCCACTCAACCCGTCGGCCCTGGCCCCCTAAGTCGTCGGCCCCATCACCACTCACACCTTGGGATTCCTAATTTGGTTGGAGTTAATTTAGGATCAATCTGAAATTCAAATTAATTAAATTTGAAATTCAAATTCTTTCCTAATTTAATTAATATATTTTAAGAAAGTTTTTAATTTAAATATATTTGAATTTTAAATTCAAATTGGATTTGATTTATTAATTTCCTAATTCACAAACCCAAATTAAGAAGCCTTAATCTCTTCCATTAATTGCTCCCTAGCCCATTAATGTCGTCGGCCCCTATAGGGGAGATTTAGGAATTGTTCCTAAAACCAAATCCCCACTTTGGAAACAATTCAAACTCTTCCCTTTCCCTTTTGGTCGAACCCTCCCCTAGCCCCACCTACTTAATTTACTTCCAATAAAGGAACTCCCCCACTTGGAAGTAACCCCCCCCCCCCCCCCTCTCTTGCCTTTTTCTCTTCCTTTGATTATTCTCAAATAAGAGAATACTTAGGAGGTTACGAATTCTAATTCCCTCCTTCCACTTCTCCCTAAGCCTCCATCCCTTGGCCGGCCACATCTTGTCACCCCCATTTCAAGATTGAAGAGAAACTTCTTTCTCTTCAACGGAGTTCAAGATTACTAGCAATATGTGGAAGAAATCATCATCTAGCATTCATGAATGGCCGATCCCGACACTGATTACGGACTTGCCTACGACGAACACGGCTTCGTGCACATTCTCCATTCAACCTTCTTCGACGTCAACCCGAGGATCGATCATACGGTTGAGGACTACATAGAACGTATATTGGACACCTTGGTTGAAGCTATTGAAGAGCAACTTGAGATCGTCGAGTGAAGGATTGCAACCGATCCTTGACGAAGATTTTCTAATTTTCCTCTTATCGTATTTCTTAAGTCTAATCCTTTCTTGTGATTTGATTGTACTCACGAAGGATGTGTTTGCACGATTCTGCAAAGCTTAGTAAACGTAGGGAATTGAGTGCACTTCATTGTTTTCTAAATCTTATTGTTATATTAGGGATTTTTGTTGAAAGCTACTACTTTGCATAATATTGTTTTCATACGATATTTTGATGGCTCAAATCTCTTAATATGCAACTTAGCCTAAACGAAAGTGACCGATCTTACGTTTTGATTCATCGTTTTATTTACTAATAGTTCTATTTGTTATTTCTCTAATCAATAAGTTGTGCAAACTCTTAATAAAATCATTGCAAGCATTGTAGTCCTACATCATATGGTCTCACACCCGCCCTTCGATTGCTTCTTTGTTTAAATGAATTTCCTTCCTACTTTGTTTGAAACTTATGGCAATTCATTAAATTGGGATTATGGAAGATCTTCTGCTGCTAGAATTCTAGATGGGTGAATTGAAACTTGTAATTTTTTAATTGAATTATGCTGAATTTATTATTTTTGAGTTGATTTCTAGTAAAATTGGGTAGTTTTTAATTTCTGGTCATTTGAAGCCTATCAATAGGATCTCAAGGCAAGAAAGAAAACCGGCGAGCATCAAATACTGAAAGAAAATTTTAATTTTTCTCTCTTCTTGTGTGTTTATAGGGTTTGTGTTTTTCATGTGCTTCAACAGGTGTGGACGAATACTTGTGAAGGAGCAAACTGAATGACATTAAGTGTTCCATGATTCCACTAATTTGTTTAAGATCCACTTGTACGCAATTGAAATGACTTTTCTGCACAGCTGCCAGCACTCTGGAAATAGGAGCTTCCAAAAATTAGTTAAATTTCCAGACGGAGAAGTAAATCACAGCGTTTTGTTCTTGGTCTTAATTTCCTTTTGCTTTTACATTCTTAATTAATTTTTTCCTCATCTAAATTCTCACTTGTTGAGGAATTTGTTCATCCCGATTGTTTTAAACCAAAATAAACCAAGCAGAACAGCACATTCCACCTGAAATGTGTTTAACATTTGTTTAACCCCCGTATCAAACAGCAGAAGAATACAAAAAAGTCATACTAAACATAGTAATACAAAATCCATCATATAAATGGGACTTGATACAGCGTGGATATAATTTAGTCTATTTGTTGTGGTGATATGTAGCTTGCCTGGAGTGATGCACTGCAAAGGAAGAATTGTTGCTTCAGCCTTAGAATCTTTCCATTTTCTGTAGTATCACCAGGGTATAGGACCGCACATATCTAAGATGAAACAATTTGAAATTGGTGAATAAAGTAAGTAAAAAAGATGAAAACTATCACGAGAAGATGCACACTAAGATTAAGTTCTAGGGATGAACCATATCAGATAATCGAGAGAAGATACTTGGGTACTCGGATATCATGTAGAACAGAAATCAAATTATGGCAGATTAAATCAAGCAAAGCTTCATTCAATTCTGACCCCAAAAAACAAGGTGAAGACAAATATGACCCAAAGATGCCAACAATTTATCAAAAGATCCCTAAATCAAACCATGCTGTTCATGTACCTGAATTTAGTGAAGGCTAGCACAGAGCACAACAGAATACCTGCTGAGCTTTAGAGTGCAGCAAAGCGGCTGATTCATACTGTCCATCATTGAACTGAAATAGATTGAAATCTTCAGCACGAGCTTTTGCATCCCATAGCCGAAGGCTTATTGCATTTTTTGTTTTGTACCCAGGAATAGGAATATCATAAGCAAGTGCTTGAAGTACCTCTCCTCCAACCCATTTTCTACTGCTAGAATCAGAACAGCCAATGTTAGTAGGAACTCAATAGCTATTCATAGGGCAGGTGTTCAGTGAAGTGTGCATGAATTATTCTATCTGGCAGAACATCCGTTCAAAGGAGCATAGAAAACATAAATAAAATAAATGAACCTGTTGAAGTTTTGCAAGGATATTGACAAAGCTAGAGATACGAGTATGGTAAATATGTCTTCATGCTTCTTACTCAGTGCACAGTATTTAACCTAAAATCTGCTTAAAGCACATTTTTAATTTATTGTCAATGCAAGGACAGACCCTACCCATTATTTATTCATTTCTTTTTCACGTTTGTTTCTCTTCTCTTTTGTATTTTCTTAATGCAAATTTTCATGAAAATTAAACATGAGATATGGGTATTCATTATTGTATTGCATAGACGGCTGTGCTAAGCCCTGAACAGGAGGGTTTATATCTAGAATATCACATTCCAAGCATAAAACCAACAATTTGGAATCAGCTTTATGAATCCTCCTTTAACATTCACTAGTGTTGACATCAAGATGAATTGTAAAATTTAAAATGCATCAGTCATTGTGCATAAATTCTAACTATATTATCTTTGCTCTTCTCATTTTCTTTATAATCCATCCACATCAATTGATTATGTATTCTATTAGTACAATGTGTTTAAATTTGATATCATTTTCTCATATTCTCTTATATTTTATTTGAGCCCATACTTAAGCAGGTCCCCTGGGGGCAAACTTGCACATATAAGTAGGGATGTCAAACATGTCATTTTCATTCAACTTTGAGGTTCATTTATGAGCCGCTAAAGTTCAATTCTATTATTTTGAAATTTTATGCAACTTTGCTATATTTTCAAGCATTGTCTTATATTTTTGCACTTTATGTTCATCATTTTGATTTCTTTATCTCATTATTATGCATCTTATTGCACTTATTTTTACACACGATAAGTTCGTATGAAATCTAATAGTGCTTTTATGTCCCATTGAGAGTAGGTATTGAAAGTATATTATTTTGTCAAGCAAAAAGCGCAAGGGATGCGTACAACGCGCCTTGTGCGTGCTCACCGGCGGCTGCCAGTGGTCGACCGGCCGGTTCGTCCTCCTAAGCACGTCCGGGCCTGATTTTTGGCCCGGACAGTCCGAATCGAAAGTTTTTGGGGACTCAGGACCATTTTTCGATGTTTTGGATCCAATTTTGGCACTTTCGAAGCTCAACAGAGCCTCTATAATCAATTTCGGGCACCTTCAAATGATTTGGAGTTTCAAGTTGCCGAAAAAATTCACCAAAATCTTTGATATATATTTTCGGACTTCGTAGGCTTCGATGTTCGAAAATAGGGGAGCAACTGATATATCATCAAAAAAATTATATTGATCGGGTACAAATCTCGAGGAAAAATCAAGTTGGAAAGTTCCAAAATTAAATTCGGGACCATCCGAACTCCAATTTCAGCAAACTTATAGTCGAACTGAACGTCTAGAAAATATGAACCCAACGACACCAAATTCGACTCAATCCAAGCCCAAATGGGTCCAAATCGAATACCTAAAGCGCTTTTGGAAAGTTCAAACCATAAATTGGATAACTAAACGACTTCCAAACATGACATGCTTATAGTCGAATCGAGCGGCTAGATGAGACGAATCCAACGAGCCCAAAATCGTTGAATTATGATATCATTAAGACATTCAAATGTACAGTAAACGGTCAACGATCAAGGGGATCAACATCGGCCGTCCATTCAAACCACTCCCAACTTACCCTTGATCTCCCTTCTATTTATTGGTCATGCCACTCCCAAAAAAATGCAATGACAATCAAACTGAGCATATGTTTAATTCTCCTAAATATACATATCTCATTCACACACTTCTAGGTTTCTTAGATTATGTCAAATCTAATTTTTAAAGCTTCCCAGAAGTCTTAGGAAACAATCTTCCCTCTCCAAATGAAACCAAAACATTCATACAAACGTTAGGAAACTCTCTTTCCTATGCACTTATCCTTTATACATGATGTTTGGATCCTTGTCAAGGCTCCAAATGTTAGATTGTATGAATTTTAGTTGTACTTTAGGAGCTACAACCAATCATCATCCCCCTTTCATTTGTTGATGACACAAGATTAGCAAATGAACCTTTTGAGGCTTCTCAAGCCTTCAAACATATCATTACATGAATCCTTCAAACTTAGAGCCAAATTTTAAGTTTCCTCAGTTTATTTGTTGAAACACAAAGACAATAAATGATTTCCTTTATCGTTGCTTTCCAAACTCATATGGAGGCTTCCAAATAACCTCTAAAGAACCTAAAGAAAGCATTAGTAAACCTCAGGGTCAAATCCTAGGTTCATTTAATTTGCTTGTTGAAACACAAAGTTAGCAAATAATAATCCATCTCTTTCATGCGTAACTTTTGGAATCTCCTAAAGGTTCCAAATGTTATATGGCATGAAGTTGTTAAACCGGTCCACTGGACCTGTCCAACCGGTACATACCAGACCTGCTTACGAACAACAAAGGCGAAAGAGTCCGCCTCCTACATGCCGATCAAATCGAACGGAGCAAGAAGAGCATATTAAGAAGGTTTTGGGAGAAATTTAGGAGGGAAATTTGAATGCAGGGACTTTTTAGAGATTTCCTTTTTAATTGTATGCATTAAATAGTTTGTTTTCTTAGGGTTATGACATCTTGAATTTGGCTGAAATTAGAAATATTTTATGTTAAGGTTTTTGGGCTCTAGCGGCGTCTAGAGATTTGGGAGAGATTGATACTCCTCTTAAAATGAGAATCAATTGTATCTTGCTATTTTCTTCTGTTAGTTTGTGTTCTTGCAATAAAATTCTTGTTTTCTCCGATTTTCCATTGGATTTGTGAAAATCTCTCGATGTTTTCACGAGATTGATAGGAATTACTTGAAATCTTCAAATGTTTTCTATCAGAAGTCTCTTGAACTTTGAATCAAATTCTTAGTTCTACTATCTTATTCGTTGGAACACAAAACTAATGGGTAATCTTCTAGACGTGGAATTCAAAGTCTAGTCTTCATCATTTGCTTAGCTCAAATTAAGCAAGTGCTCACCTTTCTTTGAATATCAAACGTTGGAAGGGTAAATTCCTATAACCCTTGAGTCATAGAAAGAGGGAACTAAATATGCAATTTATGGATTGATGAATATTCCTTGAAAATTTGGGAAGGGCCCCAAATTTTTTCAAGCAAAAACAAGACCTTTCTAGGAAATATAAATTATACGAAACTCACAAAAACTAGACAAAATACATACTAAAAAAACAACTTTCATATTTGATATGGAATCACAAAATTAGCTTGATCGGGCACGAATCTCGAGGCAAAAGCTAGTTGGAAACTTAAAAAATTAATTCCGGGAACACCCGAACTCCGATTTCAACGAGCTTATAGTCAAACTGAGCGTCTCGGAAATACAAACCCAATGACACCAAGATCAATCCAATCCGAGCCCAAATGAGTCCGAATCAAGGACCCGAAGCGCTATTGGAAGGATCAGACCGCAAATTGAGTTACCAAACGGTCTCCGATTTTAACGAGCTTATACGCGAATCGAGCGGCTCGACGAGACGAATCCAACGAGCCCAAGATCACCAAATTCCGACATCATTAAGGCCTTCAAATGTCCAACGAACGGTGCATGATCAAAGGATTCGATATCGACCGTCCATTCAGACCACTCCCAATTCGCCCATGATCTCACGCCTATTTACGGGCTATGCCACTCCAGAAAAACTATAAATAGAGCCCTCATTCTACACCAAGGGGAAGGGAAGAGAGAGAAGAAGAAGGGAAGAAGAAGAGAAAGGGGAAAAGGAGAATCCCCTCCTCCTCGACCACCGCCGAAGCTCTTCCTGCCACCCGAACACGCCGGGGTTCTGCGTGATATTCGGGAGAACGCAGGAATTCTTCCCAACTTCCACGTGATGCTGAAATTCTTCCCAATTTGCAACAGAGGTCCCTTCTAACGCTGAAACTCCGCCCAAGTGAAGCCGGAGTTTTCCTTTGCTACCAATAGACGTCGGACTTCTACTCGACGTCGAACATTCACTCTTCGCCAAGTTTCTACCCGACGCCGGACTTCTACCGGTTATCGGACTTCGTTGGACGTCTACGCAAAGATGGATTTCTTTCCATTGTTGGACTTCTACCTGACGCTGTCTTTCTGATCTTCGTCGTCAGACTACAGTCTTTCCGACCTCCGTCGCCCGCCGACTACGGTCCTCCTGACTTATGTCGCTCGCCGACTACGGTCCTCCTTACTTACGTCGCCCACCGATTACAGTCCTTCCGACCTCCGTCTCTAACCGACTACGTGTAATATCACAATCTGCTCCAGGATCGTCCAGGCCGATTTTGGATCGTCCTGGGACGATCAGTGGAATTCAGCTCCAGATTCTGCCCAGAATTGCTCCAGGTGATTTCCTGTAGGGATCGTCCAGGCCGATCGAGGTATCGTCCCGGGACGATCAGTGGATGGCACAAGTCAGAGAATAGGGGTTTTTATCGCCTATGAACAGTAATTATCGTCCTGAAAAATCGTCCCAGGACTATGTGATTTGGTCTGATCGTCCAGGACGATCTGGACGATCGGCCGGGCCGATATGAGCATTACTTAAAGGGAAATGAGTCATTTTGAGGAGAGAGAAAATTAAAATAAATATCAGATTTTGATCCGAGGAGAGAGGAAGAAAAAGAGAAAAAGAAAAAGTTGATTTCGGGAAGGCGCGGAGCCGTTTTCGATCGAAGTGACTGTTGAGGAAATTGCTGTGCTCGAGGTAAGGCACATTCCGCCTTTCTCAATTTTCAGTTCCGTCGCGGTTGGCGGTATTTTTCTGTCCGGATTTCGTTTTCGTTACGATTTTTCGTCCGTATCTTTTGATTGGTTCAGTTTTTACCGCGTAAGTTTCTGTATATCGTTGTCGTGCCGGGTGTGCACGTTTTGACTATATTTTGAAGATTTTTGTCCGGGTATTTTTGATTCGGCGATGTTTTTCGTAGACTACAATTTTCTGTGAAATTGGAAATTATCTGTGCAGTAGAATAAAGGTTCTGAAATGTTAATATCTGTATTCTGTGCAAATTTGGTAAATTGTTATTTTCAGGAATTTTGTGTAAATTCTGTATACTGCCGTTGTGCTGCCCGATTTTTGGGTAATTTCTGAAATGTCCGAATTTCTTCTGAATTGAAATGCTATGTGTATAAGCTATAAAAAGGGAGTTATAAGGGGCCTGAATCCTATGAGATTCAGTTAGTGAAACGGGAAATCTGAAATGAGCTCAAATCTGAAATCTGTTATCTGTTCTGTTCCGGATCCGATGAATTTTGTTCTGGTGCTATAAGCACATCTGTTTTGGTGCCGTGAGCACAAAGGGAGACATAAGGGGCCTGGATCCTATGAGATTCAGTCAGTGTCTGGGAAGGGAGGCATAAGGGGCCGGAATCCGTAGAGATTCCGTCAGTGTCAGGGCATTTAGCTATATGTATCTGATCTGTTTTCTGTATCTGTTCTGTTCCGTACGAAATTATGATTATGATATGATATGATCCGTACGATTCTGAATTCTGATTCTGACTCTGTTGATTTGTTCTGTTCTGATATGATCTGTACGACTCTGATTCTGATTTGATATCTGTCCGTATAAGTTCTGATTTCCGATTCTGTTCCGATTTCTGATCTGATTTCTGTCTGATGAGTTTGGTTTGGTTTCTGAGAATTTAGATTGGTGGTTTGTTGCTTTGCTGAGCTGTTGAGCTCACCCTTGCTTTCTGGTGGTTTTCAGGTTCTGGGAAGGGCAAGGAAGTTCAGGATTAGTTTCAGAGTCTGATCCGATTAGGTACTTTTGTACTTTTGATTTTTGTACAGTCATGGCTTTTCTGTTCTGTCTTTCTTTCTGTTGAAAGCCATGCACTGTTCTGTAGATGATTATTTTGAGGAAATGAAAAGATAGATGTTTTTGTTCCGCTGCATTTGATGTTTTTAGTAGCTCTGTTGTTCTGTGTGTTTCTGTTGAGTTCAGAATTTGGAAGATCAGTTCAGTAACCTAATCCAAAGCCAGATCCTGGATAAGCAAGTTTAGTAAGTCTCTCGTCGCGATCCGGCTCGGGCGGGATCCGTCCCCGTCGGGTCGGGTCGTGACAAGCTTTTGTGGTATCAGAGCACTGGTTTTGGAAACAGGTTGGATTGTAAAACAGAGCTCTAGGAAGTGATCAGTGAGTCTGTCTGGGAGGTAGTTTTGGGTCGTTTGGCTTTTTATTGTGTTGTTTTTGTGTTGTTTTTGTGATAGTTTTCCGGATTTTCTGGATTTTTCTGTATGGATCAGCCAGACCCAGACATGACAGACGGTCAGAGTGATGATCAGGCAGCACCAGTGGGGAGTACAGCCCCAGTGGTCGGTGCTGACACACTTTCACAGTTTGCGTCACTTGTTGCTCAGATGATGAGCGAGACTCAGAGCAGAGCTTCTACTGTTAGATCTGAGGATATTGATCGACACCTGCAGTTATTTTTGAGGTTGAAGCCTCCGAGGTTTGAGGGCGCTGTTGAGCCCAGAGCAGCCGAGGAGTGGCTGAGGAGATTAGAGAAGACTTTTGACGGGATGCAGTGTCCTGCAGACAGGAAGGTTCCGTTGGCTGTTTTTCTGTTAGACGGAGAGGCTGAGCACTGGTGGGATGGCCAGCAGGCAGCCAGATTTCAGGGTAGATTGAACTCTTTGATCACTTGGGAAGAGTTCACTGAAGTATTCAGAGACTGGTTTGTTCCCCCTTCTGCACGACAGCAGATGCAGGAGAGTTTTCTGAGGCTGGTTCAGGGGAGCAAGACGGTGATGCAGTACGAGGCTGAGTTTACTGCATTAGCCAGGTATGCTCCGCAGCTGGTTAGCACGTCTGCTGAGAGGTGCTACAGATTTCTGAGAGGCTTACGAGACACTTTGAGGCAGCCTTTGATACCGTTCCGGATTACTGATTTCTCTGAGCTTGTGGAGCGAGCTCGTCTGATTGAGAACGACATGACGGCTACTCAGCAGCGGTGGACTGTGAGTAGGAAGAGGTTTGGAGGTGATACTTCTGGCAGTGGTTCCTCTGGGAAGAGGAGATTTGTTCCTGGTTCTGGATCTGGAGATTCCAGAAGGAGCGGAGGATCGTCTGGTACTGTTACCAGTACGACTAGTTCTGGATCTGTCAGTTCGGCACCTGTGTGCCAGAGTTGTGGACGGCGACACCATGGCCAGTGCTACAGGATAGCTGGTCTTTGTTTCAGATGTGGTCAGCCGGGACATAGGATTGCGAAATGTCCACAGATGGGATTTGAGCAGCGATCTGAGGGCTTCGTCAGACCTGTTGGTTCAGCAGCAGGAAGACCGAGGACTGTTCCTCCACGCCCTGAGGGATTTGCTGGTAGAGGTGGTGGTTCTAGTTCTGCACCACGGAGACCACCTACGATTCAGAGGGAGCAGAGTAGTTCTGTTGCTTCAGCTCCTGTTCCAGTTCAGCCACGAGTTTACAGTTTGAGTCAGCAGGAGGCTCGTGATGCTCCGGATGTGGTGACAGGTACGGTTTACATTTCTGATCAGCCCTGTCGTGTTTTGTTTGACTCTGGAGCGAGTCATTCTTTTCTGTCCGAGCATTGTTTTGAGATTTTACATTTGGATTCGATGGTTTTACCGGTTTCTTTGTCTGTGATTTTGCCGGCTGGGAATCCATTGATTGCTCGACAGTTTTGTTTGTGTGAGATCGAGATTTCTGGCAAGAAGTGGAAATCGAGTTTGATTCGATTGCCGATTTCTTCGTATGATGTGATTCTGGGAATGGATTGGCTGAGTCAGTATGAGGCTCAGATTGACTGTCTGAAGAAGCAAGTGAGTTTGCTTGTGGCTGGAGAGAGAGTTGTATTTCAGGGATTACGAGGTGTTCTCTCCAGTCTGATTTCTGCGTTAGAGGTGAGCAGAATGTGGAAGAAGGGATACCCAGTATTTTTGGCTTCGGTGCGGGATCTGAACCTGGAGGTTGGTTCTGTTTCTGAGATCCCTGTGGTACGGGAGTTTGTGGATGTTTTTCCTGAGGAGTTGGTTGGTTTACCTCCGGATAGAGATGTGGAGTTCTCTATCGATGTTTTTCCGGGTACCGCTCCGATATCGAAAGCTCCGTACAGGATGGCACCGAAAGAACTTTCTGAGTTGAAAGTTCAGCTTCAGGAGTTGGTTGACAGAGGGTTTGTACGTCCTAGTGTTTCTCCTTGGGGAGCACCAGTTCTGTTTGTGAAGAAGAAGGACGGTACACTCCGTATGTGTATTGATTACAGAGATTTGAATAAGGCCACGATCAAGAACAAGTATCCTTTGCCTCGGATAGACGACTTGTTTGACCAGCTTTCCGGATCTTCGGTGTTTTCGAAGATTGATTTGCGATCCGGATATTATCAGGTGAAGGTGAAGGAATCTGATGTGGTGAAGACTGCTTTTAGTACTCGGTACGGGCACTACGAGTTTTTGGTTATGCCTTTTGGGGTAACCAATGCGCCCGCTATTTTCATGGATCTGATGAACCGAGTATTCAGGGAGTTCTTGGATCAGTTTGTGATCGTCTTCATCGACGATATTCTGGTATATTCTGCTTCTGAGGATGATCATGCCAGACATTTGAGGATTGTATTGGAGACTCTGAGGAGGCATCAGCTGTATGCCAAGTTCTCCAAGTGCGAATTCTGGCTGAAGAGCATTTCATTTCTGGGGCATGTGATTAGCGGAGAAGGTATTTCTGTGGATCCCCAGAAGATTCAGGCGGTTGCTGATTGGCCAAGGCCGACTACGATATTTGAGGTACGTAGTTTCTTGGGCATGGCCGGGTATTACAGGAAGTTTGTGAAAGGATTTTCACAGATTTCGACTCCTTTGACGAGACTGACTCAGAAGTCAGTTCCTTTTGTTTGGACACCGGAGTGTGAAGCTAGTTTTCAGAGATTGAAGGATTGTTTGACTTCAGCTCCAGTGTTGGCACTTCCGTCAGGTACGGAAGGTTTTCAGGTGTTCAGTGATGCTTCACTGAAAGGACTGGGATGTGTTCTGATGCAGCATGGTCAGGTAATTGCTTATGCTTCGAGACAGTTAAAACCACATGAGAAGAATTACCCGACACATGATTTAGAGTTAGCTGCAGTTGTTTTTGCTTTGAAGATTTGGCGTCATTACCTGTATGGCGTCACATGTAAGATGTTTACTGATCATAAGAGCCTGAAGTACATTTTTACTCAGAAGGATTTGAATCTGAGACAGAGGTGGTGGCTCGAGTTGATCAAGGACTATGACCTGACTATTCAGTATCAGCCTGGGAAGGCGAATGTGGTAGCAGATGCTTTGAGCAGGAAGTCTTCTGGATTATCAGGTTTGCAGCTTACTTGTGATGACTTTCTGATTCGTGATTTGGAAAGATTGCAATTGGAGGTGATTTCCTCCAGTGATTTGGAGTTGGCTCAGATGAGTATTCAGTCTTCTTTGGAAGCAAGGATTCAAGAAGCCCAGAAGTCAGATTCTGATTATTCGAAGTTGATAGCTCAGATTGGATCTGGTAAGACTCCTGAACTTCGAATTTCTGATTCTGGTGCTATTTTCTGTAAGAACAGGTTGTGGGTACCTGTGTTTGGAGATTTGAGGCGGGAGATTCTGTATGAATCTCATTATTCAGGCTACACTGTTCATCCAGGCAGTGGTAAGATGTACGCTGATATGAAGCTTTTGTTCTGGTGGCCTGGGATGAAGAAGGATGTGGCGGAGTTTGTGTCGAGATGCGAAGCCTGTCAGTTGGTGAAGGCAGAGCATCAGCGACCAGGTGGACTGTTGCAGTCGTTGCCTATCCCTGAGTGGAAATGGGAGGAGGTAACGATGGATTTTGCGATGGGTTTTCCTCGATCACGACAAGGACATGATGCCATTTGGGTAGTTGTGGATCGATTGACGAAGTCAGCCCATTTTCTTCCGATCAGACAGACGGATTCAGTTGAACGCTTGGCACAGATATATGTGAAAGAGATAGTCAGATTGCACGGTGTGCCTCGTGTGATTGTTTCTGATCGAGATGGACGCTTTACTTCCAGACTTTGGAAGGGCATTCAGCAAGGCTTGGGTACGAAACTGCATTTCAGTACAGCCTTTCATCCTCAGACAGATGGGCAGTCTGAGAGGACGATTCAGGTATTGGAAGACCTGTTGAGACTTTGTGTTCTGGACTTTAGCGGAAGCTGGGAAGATCATATCCCGCTGATTGAGTTTGCTTATAACAACAGTTTTCAGTCCAGTATCGGTATGGCACCGTACGAGGCTCTGTATGGCAGGAAGTGTCGTACTCCTTTGACTCTGACGGAGGTCGGAGATAGACAGGCTTTGGGGGCCACTTTTGCTGATGAAACTGCTCAGAAGATTCATTTGATAAGAGAAAGATTGAAAGCCGCTCAAGATCGTCAGCAGAAATATTACAATCAGAAGCACAGATTTGTTGAGTTTCAGGTTGGTGACTTTGTGTATGTCAAAGTCAGCCCGATGAAAGGTGTGAGCAGATTTGGTCAGGTGAGCAAGCTTAGTCCAAGGTATGTTGGACCGTTTGAGATTTTGGAAAGAATTGGAAAAGCTGCTTATCGCCTATTGCTTTCTGATTCTATGCCTGATGTGCATAATGTGTTTCATGTATCCACTCTGAGGAAGTGGGTTTCAGACTCTGGGAGGAAGATATCTACGGACGAGGTTGAGATTCAGGAGAATCTGGCGTACAAGGAAGAGCCAGAGTTGATTTTGGCGTACGACGTCCGCAAGTTAAGAAATAAAGAGATTCCGATGGTTAAAGTCCGTGGAAACACCGGACTGCACGAGAAGCAACGTGGGAAAAGGAGTCTGATATGAGACGGTCGTACCCGTACTTGTTTTGACTGAGTTTGGATTGGATAATGTCGAGGACGACATTTTTCTGAGTTGGGGAGATTGTAATATCACAATCTGCTCCAGGATCGTCCAGGCCGATTTTGGATCGTCCTGGGACGATCAGTGGAATTCAGCTCCAGATTCTGCCCAGAATTGCTCCAGGTGATTTCCTGTAGGGATCGTCCAGGCCGATCGAGGTATCGTCCCGGGACGATCAGTGGATGGCACAAGTCAGAGAATAGGGGTTTTTATCGCCTATGAACAGTAATTATCGTCCTGAAAAATCGTCCCAGGACTATGTGATTTGGTCTGATCGTCCAGGACGATCTGGACGATCGGCCGGGCCGATATGAGCATTACTTAAAGGGAAATGAGTCATTTTGAGGAGAGAGAAAATTAAAATAAATATCAGATTTTGATCCGAGGAGAGAGGAAGAAAAAGAGAAAAAGAAAAAGTTGATTTCGGGAAGGCGCGGAGCCGTTTTCGATCGAAGTGACTGTTGAGGAAATTGCTGTGCTCGAGGTAAGGCACATTCCGCCTTTCTCAATTTTCAGTTCCGTCGCGGTTGGCGGTATTTTTCTGTCCGGATTTCGTTTTCGTTACGATTTTTCGTCCGTATCTTTTGATTGGTTCAGTTTTTACCGCGTAAGTTTCTGTATATCGTTGTCGTGCCGGGTGTGCACGTTTTGACTATATTTTGAAGATTTTTGTCCGGGTATTTTTGATTCGGCGATGTTTTTCGTAGACTACAATTTTCTGTGAAATTGGAAATTATCTGTGCAGTAGAATAAAGGTTCTGAAATGTTAATATCTGTATTCTGTGCAAATTTGGTAAATTGTTATTTTCAGGAATTTTGTGTAAATTCTGTATACTGCCGTTGTGCTGCCCGATTTTTGGGTAATTTCTGAAATGTCCGAATTTCTTCTGAATTTAAATGCTATGTGTATAAGCTATAAAAAGGGAGTTATAAGGGGCCTGAATCCTATGAGATTCAGTTAGTGAAACGGGAAATCTGAAATGAGCTCAAATCTGAAATCTGTTATCTGTTCTGTTCCGGATCCGATGAATTTTGTTCTGGTGCTATAAGCACATCTGTTTTGGTGCCGTGAGCACAAAGGGAGACATAAGGGGCCTGGATCCTATGAGATTCAGTCAGTGTCTGGGAAGGGAGGCATAAGGGGCCGGAATCCGTAGAGATTCCGTCAGTGTCAGGGCATTTAGCTATATGTATCTGATCTGTTTTCTGTATCTGTTCTGTTCCGTACGAAATTATGATTATGATATGATATGATCCGTACGATTCTGAATTCTGATTCTGACTCTGTTGATTTGTTCTGTTCTGATATGATCTGTACGACTCTGATTCTGATTTGATATCTGTCCGTATAAGTTCTGATTTCCGATTCTGTTCCGATTTCTGATCTGATTTCTGTCTGATGAGTTTGGTTTTGGTTTCTGAGAATTTAGATTGGTGGTTTGTTGCTTTGCTGAGCTGTTGAGCTCACCCTTGCTTTCTGGTGGTTTTCAGGTTCTGGGAAGGGCAAGGAAGTTCAGGATTAGTTTCAGAGTCTGATCCGATTAGGTACTTTTGTACTTTTGATTTTTGTACAGTCATGGCTTTTCTGTTCTGTCTTTCTTTCTGTTGAAAGCCATGCACTGTTCTGTAGATGATTATTTTGAGGAAATGAAAAGATAGATGTTTTGTTCCGCTGCATTTGATGTTTTTAGTAGCTCTGTTGTTCTGTGTGTTTCTGTTGAGTTCAGAATTTGGAAGATCAGTTCAGTAACCTAATCCAAAGCCAGATCCTGGATAAGCAAGTTTAGTAAGTCTCTCGTCGCGATCCGGCTCGGGCGGGATCCGTCCCCGTCGGGTCGGGTCGTGACAAGCTTTTGTGGTATCAGAGCACTGGTTTTGGAAACAGGTTGGATTGTAAAACAGAGCTCTAGGAAGTGATCAGTGAGTCTGTCTGGGAGGTAGTTTTGGGTCGTTTGGCTTTTTATTGTGTTGTTTTTGTGTTGTTTTTGTGATAGTTTTCCGGATTTTCTGGATTTTTCTGTATGGATCAGCCAGACCCAGACATGACAGACGGTCAGAGTGATGATCAGGCAGCACCAGTGGGGAGTACAGCCCCAGTGGTCGGTGCTGACACACTTTCACAGTTTGCGTCACTTGTTGCTCAGATGATGAGCGAGACTCAGAGCAGAGCTTCTACTGTTAGATCTGAGGATATTAATCGACACCTGCAGTTATTTTTGAGGTTGAAGCCTCCGAGGTTTGAGGGCGCTGTTGAGCCCAGAGCAGCCGAGGAGTGGCTGAGGAGATTAGAGAAGACTTTTGACGGGATGCAGTGTCCTGCAGACAGGAAGGTTCCGTTGGCTGTTTTTCTGTTAGACGGAGAGGCTGAGCACTGGTGGGATGGCCAGCAGGCAGCCAGATTTCAGGGTAGATTGAACTCTTTGATCACTTGGGAAGAGTTCACTGAAGTATTCAGAGACTGGTTTGTTCCCCCTTCTGCACGACAGCAGATGCAGGAGAGTTTTCTGAGGCTGGTTCAGGGGAGCAAGACGGTGATGCAGTACGAGGCTGAGTTTACTGCATTAGCCAGGTATGCTCCGCAGCTGGTTAGCACGTCTGCTGAGAGGTGCTACAGATTTCTGAGAGGCTTACGAGACACTTTGAGGCAGCCTTTGATACCGTTCCGGATTACTGATTTCTCTGAGCTTGTGGAGCGAGCTCGTCTGATTGAGAACGACATGACGGCTACTCAGCAGCGGTGGACTGTGAGTAGGAAGAGGTTTGGAGGTGATACTTCTGGCAGTGGTTCCTCTGGGAAGAGGAGATTTGTTCCTGGTTCTGGATCTGGAGATTCCAGAAGGAGCGGAGGATCGTCTGGTACTGTTACCAGTACGACTAGTTCTGGATCTGTCAGTTCAGCACCTGTGTGCCAGAGTTGTGGACGGCGACACCATGGCCAGTGCTACAGGATAGCTGGTCTTTGTTTCAGATGTGGTCAGCCGGGACATAGGATTGCGAAATGTCCACAGATGGGATTTGAGCAGCGATCTGAGGGCTTCGTCAGACCTGTTGGTTCAGCAGCAGGAAGACCGAGGACTGTTCCTCCACGCCCTGAGGGATTTGCTGGTAGAGGTGGTGGTTCTAGTTCTGCACCACGGAGACCACCTACGATTCAGAGGGAGCAGAGTAGTTCTGTTGCTTCAGCTCCTGTTCCAGTTCAGCCACGAGTTTACAGTTTGAGTCAGCAGGAGGCTCGTGATGCTCCGGATGTGGTGACAGGTACGGTTTACATTTCTGATCAGCCCTGTCGTGTTTTGTTTGACTCTGGAGCGAGTCATTCTTTTCTGTCCGAGCATTGTTTTGAGATTTTACATTTGGATTCGATGGTTTTACCGGTTTCTTTGTCTGTGATTTTGCCGGCTGGGAATCCATTGATTGCTCGACAGTTTTGTTTGTGTGAGATCGAGATTTCTGGCAAGAAGTGGAAATCGAGTTTGATTCGATTGCCGATTTCTTCGTATGATGTGATTCTGGGAATGGATTGGCTGAGTCAGTATGAGGCTCAGATTGACTGTCTGAAGAAGCAAGTGAGTTTGCTTGTGGCTGGAGAGAGAGTTGTATTTCAGGGATTACGAGGTGTTCTCTCCAGTCTGATTTCTGCGTTAGAGGTGAGCAGAATGTGGAAGAAGGGATACCCAGTATTTTTGGCTTCGGTGCGGGATCTGAACCTGGAGGTTGGTTCTGTTTCTGAGATCCCTGTGGTACGGGAGTTTGTGGATGTTTTTCCTGAGGAGTTGGTTGGTTTACCTCCGGATAGAGATGTGGAGTTCTCTATCGATGTTTTTCCGGGTACCGCTCCGATATCGAAAGCTCCGTACAGGATGGCACCGAAAGAACTTTCTGAGTTGAAAGTTCAGCTTCAGGAGTTGGTTGACAGAGGGTTTGTACGTCCTAGTGTTTCTCCTTGGGGAGCACCAGTTCTGTTTGTGAAGAAGAAGGACGGTACACTCCGTATGTGTATTGATTACAGAGATTTGAATAAGGCCACGATCAAGAACAAGTATCCTTTGCCTCGGATAGACGACTTGTTTGACCAGCTTTCCGGATCTTCGGTGTTTTCGAAGATTGATTTGCGATCCGGATATTATCAGGTGAAGGTGAAGGAATCTGATGTGGTGAAGACTGCTTTTAGTACTCGGTACGGGCACTACGAGTTTTTGGTTATGCCTTTTGGGGTAACCAATGCGCCCGCTATTTTCATGGATCTGATGAACCGAGTATTCAGGGAGTTCTTGGATCAGTTTGTGATCGTCTTCATCGACGATATTCTGGTATATTCTGCTTCTGAGGATGATCATGCCAGACATTTGAGGATTGTATTGGAGACTCTGAGGAGGCATCAGCTGTATGCCAAGTTCTCCAAGTGCGAATTCTGGCTGAAGAGCATTTCATTTCTGGGGCATGTGATTAGCGGAGAAGGTATTTCTGTGGATCCCCAGAAGATTCAGGCGGTTGCTGATTGGCCAAGGCCGACTACGATATTTGAGGTACGTAGTTTCTTGGGCATGGCCGGGTATTACAGGAAGTTTGTGAAAGGATTTTCACAGATTTCGACTCCTTTGACGAGACTGACTCAGAAGTCAGTTCCTTTTGTTTGGACACCGGAGTGTGAAGCTAGTTTTCAGAGATTGAAGGATTGTTTGACTTCAGCTCCAGTGTTGGCACTTCCGTCAGGTACGGAAGGTTTTCAGGTGTTCAGTGATGCTTCACTGAAAGGACTGGGATGTGTTCTGATGCAGCATGGTCAGGTAATTGCTTATGCTTCGAGACAGTTAAAACCACATGAGAAGAATTACCCGACACATGATTTAGAGTTAGCTGCAGTTGTTTTTGCTTTGAAGATTTGGCGTCATTACCTGTATGGCGTCACATGTGAGATGTTTACTGATCATAAGAGCCTGAAGTATATTTTTACTCAGAAGGATTTGAATCTGAGACAGAGGCGGTGGCTCGAGTTGATCAAGGACTATGACCTGACTATTCAGTATCAGCCTGGGAAGGCGAATGTGGTAGCAGATGCTTTGAGCAGGAAGTCTTCTGGATTATCAGGTTTGCAGCTTACTTGTGATGACTTTCTGATTCGTGATTTGGAAAGATTGCAATTGGAGGTGATTTCCTCCAGTGATTTGGAGTTGGCTCAGATGAGTATTCAGTCTTCTTTGGAAGCAAGGATTCAAGAAGCCCAGAAGTCAGATTCTGATTATTCGAAGTTGATAGCTCAGATTGGATCTGGTAAGACTCCTGAACTTCGAATTTCTGATTCTGGTGCTATTTTCTGTAAGAACAGGTTGTGGGTACCTGTGTTTGGAGATTTGAGGCGGGAGATTCTGTATGAATCTCATTATTCAGGCTACACTGTTCATCCAGGCAGTGGTAAGATGTACGCTGATATGAAGCTTTTGTTCTGGTGGCCTGGGATGAAGAAGGATGTGGCGGAGTTTGTGTCGAGATGCGAAGCCTGTCAGTTGGTGAAGGCAGAGCATCAGCGACCAGGTGGACTGTTGCAGTCGTTGCCTATCCCTGAGTGGAAATGGGAGGAGGTAACGATGGATTTTGCGATGGGTTTTCCTCGATCACGACAAGGACATGATGCCATTTGGGTAGTTGTGGATCGATTGACGAAGTCAGCCCATTTTCTTCCGATCAGACAAACGGATTCAGTTGAACGCTTGGCACAGATATATGTGAAAGAGATAGTCAGATTGCACGGTGTGCCTCGTGTGATTGTTTCTGATCGAGATGGACGCTTTACTTCCAGACTTTGGAAGGGCATTCAGCAAGGCTTGGGTACGAAACTGCATTTCAGTACAGCCTTTCATCCTCAGACAGATGGGCAGTCTGAGAGGACGATTCAGGTATTGGAAGACCTGTTGAGACTTTGTGTTCTGGACTTTAGCGGAAGCTGGGAAGATCATATCCCGCTGATTGAGTTTGCTTATAACAACAGTTTTCAGTCCAGTATCGGTATGGCACCGTACGAGGCTCTGTATGGCAGGAAGTGTCGTACTCCTTTGACTCTGACGGAGGTCGGAGATAGACAGGCTTTGGGGGCCACTTTTGCTGATGAAACTGCTCAGAAGATTCATTTGATAAGAGAAAGATTGAAAGCCGCTCAAGATCGTCAGCAGAAATATTACAATCAGAAGCACAGATTTGTTGAGTTTCAGGTTGGTGACTTTGTGTATGTCAAAGTCAGCCCGATGAAAGGTGTGAGCAGATTTGGTCAGGTGAGCAAGCTTAGTCCAAGGTATGTTGGACCGTTTGAGATTTTGGAAAGAATTGGAAAAGCTGCTTATCGCCTATTGCTTTCTGATTCTATGCCTGATGTGCATAATGTGTTTCATGTATCCACTCTGAGGAAGTGGGTTTCAGACTCTGGGAGGAAGATATCTACGGACGAGGTTGAGATTCAGGAGAATCTGGCGTACAAGGAAGAGCCAGAGTTGATTTTGGCGTACGACGTCCGCAAGTTAAGAAATAAAGAGATTCCGATGGTTAAAGTCCAGTGGAAACACCGGACTGCACGAGAAGCAACGTGGGAAAAGGAGTCTGATATGAGACGGTCGTACCCGTACTTGTTTTGACTGAGTTTGGATTGGATAATGTCGAGGACGACATTTTTCTGAGTTGGGGAGATTGTAATATCACAATCTGCTCCAGGATCGTCCAGGCCGATTTTGGATCGTCCTGGGACGATCAGTGGAATTCAGCTCCAGATTCTGCCCAGAATTGCTCCAGGTGATTTCCTGTAGGGATCGTCCAGGCCGATCGAGGTATCGTCCCGGGACGATCAGTGGATGGCACAAGTCAGAGAATAGGGGTTTTTATCGCCTATGAACAGTAATTATCGTCCTGAAAAATCGTCCCAGGACTATGTGATTTGGTCTGATCGTCCAGGACGATCTGGACGATCGGCCGGGCCGATATGAGCATTACTTAAAGGGAAATGAGTCATTTTGAGGAGAGAGAAAATTAAAATAAATATCAGATTTTGATCCGAGGAGAGAGGAAGAAAAAGAGAAAAAGAAAAAGTTGATTTCGGGAAGACGCGGAGCCGTTTTCGATCGAAGTGACTGTTGAGGAAATTGCTGTGCTCGAGGTAAGGCACATTCCGTCTTTCTCAATTTTCAGTTCCGTCGCGGTTGGCGGTATTTTTCTGTCCGGATTTCGTTTTCGTTACGATTTTTCGTCCGTATCTTTTGATTGGTTCAGTTTTTACCGCGTAAGTTTCTGTATATCGTTGTCGTGCCGGGTGTGCACGTTTTGACTATATTTGAAGATTTTTGTCCGGGTATTTTTGATTCGGCGATGTTTTTCGTAGACTACAATTTTCTGTGAAATTGGAAATTATCTGTGCAGTAGAATAAAGGTTCTGAAATGTTAATATCTGTATTCTGTGCAAATTTGGTAAATTGTTATTTTCAGGAATTTTGTGTAAATTCTGTATACTGCCGTTGTGCTGCCCGATTTTTGGGTAATTTCTGAAATGTCCGAATTTCTTCTGAATTGAAATGCTATGTGTATAAGCTATAAAAAGGGAGTTATAAGGGGCCTGAATCCTATGAGATTCAGTTAGTGAAACGGGAAATCTGAAATGAGCTCAAATCTGAAATCTGTTATCTGTTCTGTTCCGGATCCGATGAATTTTGTTCTGGTGCTATAAGCACATCTGTTTTGGTGCCGTGAGCACAAAGGGAGACATAAGGGGCCTGGATCCTATGAGATTCAGTCAGTGTCTGGGAAGGGAGGCATAAGGGGCCGGAATCCGTAGAGATTCCGTCAGTGTCAGGGCATTTAGCTATATGTATCTGATCTGTTTTCTGTATCTGTTCTGTTTCGTACGAAATTATGATTATGATATGATATGATCCGTACGATTCTGAATTCTGATTCTGACTCTGTTGATTTGTTCTGTTCTGATATGATCTGTACGACTCTGATTCTGATTTGATATCTGTCCGTATAAGTTCTGATTTCCGATTCTGTTCCGATTTCTGATCTGATTTCTGTCTGATGAGTTTGGTTTTGGTTTCTGAGAATTTAGATTGGTGGTTTGTTGCTTTGCTGAGCTGTTGAGCTCACCCTTGCTTTCTGGTGGTTTTCAGGTTCTGGGAAGGGCAAGGAAGTTCAGGATTAGTTTCAGAGTCTGATCCGATTAGGTACTTTTGTACTTTTGATTTTTGTACAGTCATGGCTTTTCTGTTCTGTCTTTCTTTCTGTTGAAAGCCATGCACTGTTCTGTAGATGATTATTTTGAGAAAATGAAAAGATAGATGTTTTGTTCCGCTGCATTTGATGTTTTTAGTAGCTCTGTTGTTCTGTGTGTTTCTGTTGAGTTCAGAATTTGGAAGATCAGTTCAGTAACCTAATCCAAAGCCAGATCCTGGATAAGCAAGTTTAGTAAGTCTCTCGTCGCGATCCGGCTCGGGCGGGATCCGTCCCCGTCGGGTCGGGTCGTGACACTACGGTCCTCCTGACATATGTCGCCCACCGACTACAAGTCTTCCGACCTCCGTCGCCCTCCGACTACGGTCCTTCCGACCAAACGAATATATCAACAATGATTCTTTGTATTAACATCATGTAATGTACTCCATAAGATGTACATAGCTAAGACCTTCCACCAAGGAAGAGCCTCATTTGTAATCGACTGCAATACTAGTGGATTCATTAAAACTGGGCTAGGCCCCGTGGTTTTTCCTCCTTTTCAGGGGTTTTTCACGTAAAAATCTTGGTATCTCATAAATGCTAGACCCTTTCTCTTATCTGATTGCGTGCCGGATTTTCGTACAACGTTAAGACGATAAACTTTATATTTCTCTATTGCCGCGAATACTCCTGGACGCAACAATATTATAATAGACTCTTACAAACTTGGACACAAACACCTTACAAACTTGGACACAAACTCCTTAAAAACTTGGACACAAACTCCTAAAATTGCATTTCATCGAGAAGAAAGATACAAGTGGAGTGGTACTTGTGGAGAGAAGAAAGAGGTTAGAAGTCGAGAAGAAACATAGCTCGCAAGCTATAAAGAGGAGAAGAGGAAGAGGTGGCATAGCTCGCAAGCTATCCAAGAAAAGAAGAAAAACCTCAGGTTTTTATCCAAAAATTTCATTTTTTTCCATCCTTTTTTCATCCCAAAACATCTCTTCTATTATATAGGCAAATGAAAGAAGACAAACAACCACAACACCTCCAACCAAATCCAATTAGATTTGGGGAAATGAAGGGTCAAAAGACACCAAATGAAAGGCCAAAAGACAGCAAACAGACAACAGAAATTCTGCACAGAAAGACAGGGAAACAATCCACGGAAAACCCACCAGCAGGTCACGGGAAGCCAGCCACAGCAAAGGACCCGAAGAGCCAGCACAAGAGACAAGGCAGCGGTTCACGGGAAAAACAGTCAGGAGGGGAAAACCGAGAGGGAGGACCACGGGAATAGCAACAGCTAGCAGAAACCAAGAAGACAAAGGGAAGGGAAGAGACACTAGTGGGGAAACCAAAGAGTCTTTAGAGAGGGGAGTAAAGGAGGGGGAAATGAATCTATATTTGGCAATAAATACACAAATTATGAGCTGAATAATAAGAAGAGGCTCATTAATGAGCTGACTCTAGTAGAACTTACAAAAAATTTCAACTCAACTTGTTTTGACCCCCCCCCCCCCCCCTTTTGCCGACATCAGATTCTCCCCCACTTAAAAAGGCTCATCTCCTGATTTGGAAGCTTTAAATTTCTTCTGAGGAGGTAACGAAGGCGCCTCTAGCTCTTGAATTTGGGCTTCATATTTCTTCATGATCTTCTCACGTTCTTGCTTGAATTGATCTTGTAATAGTTTCTTTTTCTTCTCGAATTTCTCATCACATAAGTTCATCCATCTTTGTATCTTGTAAAGTTCATTTTGAATTGGATCTATTGAATCTCCATCTGTTGGAACCCATCTGTCCATCGGAAGAGGGACTTCAAGATCTTCTGGCTTGCATTCTTCCATTGGATCACTATTTTTATCTTTTTCTAATTTTTCTAAAAAGACTCAACAAAACTTAAATCACTTGACAACAAGACTCACACAATAAACCGAGATTTGCTAACCCGCTCTGATACCAAATTAATGCGAGCAAAAATTTGGGAAGGGCCCCAAATTTTTGCAAGCAAAAACAAGACCTTTCTAGGAAATAGAAATTATACGAAACTCACAAAAACTAGACAAAATACATACTAAAAAAACAACTTTCATATTATAATAAACTCTTACAAACTTGGACACAAACTCCTTACAAATATGCACACAAACTCCTAAAGTTGCATTTCATCGAGAAGAAAGATACAAGTGGAGTGGTACTTATGGAAAGAAGAAAGATGTTAGAAGTCGAGAAGAAACATAGCTCGCAAGGTATAGAGAGGAGAAGAGGAAGAGGTGGCATAGCGCGCAAGCTATCAAAGAAAAGAAGAAAAACCTCTCAGGTTTTTATCCAAAAATTTCATTTTTTTTCCATCCTTTTTTCATCCCAAAACATATGTATTATATAGGCAAATGAAAGAAGACAAACAGTCACAGCACCTCCAACCAAATCCAATTAGATTTGGGGAAATAAAAGGTCAAAAGACACCAAATGAAAGGCCAAAAGACAGCAAACAGACAGCAGAAATTCTGCACAGAAAGACAAGGAAACAATCCACGGAAAACCCACCAACAGGCCACGGGAAGCCAGCCAGCAAGGGACCCGAAGAGCCAGCACAAGAGACAAGGCAGCAGTTCAGCAAGGAGGGGAAAACCGAGAGGGAGGACCACGGCAACAGAAACAGCAACAGCCAGCAGAAACCAAGAAGACAAAGGGTAGGGAAGAGACACTAATGGGTAAACCAAAGAGTCTTTAGAGAGGGGAGTAAAGGAGGGGGAATGAATCTAGTTTGGTAATAAATACACAAATTATGAGCTGAATAATAAGAAGAGACTCATTAATGAGCTGACTAAAGTAGAACTTACAAAAATTTCAACTCAACTTGTTTTGACCCCCCCTTTGCCTACATCATCTTCTCTCCATGGTGATCACTCCAAATGTATCCTTCTTCTCGATGAATGCAAGCTTCTTTAGGTGTGGTCTTTGTTCGTGTTTGTAAGAGTCAGAAGTTGTAGGTGTCTTTCTATTATGATATAAAAGTATCTTTTGTAGTATTTATGCAATTTATTATTATCTAGGAAGTATTACTATTTGCTTGCAAAAATTTGGGGCCCTTCCCAAATTTTTGCTCGCATCAGAAGAAGAGGTTAGAAGTTGAGACGAAGAGAGGCATAGCTCGCAAGCTATCCTAGAGGAGAAGAAGAGGAGAGGTGGAACAAGCTCGCATGCATTTCCAACAAAACCAGCAGGTTTCTATTCCAAAAATCTCATCAAAAGCAACTCTTTTTAAGCCTCAAAACAACCCCTATATATAGGAAGAAAGGGGAGCGAAACAACCACTATAATCTCTAATTAAATCAATTAAAAGGAGCAATTGAAAGGACAAAAATTCAGTCCAGATTAATGTCCAGAAACAGTCTAGAAATCTGTCCCAAAACAGCACAGAAGTTCTGCACATAAAACAGGGAAAATTCCATGGAATTCCCTCCCAAACAGCCACGGGAACCCAGCCAGTAAGGGACCCGAAAAATCAGCACATGAGACAAAGCAACAGGCCACAGGAAACCAGCCAGCAAGGGACCCGAAAAGCCAGCACAGGAGACAAAGAGGCAGAGCACGGGAAACCAACCAGGAAGGGAAAACCGAGAAGGCAAAGGGAGGGAAAGAGGCACAAGTCCACTCCATAATAAACTCTTTGAAATAATAGCATACCTTTTTTATTTAATGAGCTAGGAAGTGCATTTATTCCACCATTTATTGAGCTAAATAAGTAGAAGAGACAGATTAATGAGTTGATTTTAGAAGCTCACCAAAATTTAAAAACCCAACTTGTTTTTGACCCCCCCCCCCCCCCCCCTCCCCCTTGCCTACATCACATACCCATTCAAATCTTCATGTTATTTTATCATCTACTCCTATTTTCTTTGAGGTTTTTTGGTTGCTAAAGTATTTGAAAATAAGGTGTATTCTAAATACATTATAAATAAAATCAATGCATTTGAAATACTTTGTTTAGTTGCTTGTAAAATAAATTCCGGAATTTATTTTTGGTTTTGATTACATGCAAGTAAAATACATTTGGGTCACAACGTGTTATGATAAGTCTATGAGGTCGGTGATGTCGACGTGAGTGGAGGTAGTGGCAGTGAGGTCATTATGTGGGGTGACTAATGGGGTTGAACGATGGTTGTAATCGCGGTGTCGTGGTTTTGCAAGCAAAGGGGACCATAAGGGTTGCAACAATGCAGAAAGGCCGATGAGGGTTGTGAGTGTCTTGATCATCATGGGTTATTAAGTGAAGGTGACGTAAGTAGAGTTTGCGAGCACAAAGAGCGAAGTTAAATGTGATGCATTTTGAAATCAACTGATTTAATTTACCCAAGTTGCTCAAAAAGATACTATGAATTTAGTTTATTCTAAACCAAACACTCAAAAAATCAAAACCCCTATATTTAAGATACATAATACTCAAAACTCCTACCAAATAGCCCCTTAATACGTTCTTTATAGGAGGAACCTAAGCCTCGTAATCTTGATGGATCCATCTAATACCAAATCTGTGTTCTGGAAGTCACTCCCTCTATTAAACCCTCTAAACGTACAAGCAGCCAAATATACCATAAAACAGGAAGAACAACAGTCCCAACTATTCAGTTAAGGCCTTTACAATTAGCTGATGTTGAATAGCTCAGCTTCAGCATCTGCATAGGCCCAAATGACCGACAAATACTTGAATGAAGCCCCATGTTACATGACTGACCCTTCAGCCATACCAAAACACAATGTCTATTAAATTAATATTGACTGTTCAAGCAAAAAAAAGAATACTATAGCATTGATAAGTGAAACATGAGTATAACTCTTCACGATATGGGTTTATATAGAAATTTTTCCAACAGAATGCTGTCATGAACTACATTTGAAAAATAAATTCGGATCAGCGCTTACGATCCTGTTGAAGAGATCTCAACGTGGCCGAAAAATCTTATGGGAAAAATAACATCATGCCGAACAACCTCCCAAGGACTGAACTTCTGTCAAATTCACATCAGAGAGCATAGCTTGTAAAAAGAAATTATTATGTATTTTGAAAGAACTTATGCCGTGGAACATACCTCAAGCCAATCTTCAGCTACCTCTTCTTGTCCCTCTTTTGAAATCTTCTGCTTAAAAAGGCCATATCTATATCTCAAACCATATCCCCAAGCAGGTAAGTTTAGAGTTGCCATTGAATCAAGAAAGCAAGATGCGAGCCTGCCCAAGCCTCCATTTCCTAGCGCAGCATCTTTCTCCTATAAATATTCAATTTACTTTAGTTTTATACTAGCAATTCACTATAAAGCAAACAGACGCAGTTGGAATGGAGACCCTTGAATAATAGAATGTAGAAGGCCATGACGCAAGTAAAACATTTGATGATAAGATGCACATACCTTTTCTGCAATTTCTTCAATTTCATGCCCCAGTTTTTTCAAAGCATCTGCATATGCTCCTTGAATGTCAAGGTTCCCAATAGCATTAGTAAGAGCACGGCCTTGTAAATATTCCATGGACAGGTAATAAGTCTGCTTGGGATCATGCTTGTGAAAATGTAAGTATGTATCATTCCATCTCTGCAATTGATAAAATTGGAGTCAAGGAAAGAAGAGACCGTTTTGTATGTTGGTATGCATGGAAACATGGAAATTTTCTACAAGAAACAAATAAATATAAAAATAATCAAATAGGTCCCTCCTCCACATAACAAAGAAATTTAGATCACCTGAATCAGGTTGTCACGGACACTTAGCGCTGTGGCATAAAAAGCTTGCTCTGGATCAAACTTGAGCGGTGAAAAATGAGGGCTGTATTGAGAGTGGTAGACAATGTTGGAGGTGATTTCTGATGGCTGCTCGGCACAGGGGTGAGCCACAGCGGGAAAATCTTTGCTGAGGCAGCCAAGAGTAGATTCACTGTCCTTCTCCGTCAATGCCATTAAAAATAGTGGGGAGTTCTGCAGGTATGGTAATTTAACGTCAACAGAACCCTCTAACTAAAAACCAAAAAAGTGTGTTAACTGAGTCTAGTTTACGACTAAACACCATCATGCAGAAAGTGAAGGCATTGATGCCTGGCCACATAACACTTACAAGAAGGCAAATAATTAAAAACCTGGCTGAAAATAAAAAGAAAAGAATAAAAAAAGAATCGACATACTGAAATGGTATCCTATTTAAGAAAGGATTTTAAAAATAATCAGTTTAAATCCCACCAATTAAGTTTTTGAGATATTAAATCCTACTGTTTTGATCAGTCCTGCCAAATAGTTTTTTTTTCTTTTTCAATGATATTGTTTTGATATATCACGTTTGTAAACCTACACGCCATCATACAACAATTGGAAAAGTTAGTCTGTCTTATCACCGCACGTAGAGCTAGGTGTGAGTAAATACAAGTACGCAGTTGCACACTCGTAGTATATGCACGTAGTTTTGCATGCTGTTATCGAATGTAATGATTTCTCTTGCAATTGGAGTAATTCATATCATGCCTAGTGTTGGCTCAAGAAAAACGGCACGATGGAATGAATTATGCTTTGCAGACATAGGATTCAATTTCCTTTAAGTCAAATTGTAGTTAACAATATTTTTCTGAGGGTAGTATAAGGGTTTAATTAAATCTGAGTTTTTACTTCCCATGAGCACAAGCGCTCATAGTTAATTACCCTTCTTAATACATAAGAGAGAACTCTCAATTAAGAATGAGTAATTTTAGGTGTTTTAGTTTCAGTTTTTTTTTTTTTTTTTTTTTTTGGGGGGGGGGGGGGGGGGGGGGGGAGGATCGAGATCTCATGGTTTCGTAGTCCTAGGTATATGGGAATCTGATTAGCAGTCATGGTCTGTATTATCTTAGGGAACCCGGGTAAACAGAAGTGGTTAGATGTAAATTGATTTGATTTATGTTTAAAAAATGTGGTTTGGGGTTTACATCTATTAAAATAACAAGAAGTTAGTTTGATTTGAGATTTATAACTTCGTTTAGAAGTTACCAAAATGTTTAAATTGAAGTGGGTCGTACAGTTTCGTAGTCCTAGGTATACGGGAATCTGATTAGTAGTCATGTGATGTATCCTCTTATGGATCCCGGGTAAACAGAAATTGTTAGATGTAAATTGATTTGGTTTACGTTTAAAAAATGTGGATTGGGGTTTACATCTATTAGAATATGAAAAATTTAGTTTGGTTTGAGATTTATAACTTCGTTTAGAAGTTACCAAAATGTTTAAATTGAAGTGGGTCTTACAGTTTCTCCCAGAAGCATTTCGAGTATTTGAATATGGGTTGGGACTTACGACTTTCTTTAAAAGTAACTCATAAAGCGGGTCTAACGGCTTCTATAAGAAGTAATTTATTGGTGGGTCTTACAGCTTAGCCCTATAAACCAAGATGCCCATTAGTTTTGTTTGTTTGTTTGGATTTAGAGTCTTGCAATTTATTTAGAAATCCCCTCACGTTTAGGTCTTATGACTTCACTTAGAAATTGCCCGTTAACAGGTCTTACAATCTAGCCCTATAGGCTAAGCTGCCCATTGATGTAGATTTAATTTGAATATTTCTCTTAGGAGTTTCTCTCAAATAACAAGTCTTACAACTTCTTTTGGAAGATACGTGAAAAATGGGTTTTACAACCTAGACCTTTAGACTAAGATGCTCATTAATTTTAGTTGGTAGGTCTTACGACTCCCTTCAGAAATTCCCTAGAAGTGTTTATAGGACTTACTATTTCCCTTTGGAAATAGCCTGTTTGTTTGTTTGTTTTAGTGTCGATTAGACTTTTATCCATAGGTAATTTAGTTTGTAGTTATTTGCTAGCTGGACGCTAAACCCTTCTCTTTCAGTTGTTTATTAACTTGACACTAATGTTTTTACTATAGTAGTTTCACTTCCTGCTTTAGTAGTTCAGTACTTTTCCCTGCTCTTATTGACAGTACAGTAGTTCAATTCACAATACCTACTTTACTTTCTTGCATCAGTACGCTACTTTACTTTATATACCGTACTTTACTTTTTTCTACCAGCACCCTGCTTTTTTTCTTTTCAGTATTGTAGTTTAGTGCAGCACTTGTTCTTTCTTGCCTTAGCAATTTAATTTTAAATGCTAATGAAATTTTTTTATTTGTTTGCAGGAGCTCAGAGAAACTTTGGAGAGCATATATGAGCATTTGAGAGCTTGTAAAGGAGCATTGGAGTTATATTTCTTTCGTTTAAGTAGTAGATTTAGGAGTGTGATTTTAATGTAGTTTGTACTTTATGGTTGATTAGTGGAAAAACAATTTTTTTTTTGCATTTAAAAGAAACTTTTCACCAGAGTGGCTCCCTCTACATTAATTGTTTAACCAATTAACATAATTAATTAAAATTTTAATCAACCAATTAATCAATTCAAATTTCATTGCTCTCGAATTTTAACTTCTCTCGGATTTTAATTGCTCTCAAACTTTTAAATTAACCAAACAATAAATACTAATTAAATCAATTAATTAATTAATTAAACTAATTAATTACTTTTGAATAATTAATGTTAATTACTTATTTTCAATCAATTAATTTGTTTTTAATTAATTAATTAATTCTAATAACTAATGAATTTTCATTAATTAATTAATTTCAATTAAGTAATTTTCATTAATTAATTTTATTTCAATTAATTAAGTTTAATTTAATTTAATCTGGTGATTAATTAATTAAAATTTAAACTAAATCACTCTCAAAATGAGTGATTTTTTAAGGTAATTTGGGCAGCCTCCTAACGTCCCCTGCCCACGGGGGAGGTTAGGACAGCATGTGGCGTTATTTCTTCTTACCAAGATCAGGATCAATGGCGCAGGGTCTTCGAATTTTAAATCATTCTACTCATATCAAAAATCAACGGCGTAGAGCCTTCAAATTTAAAATTCATCCACCCAAATCAAAGATTGATGGCGCGGGGTCTTGAAATTGCATATTCCTGATTATTTAATTTTGCAATAACAAATATATGTCAAAAATTTGTATGCCCTAAATCAATACAATCGACTAGAGTTGGTTATACATGCCCTAGTAGTTAGAATTTGAGCTGTTCCTAATTCAGAGTATATCAATAGAAGTTGGGTTCTATTTTTATGTGTAAGCAATTTGAAGCAGATCAAGTAACCCAACAGAATACCCACTCAAACGAACAGTACTTCACACGGCAGAGACGAAGGCTAGGTTGATTGTGTATAAGGCTTGCTCAAACGGGTTGGAATTTATGTGAGTGTTCGAAGAGATCAGGAGCAAGAAGAGATTGGTTGTTCGTGTGGGTTGGGTGTGCCCGGACGAATGAAATCGGGCAAGAGGCACGAGCTTAGTTCGGCGAAGCCATACACGAAATGTGTAATCGATTTAAGAACTACAAATTATTTTCACTCATCCAGCCAACCTTAATTGTGATAACATGTTCAGTATGACCCTAGCCAATAATCTTATTTTTCATACCCGAACCTGTAATAACCCATGTTTTGACCTACAACAATTAAATAATATTTCACGAGTCATTATAAATCCAATTTGTAAAGCGTCTTCGCTATAACATATATCTTGTTGTATTCTAATAATATTATTTTTTCTCTAATTTTATGAGCATTATAGATATGAAATAAAAAGCTTCTTATTTAATTACAATTTCTTAAAAAATTAATGTGTCGATACAAGTGAATTGAATTTTCTGAGACCATTATGTGTCTGTTTTACATGTTATATTTTTAACCATTATGCACATATTGATAGGAATATATAGAATTTTTATCGGATATTTTTGTATTATGGGGAAAATGCTCTAATTTCAGAAATTTAGATAAATATAAAAATAGCATAAAAATTTTTCAAAACCTTAAAACACTAATGTATGACATGCATATTTATATAATTCTTCCGTTGTGGTCATATACATGTAAAAATGAGTATACTGATTTTTCTTATGAATGTCACTAATCATGATTCATCTGTAAATTTTATATGCACTAGATTGATACAATGAGATAAATATTAAACATAATATCACTTTTTTACTATGTTATATATATTATCAAATATTTGTATATAAGAAAAGATGGCCATAAATAATTGATTGATTCAAGTTGATTGAAAACATGTTCCCCTATACAAGAGGGTGAGCTAATGAATTATCTTTTGAAATTAGATTTGTAGTGTAAACTTAAATGATATAAAAAGATAAGCATAAGAAAACAGATTGATATGATATAATACATCGACGAGTAGGAAGTGATGATTTCTAATATGAAAGTCAACTACTTAAATAACTTGTGTGTGACTGATTCCTAGAAACATGATTGTTTTGATTGAGATTGATTCTTATAGAGTTAGCCTATAAGACTAGATAAAGAAAAAACATCACAGATTGTTAGATGCCTTATCGTGGTTACAATGCTTACACATGCATATGATAGAAATATATATATATATATATATATATATATATATATATATATATATATATTCATAATGGACATGGCATGATTTACATAAGATATAAGTTGTAATTGATACAACTATCTGATAAGGCTGATGAAATTGATACAAATGCATTTAATATATATGAATCACATGATTTATATGATATATATGCATATCATCAGCATTGTACAATATGTATATGAATATGACAGGCATACAGATTTCCTGAACTGAGATAGAAACTATTCTATAACTAATGAGCATATAAATGATAGAGTTTATTGACCCCTTGTGTATGGTCATCGGTTACTTATCATTGCTCTTAAAATATACAGTTGTATTGATGTTTACTGATTATATGATTTGTAACAGCTTTATTGATTGTTGCATGCTTTTACAATTATATATTTATACTTATATTGATTACATGTATACTATTTCTACTATCTTCCATTGATTTTAATTGAACTGTTAGTTCACTTTGTGATTTTACATACTTTCAAGAAGGGGTCAGGATCCAATAGAGTAAGCATAGATCAGAGATTCAAGTTTTATTTTGTTTTTGTATTTTCTTTAGTTTTATTCTATTGTAGTCGAGAGCTAAAAGATAGTCTGATGAATGTATGGATTGAACTCATGGCTATTGCACATGAATTTTGAGAGATGAATAAATATTATATTTTAATGTATATGATTTTTAGTTATTTTGGCTAGAGTGTTTTATTTTGATGAATTCATAGAAGTTATGTATGATTAATTAAGAGATTAGAATAGGCAATTCTTTCAAAATTTGATCTTGGGGCGCTACAAAACCAAACATAATGAGATTGGCTAGTGGCTACCACTTCATCTAAAACAATCCTTTCTAATGAGATAACCATGCTCGATATTAACTCCCGAGGCCAACGGGCAAAACTGGTTGACAAATTCAAAAAAGCACTATCTACCAATTATTTTTGTAAACTTCCCAACAAGTTAATAATCCAACACTTGTAACATCAACTTGAGGGCATGTAATACGCATATCAGCCATTCTACATGCATTATTATATGGATGCAGACACTTCCTCTGACTATAGATCTGAACCACTTGATTATACTAATGTAAACAATCACTACCACCCATGAATAAAACTCTGAAGTTTAATAGAATGGTCGTTACATCGTTTGCTTTCCTCAATCGCTTGCCTTCCTCAATATGTATAAACATTCATTAGCTAGCTGTTATTGTAATGAAAATTGTTTAGGCAATGTATTAACAGCTACATTCACCATTGTAGTATTATCCCTATACAGATATTTCTCTAGTCTCTTCTCCTACCTCTCTAGACCATAATTTCTTTCATTGCCAACCATTTATAGGCAGGGCAAATAATTAAAAACTACGGCATGTTGCTTATATTAAAAGCTAGTTGAAAATTCACAAGAAAAAAAGCAGATCTACCGGAATAAATGGGAATTTAAGTATCCTATTTGAGGTAGGATTTAAGAAAGATTTAGCTTAAATCCCACCAAATATTTTTTTTAGATATTTTAAATACAACTGTTTTTCAAAAATCAAATGTTAACTCCTTTATTGCTTAAATCAATTTGTTAAATCTTATCATTGACAAAATTTAAGGAATTTAAAAATATCCCCCTCTCATAATCTTAAAAAATAGCCAAGCTGTCATGCACTCATGCCAAATATTATTCAGGTTTTAGTCCTCTAAAGGTTTACTATATTTGGATTTACAGGATTCAACAAAACCTACTCGATTTAAATTCTACTGGTAGACACCAAAACGCAAACAACTTCCAACCATATATCTTTTGGCAAAACAACATCGAGAGAAATCATCGATTCATAGCAAGAGCGTGATTGAGAGATCAAAGATTTGAGCCACAGAAAATCAGGGAGGGACGCAAGCACACCCATTAGTCGAACTGTCGAAGTAGAGTGACGCAACCTTTTTATGCAAATCCTAGGCTACAAGAAGAAAAAACAAACTCCAACCATACATCTTCTGGCAAGAAAATAATCAGAGAAAGAGCAGGTATGGTGAAAGTTATCCACCTAGCAATCCCTTCAAACAAATCTGAAGCACAAAAGTCGAAGATTTTTAAACAATGCGGCAATAATTATTGTTAAATAAGTAAAAATCAGTAGTTTTAATTGAAGAAAATGAGGCGGCCAAAATACCAATTGGTCGAAGAAGAGCGGCGCACTTTCTGATGTCAAATCCGACTAAAGGAAAAGAAAATAAAGCTTATCCGCTTTACACTCCGCAATCCACCGCTCTATCGGTTTAAAAAAAATCACGAGATGTTCGCCTAACGAAGGAGACGATCACGTGTGTGAATGCGAGAGATCCAACAAAGCACGGGAAAATAGAAGCTCTCCTTCAGCTGCTGCTAGTGGAAGCAGAAGAAGACGTAGCGCAAAACCCTTTAGATCGAGTGCGGAAGCGAGACTAATTGGGGCTCCGATGGGAAGTGGACAAAAGTGCAGTTTGGCGCGCCAGAGGATAACTATAAATAAACTTATCATAGGGATGGAACAGAAAGGGAAGGCAAATATCAGGAGACGTTGACCGGAGGAGGAATTGCGATCGTTGAGGTGAACGATCGCTGAATGTGGACACGTGGAATTCAAAAAAAAAATCGTAGATTTTTTTTTTTTTTACTTTTCAGTTAATTAAATATAAACTTACAAACACAATATATACTTAAGTTTTTAATTCAAAACTTTGATGTATAGTCTGAATATCCAACCAACAGGTCAAGATAGATTGCATTGGATTTGTTACCAGCGATTGATTGTATTTTGATTTTTATAGGTAAGACTCATTCTAGTTTTGGACCCTTGATTTGATGTTAAACAGAGATTAAAGTTTTGAAGAATCTCTCTTTAATCGAATCATCACACCAATCAAGGTTGAAAGATCAAAGTCCTTTGACTACCATCATTTGATCGCTAACAATCTTAAAATAGTTATTATTATTATTATTATTATTATTATTATTATTATTATTATTATTATATAGTACATCATTGTAATCAAATATGAGCACTAGTATAATTCTACCATTTATTTTTTTATTTATGTCAAAATATTTTGATATAAATTATAAATTTATTTTAACATTGATATAATAGAAATTCTTCTTATATATAACATTGATATGTTACCAAAAAATCAACTTGAGTGGATATGAATCTCGAGTCATATTGAAATGGAGACTTTCAAAACTAAAATTAGGATTAGGCGATAGTTGAACTGAATGTCTCAATGAGACAAACTCAACGACGTCAAAAATTATTCAATCGGCAGCCCAAATGAGCCACTAAATTTTATCATTTATAAATAATTTCTATAGTTGGACTCATAACCAAAAAGTGAAAGCCCATTTCAATGGTCCCTATGTTTTTTTTTTTTTTCTTTACGGGCCAGTTGGAAAAGTTATTCAAATCTAAATAGATTTCATCTGATTTTTTATATATATGATGAAAAAATGATACTTCTATATTTATGTGATTGAATCTGTGTGAAGAAACACTGGCGATTGTTATTAATGCTTAGGTGCATCCAAGTAGAGGTATAGGATCTTGAATTTTGAATGAAAGAATGGTGCTACGCATTGGGAATCACAAGGATCTGATATTGATGTGTCATGCATTGGTGTTATAAGGGTTTTTTTCTAATGTGTTGTGCATAGGAACTCATAAGTGACAGATTTTGTATATATTATATTCTTCGTGAGATGTTGGGAGCTATAAGAGCCTAAGGCACTTATCTGATATGATGTGATTGTAGACTAAATCTAATATGATGCTTTTAGTTATGTTATTTGGGAATGTGTTATTTTGTTAACTTGTTGAATTGTTATGTTGATACTGTTCTGAACCATCTATTACTCTACTAAAAGTTTCTGCGCAAATATTATCTCTTTTTTTCTATAATGATAAAGTAATTTGTTTATACTACTATTTTTTATTATTAATAATTTATTAAGCTTATTAACCTACCAGACCATGGTACATGCTTTTTTGTATATGTTAATTTGAATCAAGGGAAAGGGAAGGCAGATTGAGTAGTTGAAAGTAGCTGATTTCTAGTGATTCAGTATGCTTTGTGTTAGTAAATTATTTTGGCAATCTTGGGGGGCCCATGGTGTGGCCACCCAAGATTTAAATTGGAAGAATTACATCTTTTTATCTTCTAAACATCAACCAGAGGTTATTAATTTCATCCATATAAGATAAACAACGGAAAGCATAAATATATTACTATTCATCAAATATTTGCACATCGATCTAACCTGAAAAGCAACATATATAATAGTCATGATGTTCAATCAAAAAAACTCATCAATACAATTACATCATGACCAGAAAAGAAGAAGAACATAAATAGAGGGAAACCTAAACTTGCAGCTTGGATCAATCTCTCTCAATTGGTTATTTACCTTTACCTAAAAACATGTGAAAACCATATAATAAGCATAAAAATATAGCAAGCCACAGAAATCTACAACTAAAATTAATGTACAAAATAAAAATAATACGCATATAATCATTCAATTCAAAGCAATGTAAACATATAACTATGAGAATATGTAGCAGTCAATATGAATACTATCATATATATCATATATATCATGTGTCATTGTATGAATCTTATCAATCTTATCATATACATATATCAGCTATATCTTGAATCATGTGAACGAACCATATCATAAGAATTATAAATCATATGTTCATATCAGTACTCTATCATTCCAACTACATATCAGTCATATTTCTTATATCTTTTAATTAGTCAATCAATCTCACAAATCAATCAATCAATATAATCAGCCAATCAATTATTGTATATAAATCATATATTATGTGTCTTAATCTTATCAATCATCAATAATCGATCTATCTATCATCGATCATATATATCATCTATCATCGGTCATATCTCTTATATATCATCAGTCTGATCTATCATATGTCTTATATACCAAAGATCATATTTGTCATCGATTATATCTATCATCTATCATATCTATCATTTGTCATATCCATCATCTGTCTCCAATCATTCGCATATCAGTTCTCAGTCTTCTCAATCATATCAGTATCAATCTCATTTGTCTCATAAAGCATACCAATTCATTCATTTTACATGTTCTTACATAAATCACATCATTCATATCATGTATATCCAAATAACAAACATCTTCATATGCAATTATCATAACATTATATCTAAACATTATATCTATATATTATGCTAAAATGCATATTATATCAAATGAACAATATATATATATATATATATATATATATATATATATATATATATATATATATATATATATATATATATATATATATATATATATATATATATATATATATATATATATATATATATATATATATATATGTATGTCATGTCCATATTTAGTATATTAGTTCCTGATCATTTTACAACAGTCTTACTCTCCCCATTTCAAATAAAATATCATATATGCCAATCTACTTGGTAAACTTTTAATATGAATCAATCAAAATATTCAGAATAATAACATATATCACATTTTAAAAGCTACACAGTGAAAACTAATTATAATGAAATATATTATATTTTTTTACAAAATTCAAGAGTAAGAAATATACTAAACTCAAAATCATTAAAAATAGATGTAGAGTAGATTCACTTTGATCGAAATAATTTTCATAATATAAACAACATACGAAAAAGCCTCAAAATCCATCTTTCTCCTATCTCCACTCTACTCTTCTTCTCCTTTTTTTCCTTTCCTTGACAAGGCAATGAAATGAGAGGGAGGAATGTATTAGGTGGAGGAATATTTATATTAAATATAATAAAAAATATTAAACATTTTTTTGTGCATGCCACTGTGGCACCACAAACCACAGCGTCGTTGTGTTGCATGCTTAATATATGACTATTGTAGAATGGAGAGCATGGAACCACTGTACTCTTAATCACAACACTGCAATATAATTTTTCATATTTTAAATAAAATTTATGTTATGAATTTTTGGGTTATTACACTTGGTGCATTTGATGATGATATACTATAAATTTATAACCTGATTGCTTTATATATAAATATTTTATCTATAAAGGTTTTTGAAGATAAATGAAAATGTTCTTATGTTATTTATATATATTAATAATTTGATTTTTAGTGGCTCTGTATTATGTTAATAAATAAAATGAAAAGAAATTCATTCAAATAGATCTTGAGAACCAAATTGTTGTGATTCAACATTATGTGACTCATTCAATATGCTTATTATGTTGGGTTGGGTTGTAACACTACATGTAATAACCCAAAAATATAGTGTAAAAAAAATTTAAAAGTTTGTTTGAGCTAGAGCATTTTGGCATTATGCTTTATAGTGCTATGATGTTATGCTTGAAAGTGGAACGGTGCTAGAAATATAGCATTTGAGTCTTTGTTCCACTGTAATTCTAGATTTGACATGTAGTGCTGCAGTGCTGGGTCTAAGCACTTAGGTGTTAAGCACTAACAATATTTTTATATATTTTTTATTCTAAACCAAATCACTTAAGCCCTCCAGTGCCACCACCTCTTCTCCATTCTCTTGGCTTATGTGGAAGAAAGATAGGGAAATGGAGAAGAGGGAAGAGAGAGGGAGGGCAGAGAAAGGTGTTCAGGGTATTTTCATCCTTCAATTATGTTAAAGATTTCTTTTAATTGTAGTATGTTTGATATTCTAGAATTTAATTTGGAATTATTCTTTTAATGTCTTAATAAATAACAACCAGAGATATCTAAGATCATCTATCAGTAATAAACAACAAAATAAATTTTATACTTTAAAACATCAATGTACACATATATATCATTTTCAAAAATTAAAGATAATACTCAAGATCTATACAATCATATCATAATTATTATATCTTGAGTATAAAAGAAAAACAAAAAGAAATAGAACTTGAAGAATTATGACCAACCTCACACTTCTGCTTCCTTGCCATGATCTGAAATCATTTAACCATAAATAATAAATTTAAAAAGATCAGTAGGTCACCAAAACCTACAAGTAAAATTAAAACATGAAAAAAGAGCAATATGCATGTCAACTGTCATAGCATAACAATTACATTCATATGATCATTAAATCAGTGCATAAATAATAAGATTCACAAGTAGCAATAGTATAATCTATAAATAGTAAAACACTATAGTACGAAAGCCAGTAAAGCAGTAAATTGATACTAGTGTCAAATCTATAAAGCAATTATCGTATATGTAATCCAATCAATATAGAAATCATATAAAGTATCAAATCAAAACATCGGTAAAGATTATTGAAATAATGTCAATGTAGTAAAATCATATAAAAGTGTATCCATACTATTCAGATAATCTGTATCATGTGCTTAGTATATCACATACTTACTATTAGTATAGTGAAACAATAGTATTAAATAATATCAGTATCTAAATCGGTAGCAATAAAAATTCTGTGACATGAGCAATATAATAATGCAATAATAGTAAATCTATGCAGTAATAATAAATTCATACAATAATAAGAATAATATTTCAATAATATGCATTTGAGTACTAGTAGTCATAATAAACAAGTAAGAAGTCATAGTTATCACATTATTTTTCAGTGTTGTATCAGTATCAGTAAATTATTGGCTCAGTAAATAGAGTCGTCACTCTTTGCCCATTGACACAGTAGTTATTCTCCTTATAACTCCCAATTAGTATCACATGAATTAGTAGAGGATAACATCAAACCATAGTATTTAAAGGAAATTTCGTCGGCCCACCATCATGTATAGGTCAAATCAGTCTCCAACCAACACGTCAACCAATCTTTACTTGTCTTTTACACACACATTATTATCACAGTATTATAACATTAATCTCGATCAAATATCCCCATTCATTTTTCAATGCATTGCAGCAAATAAAATGTAATTGGGCTTAATTTAAAAAATAAATGTCATAACAGTAGACAATAAAAACCATACTAAAAAAAATCATATTTTTTATAATTTAACTAAATTATAATATATTACATAAAATAATATTATGAAGCTTTAGTTGTACTAAATCACTATTTTTAGACGTTAAAAAAATTTTTGAGTTGGCAAAAATTGTTGCATTTTCTAAATCATCCCGTGAAAAATCATAAATAAAAATTGAAAATATTTATAATCTCAATCTCTATAACATATAAAAAGTTACAAGGTGAAAGTTTTGTGAATACAAAATTATTCACATTTTTCAATAACGAAAATACAAATTTGATCTGAAATATATATATATTTGAAATTAGAAATATAGTAATGATTCCTTACAGTGAGATGTGTATATCTTCCAATAGGCTTGATTGACGAAAATTGATACGCAAACTCCAAATCCTAAGTTTCTTTTTCTCTCTCATCTTTTTTTTCTCTCTAATATCCTAACCCAACTATCTCTTAGCCAAAAACAAAATAGAAAAAAGGATTTAAAATCTTTTAATAATGCTTTGTGATTTAAATATAATAATAATATAATATTATATAATTAATTTAATTGATTTCTTTTAGTATAAAATTCAAATAAATTATTTTAAGACCTAAAAATTACATAAAAATATCGTTGAATAAATCATTTTATTTTAAAAAAATATTGGTGAAGCGGTTTACAAAATGAATACCTAATGTTTCCAAAATCTTACATGTATCATTTTTTTAAAGATTTTCACCAGCACTCAAAAATTACAAAAAAAATTGTGTGAGTAAAATACTACAACAACAACACTTTGGTGAAGATGGTTTGAGATTTGGAGTTATATGACTCCGGAAAAAAAAATATTTACCTAGGTTAAGATATGAGTTATTATAATATATAACTCAAATATCATTTGTTTTCAATTATTTTGAGTTTAATGGATTTATTCTCTCCTAAATTAATAAAAAATATATTTTCTTCTGATTTATCAAATTTTTATCATGTAACTTTTTAAATATGGTAGATATGAATAGTATGGATATTTTGACAATAATATTATTGAATTTCACCAAGTAAAATAGAAGTTGTGATTTTTTGAAGTAACGAGAATTATGGGATATTAGATAGATTTTCTTGATTTTTATATATTTAATCATTTTATTGCATTGTATTCATTATATTACCTTGTACAATGACAAAGATATGATTGATAGAAGACAAATGTGGCATTTGCATAAGCAATGAAGGATAAATGTTAACACTATAAATTAATACGGGTGACTATTAGGATTAGAAAATTAATATATATCGGTAAAAGTGGGGTTTTTTAATCATTAGATGGCCATTTTACAAATTAATTTCACCATATCATTTTAAAGATGCTTAACTAATTTTTGAATATATTTTTTTGTAATTGTAGACATGCTTAGCTAAACCAATTTCACCCTCATCTAGACATATTTACTATATACACATATTTACTATTCATTTAGTCCAACATATATTTTTGGCTAAGTCTATAGGCATATTGATTTCTGCATTAAGAGTATATGATAACTGTTATTATTCTTCATATGATGTAATGTGCGAAAACGGGTAAGAAAGGCTTGCTAGAAATGGTTAATTGTTTCAGGTTGGTTGGAGATATGTTACATTGTAGATGAGGGTGAGCCAATGAGCTTTTCTTAAAATAAAAGGTTTATGGTGTAATCCTAATGATATAAAAAGAGAGATTTTAGGAGATTGATTGATATAATTAACATGATACACCGACGAGTAAATAGTGATGACTTCTTACATGAAAGACACCTGACTATTTTGTCATGTGTGATATGAGATTGATTCTTATAAATATGACTTATATAACTGAGCCCGATTCTATAGGTTTGACCTACATGACTAGATTCAAGAAAAACACCACAAGTATAGGTGTCCTACCTTGCTTATATTACTTACATTGATTCATTTCTTGTATACACATATGATAATAACAGGTGTACGGATTTCCTAAATGGATATATGGACTAAATTGCTTTGTGATTGATAGGTATATAAATGATGAAACATACTAATTCTATATTTGATTATTAATGATCACTACTTATAAGATATACAAATTATTATTGCTCATCTGACTTGATATTGTTTATAGTGACTGCTACATGATCTTACAGTTACACGTTCATATTATTTCAGTTTGAATGATTACATGTACACTGCTTCTATTTTCTTACATCAATGGTAAGTTCTGGTAACCTACTGGGTTGCTAGCTCACTCTGTTGATGTTATTTATTTCAGGTTAGCGCGGTGTCAGTCCGGTAGAGAGATACTGATCATAATTCAAGTTTTTCTTTATTTTTTTTTACTTTATTTTATTCTTTTGTAATAAGAAGTAGAAAAATAGATTGATTGATGCATTGATGGAATCAGCCTTAAACCCATATTTTTTTGCTTTAGTCATGGATGTTCTCACTAGAAATTTGCAAGATTTTGTACCATGGTGTATGCTTTTTGCTGATGATATTCTTCTTGTTGATAAGACTCTAGAGGGAGTTGAAAGTAAACTTGAATTTTGGAGGTCAACCTTAGAGTCTAAAGCCTTTCGTTTGAGTTGATCTAAAACTAAATATATATTGTATAATTTTAGTAATAATAATTCTTGTGGGGAGATTCTGACTTTGGGCGATCGTCATTAATAAGAGTACATGTTTTAGATATCTTGGGTCTATTGTTTAGAGTAATTGTGAAATAGATGAGGATATTATTAGTAGAATTCAAGTTGGATGGTTGAAGTGGAGGAATGCATCAGGCTTATTGTGAGATAGAAAAGTCCACCTCAAACTTAAGAAAAAATTTTATAAGATTGTGATTAGACCTACAATGCTTTATGGTGCATAATTTTTTCCATTAAAGGATAAACATAATGCTAATTTAAGTGTTGTAAAGATGAGGATGCTCAGGGAGATGAGTGGCTTTGCTCTTAGAGATAAGATACAAAATGAGCATATAATTGAAAGGAGTAGCTCCAATGGAAGATAAGATTAGAGAGAGTCGCCTTAGATGGTTTGGTCACACAAAACGACGACCACCCGATGAACCGATTAAGAAAGTAGATGTATTAGAGACTTATGTTAAGAAAGGTAGAGGTAGACCTAAAAAAACTTAGAAAATATTAGAAATGACATTTCTTTATTAAATTTAAATGAGAATTTAACTTTTAACATGACAAAATGAGAAAAAGGATTCATATATCCGACCCCACATAGTTGGATAAAGGCTTGATGTTGTTGTTGTTGTTGATGCAATGATGAAAATGCTGATTATTGTACATAAATTTTAATGAATGATCATAGTTTTATATTTTAATGTATATGATTATTAGTTGCTTCGTTGGACTAAATTATATTGATATATTATTAGTAGCTTTGGTAGTTCAATTAAAGGCTAAATAGGCGCTTTTTTCAAATTTTATATTGGGGTGTGACATGATTCTTATTATCTTATAGATGGTGTTAAACTATTTTGTTCTAAAAGCTTATGGAGGTGGTGTTTAATATATTAGATATGTGTAAAGATTTAACACAAAAAGATAAAGTTTGTAATAGACACCATAATTCTTATATGAAAAATTAAAAAAAGGAAAAAAATAATGTGCCTGACTCAGTTGCAATAGTTAGTTTTATATTTATAAATATATGATTCCAAACTACTTCACAATTGAAGAAGATGATATAATAGATTTTCATTGTAGGGGATACATAAGTCTTGTGTTCAAAGAATGATAGTTAAAATCTAATAATAGAGTGAGATGTTAGGCAACATATAATAGTTGGATGATGGAAATCAGGTGATGATGATAGTGCTTGCTAATTGTGGTCCTTGAGAATGATTGCCGAAAAATACAATAGAGAGATAAAAAATGAGATCCTATTTATAACTTTTTTTAAAGAGGTTTTTTGGTAAGTTTGATTAGAATTCAAAACACTCAATCGAATAACCTATATTAATCCCCTCAAACATGAATCTTTTATCCAACATCTAAGTTCATTAATAATGTAAGAATTGAATAATTTTGGATTTGTTGGATTCATCCCATCAATCCACTCAATATGACTACAAGCATGTCAAGATTTGGAGATCATTTTATCCTTCAATTAATGTTCCAAAAATTTTAAATATATTTTATGTGCTTGATTTATTGTTCATTTGAATTTAGATCAGATTACTTATGGTGGTATTGACTTTGTCTTAATATAAGCTTATTAAAATATGAGTTTAGAAAGTCTTATGAAAGTTTCCAATTCAAAATTTTTTATTGAGATTCATGTTGATGAAGAAAATTTTCTGGAGCATATCAATCCTTTTTTTTCCCACAGTTTAAGTTATGATAGCTCTTTTATCGCGTTTTATGTTGCACAACTATAAATTTGACCTTCACATTTTATCTTTGTGAAGCTTTGTGATGTGGTTGGCAGGTTGGGTTTGGGTCCAACCCAAGATTTACTTAATCCAAATAAGCTCAACTCAAATTCAACCCGTTTATTATGTGTCAAAATATTTGACTCAAACTCGACTAACTTAAATATGACCATTAAATTCATTGATCATATAAATCCTACATTTTTTTAAGATCACCATAACTCTTTTAACCCAAAAAAAATGACTTGTTTAATTCGAAAATGACCATTTAAATTGAACCCAACCAATTTAACCCAAACCCTATGATACATCGACAAATCTCCTTGAAAAAATATGCAATATCTAACACGCATTTGACACTACATGCATCCAACATATATTTGAAATGCGTGTTTTAAATATTTTATAATTTTTTAAAATAATATTTATTGTGCTTCAAATTTTTTATTTATTTAAAAAATAAAAAACCAAATTTCTTATTTTGTCTCCAATACTCTAAATCAATCGTTTGTGATTAATATCTAATTTCCCAAACATTCTCATATTCATTTCTCTGGTGAGTTACAAGTTAACGTTTCACAAGAATGCACGATGCCATATGTTCACACTATCACGATATCAATGTTTTAAAACTATCTTATTATTGAAATCTAATATTATCTTAACATTGATGCACTATGCCAATAATTTCACACCCAGAATCATGCCCTGTGTCACCCTGAAATCTCATATTTGTCCAACTTCATCTCAACATTGACAATCGACATCATCTCAACATTGAGGGCCGATGTTGTCTTGATATCAATGTCCAATGCGCATTGCATATCGACAACATTGGCATCTCCTCTCTTAATGCCTGACACAACATACATACCCAACTCTCGACATCCTAATATAAATCAATTTAAACATAAACTCTTATTAAATTGCAAGTTATTTCTCAATTTTTTTTAATATTCAGATTATTCAATTTCTATGTTTTTTAATATATAAAAATTATAATAACATGTCCAACCTGTATCTGCATCCTATATTTTTAATGATTGATATTTTTGTTGTCCCTGTCATTTCATGTTTACGTCGCCGTGTCCATATCTTTGCATTATAGCCCAAAACCAAATGATAATCAAGTCCTCCTTTTAATTTTCAAGTAAACCCAAATCTGAACAGAGAATTAATACGATCAGAATCAATTTAAGTGGGCCAAAATAAGCTCAGATTTTTTTAAGTCGGATTTGGGTCGAGTTATCCGATTGGGTTATTAATCACATAAAATTTGGGACGCTAACCAATTTTACAATGATTTAAAAATTTAAGTGATAAAAAAATCATAATCAAATCAGTTAAAATATGAGTTATTGAAAAGCTGTTGATTAACTTTTATGAAGGGTAAATTTCAGAACACTCAGTAACAATTTTTAAAACAGCTTTTCACACAACAAGTTGAATTTCACAGCCAATTTGAAATACAACTGCAGCCATCCCAGACTCATTCATTCAAGGGAAGTGGAAGTTATCGTTGTCCAAAAAAATTATTCTCTGCGGGCCAATCAGACCGTGTCCCGTCACTTTTTTGTTCGATACCGGTGATTAGTATCGCTCAATGCCGGGTGACGTGGCGCATTCTGGTTTAATCACGAGACTGTTCGGTGTCCGCACAGAATAATTTCTCCACGGTCCAAGGGAGAAAAACTTCAAAAATGAAGGAGCCAATGAACTCGCAAAATTCATTAAAGAATAAAATCTTCAAATGGAGTAATGCAAGGTATAGCATCCGCATCAATAATGGGTTGCCAAGGAATTGTCATCTGACATTGGTAGAAAAGGAAAAAACCAGGAGAAAGTTAAACCAATTCATTCAACTCAAGCCACTTCCAGCAAGCAAAAGGGGTCCTGTAGCTATATAACAACCCATTTCAAAATAGCATGGAGTCAACACAAGGGGCATAATACACTACTCATCAGGCATTAAGACCAACAAAAAGAAAGAGACGCCTAGGAAGTTCAAAAAGCCAATACATAGAAAAACATTTTCTGCACCTAAATCGTCTTTCCCTGAAGCTAGAATTATAATCCTCTGTTTGTTATGTGTGATATTGGAGCTTGAAGACTCCATGAAACATAACAGTACAAAAACAGTTATCAAGATTCAGGAAGAACTTTATTCCCTCATACATTTTGTTAAAATAAAAGTCAGCAAAAGAGCGAGATCAAATCTTGCTTCTAAGATTGCCAAACAATGAGTGTCGACCTTCAGCGATAACTTCCCCGCTGGTTTTGTTTCTCAGGAGCACGTATGTTCCAGAGTAGTAGCTGCCTCTGTGTCCCAGGACCCTGGAAGTTATTTCCAGTTCATCCTGTTTTTCATCTTTACAAATAAGTTCTTTCTTTGTTTACCAGTTTATCACTTTTTTAATAAACATGGATTATACTGCCACCGTGAATAAGAAAGAACTGAGAGAAGTTAGAAAAACGTAAACAAAAAGACTTAAGAATTTATTTATTCTCCTCTCAATTTATTCATTTTCTTATAATTTTATATAATTTTGAAAATCAAGAGCACAAGTTGATTATAATATACGATAACAGAATTACAAGGGACTGACTTTCATAAATTTCAATAATTCTCTAAGCATGAAAAAAATTTAAGGATGATCAATGATATCTGGAGAGAGAGAGAGAGAGAGAGAGAGAGAGAGAGAGAGAGAGAGAGAGAGAGAGAGAGAGAGAGAGAGAGAGAGAGAGAGAGATGGGAGATTACTATCCATTTAGAAGGACATATACTCTCACATCTTTTACCATGATACCATCCATTACAAAAATTTGAATGCCCAATATTTAAACTAACTAAAATCATTGACAAGGTAAAAAATGCTCAAAAGTTTCCTTTAATTTTATTCATTCAAAATTTAATCTTGAAAGATCTATTAGGAAAAATAACTATCCTTTTAAATGAATGGTAATCTCTCTCTAGGCTATTAATAGAATCCACCCATTTTTCATATCTAATCATGTGCCGTTTATCAAAATTGCTCACCCATGATGTGATTAAAGATTCATTACATCACCTTCCATTATGATTATTCATTACTCATCAGTTTCATCACTATTTTCCATACACTAAAATTTCTTTCATCATACAAACATCAATCGTAAATCTACTTAATGTTAGTTCTATGTGAAATCTGATTGTGTCAATCAATCGTGTTATACTATTGCCTCGGATCTCAATTCCATCGGCCAAACTCGATGGGGGTTGCATGAAGTCCTCCCCTGGCTTGGGGTTCAGGTGCTTTGCACTAGGAATTTTTTCTCGTACAACCGTATAGCGTTGCGGTGCTGTGTACCCTAGTGTTGTGTTGCTCCAAACCCTGGCACTGTGACGCTATAAGAAAAACAACAAAAAGAGAGTTGAGCGTCGCGATGCTGCGAGACATGCTGATAGCCCTCTTTCTCATTTTTCATTATGGGTTGCGTCCCTTGGTTGTTTTTGTATGTTTTCTCTTTGTTTGTTCATAGGGAACAATGCAAGAGAGAATAGAGATAAGGGGAGAGCGAGAGAGAAGAGAGATCTGTACTATTTCTCCCAATTTTTTATATTAAATTTCTTGGTGTGCTGTGGGTAAGTGATTTTCCTAATTTCATATTTTTCCACATTAAATCCTGGTGTTATTTATTTTTGCTGCATTTTTTTCTTTTTTGTTTATGTTTGTTCCGTGGTTTACTTCCCCAACCCATAATCTTTTGTAAATTCTTTTAAACGTTTAATTTCTGCATTGCCTTCCACCCTACAAGAAAAAAATAAGTGAACGTTGAAAAATTAACCTTCCTTTATTTAATGTTTCTTAGTACCTTAAAATCCTTTAATTTTTTTTCATTGTTCAATTAGCTTTCCTGTTTCGGCCTTCCATTCCTGTATAGTTTAATTTTTTAATTATTAAATTCTAATTTTTATGGAAACGTGAAAAGCAATGAAAAAAAAGGGGGAAAAGTTTATAATAAAAAAGAAATTTAAGTAAATTTATAATAGAGCATTTTTTTTGGGGTGTGAACAGAGTAGATTTCTAACAATCTGGATGAACAGGTAGGAATTACAATACGTTCGGAGGACAGGACTGGGAAATTTTGTGACTTATGAATAAGAACGAGCAATTAACACAACGAAACAACAAGAAAAGATTTAAATCGATTGATTTTGTGACATAAGTTCACCGTGCAAGAATCTTAGAGTTACACTTATTAATCTCAAGAAGAGTTAGAGGGGTATAAGAAAAAAATGTCAAAAGAAGCTCCCTTTGGCTCCCACTAGGGGTGTAAACGAGTCGAGTCGAGCTCGAGCCAGGGTTTGTTCAAGTTGAGCTCGACTGCCAGATACCGAGCTCGAGCTCGACTCTTCCCATGTCGAGCGGCTCGTCGAGCTCAATCCAAGCTCAAAACGTCATCGTGTTCACTGTCACGCTGAAGTCCGTTGTCGTCGCATCCTCTATCGTCCTGAGGTTTGTCGTTGTCGCGTTCGCTGTCGAGATTCATCATCTCGAGCTCGTTCGTCGTCGTACCGAGATCTGCCGTCAAGATACGTCCACCCGAGCTCGTTCATTGTCGTCCCGATCTCCGCCGTCGAGAAACGTCCGCCCGAGCTTGTTCGTCAACGTCACAAGCTCCATCGTCGAGATCCATTCGTCTAAGCTCGTTCATCATCGTCCCGAGGCTCTGCCATCAAGATCCGTCGTCTCGAACATGTCCATCTTCATCCCAAGCACGTCCGTTCGTCGTCATCCCGAACTCGTTCCTACCCAATCGAGCTGCTCGTCGAGCCGACGAGTCAAGTGACTCAAGTATGAGGCCTGTTTGAGCTTGAGCCTGATAAGCCTTCGAGCTCGAAATCTGTGTTCGAGCTCAATAAGCTAGACTCGTCAAGCCTGTTACCGAGTCGAGTCCGAGACGACTCATCAGTTGGCTTGACTAAGTTGCACCCCTAGCTCCCGCTACTATGCTTTACATAGTTGCAGATAAAAAATATTGCAAATCTATACTAATATTATAAAAGCAGCTTGAATTTCCTTCCACATCAAATCATGTATATCATCAATTTTATTTCTTATAAAATTATCTTGTCCTTTCATTGTATTATAAATAATTAATAACTCTAAAAATATATAATGCAAATTAATGACCATTATCACAAATTAATGCCGCTTAAATCTATATCCATACTACTATATATCCATACTACAATCATAGTCTTTCATTTTATTTATCAAAGATGAATTCAAATCATTCATGTTATTTATACATTTAATATATTTTTTAACTTCATTTACTTAATTAATGCATGATGTTTTAATTGCATTTAAGTAAGAACTAATTGTTAGAATGTCAAAGATTTTAATTGCATTTGTTTCTATATTCATATAATTAATTAATATGTATTTTTTGCATTATATTTTTAATTTATACCTATCCTAGAAATTAATAAAATGTTAAAATTTCATAATTTTAATAATTCATAATTAAAAAAAATAAAGTATAAATCTTAATTAATTATTTCATTAAAGAACTTTTTTCGCCACCAATTTTTCCCTTCTCAACCAACTCCTAATGCAACGTCCCAACCACACGTGCCATCGACTCAAGAACCCATCAATCCACCTTCACCACCTCTGCTCCAGCACCAGATTTTTTGATTAGCTCCGCCCGCACGCTCAGAGTTCCGCGTCGCAGCTCGTTCCGAGCCCATCTGGTGCGACTCTGCTGATCTTGATCTGCTCCAGTATAATCCCAAAGTTGTCGTGGAACCGAAAGAACCAGCTGCTGATATTAACATTGTCGAGGAAGAGCGGTTCGTAGGGCTCTTCCGCCCCCATATCCGCACAAGATAATCAGAGCTTATTTCCAGTCAGCGACAATATTGAATCTCCTCCATGCTTTCACCACCAGAGGCTACGCCGTTATGCCGAGAATCACATAGTGGAACCTCGATTTTACCGAGTACAGTGAGCAAGGAGACAGGTACAAGGAGTTGGCCCATCGAGTGGATAAGTGATGAGGACATCAGAGATCAACGGCTACGATCTGAAGTTTATTTTCTATGAGTTTTACGTACTAGTTTATTTTATATTTCTGTTTTTCCCATTTTACCCCTAGGGGTGGTCATGTGGTGTTGAAGCCCGAAGGGCATTTTAGTCTTTATTTCTTTTCTTTTCATGAGGCCTATTTATAGGCTAGTTCTCTTATATTTTGGGGTAATGATGATGATAATGAAAATTTTATGTGTTTTCTTCTTCTTCTTCTTGTGAGAGCACTAGAGAGAAGGAAGAGAGAGCCCAATGTGAGGGCAAGCGCAATACCTACCAGTCGTTGGAAGAGTCCACAGCTCGTGATTTACTTTATTTTACATTTCTTTTCTTCTCTCCACCACCCCACCCGCTGGCTCCTTTCCCTTCCACCGCCAACCATCTACCCCCACCCAAATCCTCCCACAACTCCCCCACCTCAAGCCACACAGCCGCCGCCTTCCCCATCCCACAGCCGCCAAACCACCATCCACCCCTCCCCTTCAAGACCCGCCACCCATGTCTCCTCCCCACCACCATACCGACGGCCTCCCCTCCCCATGACCTTCCAAAGATTGTCATTAAGTGCTCTTGATCACTTTCCTAATTTAGGTGGATCTAAATTGGAGAGAATTTGAATTCAAATTCAAATTAGATTTGAGTTTAAATCTTTCCTAAAACTCCTTACCTAAATTAGGCAACTCCCTAATTCAAAAAATTCAAATTTATTCTCTTTATATTTGGAATCTTGGCCCTACTAATTAACTAAACAAATCCCCCAATTAACTCCCCTTAGGGCTGGCCCCCTTTCCCCCCTCTTTATTCTAATTAATTGGTATCCAATCAAGAAACAATTAATTAAGATCCTCAATCAATTTCCCTCCTACTCCTAAATTTCAAATTTCAAACTTAAAATTCCTAATGCTCTCTTAAACAAAATATGAACGAGAGTTTCAGAATTTTGTTCCCTCTCTCCAACACCTGTCGCCCCATTCTTCCCTCCCTAATCAATTGAATCCTCCCAACAGCCTTCTCAATTCCCCTTCACAAGCCCATCCCACCTCCAGCCGCCATCCCCAAGCATTTTCCCACGACTTCTCCATGCTCTCTTGAGATTATTGCTGCCAGTCTTTTGTTTCCAGCAGAAGGAACCTGTTATTCTATATCTAGGAAGGCCATATGCTAGGGTGCAAAGCACCCAAGACCACCTAGGAGCTGTCCAAGTTATTTCCAACAGTGCAGTTTGTTGTCCCGGGGAAAATCTGCACCTGTTTATTGCTGTCCAGCCAATTGGAAGGTCTTCAAATGCTGTCCGGACGTTTCAGATTGTTGATCACGCCTTCAAGAAGGTTCTTGGATGCCACCTACTTCCTTCCAAGCCTTCCTACAGCCACCGAAACTTCGTATATTCCGGTTATTTGGGTAAACTCTCCTCCAAATCTTTTAATCTCTTAGTCGCTACTCAATTGCTGTTTATAAGTGATTCATGAAGGTTCTTGGCCTTGCTGTTCTCTCAGCTAACGCATAGAAGTTGGAAGAGTTGAGTGAGAAATAATCTCTTAGTGACTAATCTCATTATTAGTTTAGGGATTATCGTTGAAACCCAACCACGTATGCAATGTTAGATTAGTTGATTGTTTTAGGACCTTAACTCCTATGCATGTGATTTAACCTAAGCTTGTTTTATCGTCTTATTATTTTATCTTAGCGTTTTAATCGGCATAAATTTTATTTAATATTATTCTCGAAATATTAAGCGTGCAAATTTCCTTAAGCAACTCATCTTCACATGTTTGTTCTACATCAATAAGACCCTTGGCTTCATGTCGGCTTCTGGGCTTACGATGGACCATACCATCATGACCACGATAGAGTTTTGGACCTCACATGAGTGCCTTCTCCTCCCATACGAGTAGTCCCTAACCCGCAAGAACTACACCTTAGGCCTGTACTATGATTGCTCTGCTCACATGCTCTGGGCCGGCGAGCGCACCCGCCAGCTCGATGCCCATGTCGAGTTCCTTCGTGGTATTGCCAATCCTCTTGGCATTAAGGTTAGTGATAAGATTGACCCGAATCAGCTTGTGAAGTTTATTGAGATCCTAAACCCTTAAAAAAAAACCAGGGAGGATAACTATAATTACAAGGATGGGAGCTAAAAACATAAGAGTGAAGCTGTCTTATCTAATCAGATATATCCGCGGGGCAGGGCTGATTGTCACCTGGGTCAACGGCTCGATGCATGGAAACACTATCAAGGCGCCCCGCGGTTTCAAGTCACGCCCCTTCGACGCGATTCTGAAATCAACTCGCAAGTTGTTTGATGAAATGCCACAGAGGGTTGCCATCTTTTGGAATGTTATGGTTCAAGTACCTACAAAGAATCATTTTACTGAACTAGGCATACCTCCTCTAGTTCAGATTCTGGAGACGGGTTCTTCAAAGGCTAAGGAAAATTCTGCCATGATCCTTGGGATCCACTGTAAGCACGGCAAGAATATGGTTTATTATGGTATTCATGCTTTATTATGATTGCTGAAAAATCTTTTGTGGGTATTCAATATCTTCGACCAAGGAGGATTGCTTATATTCTCTACGCTTACCTCCCCATCGATGAAATGTCTGGACGGAGTCTAGTTCTTTTGACGCTATGGGAGTATGGTGTGGAACATCATTAGCTAAATAATCCCTTATAAATAACTTACCTAAGTTTGTTACATGTTTGTTATATGCATTCTAGAATGCTCTCCCTAGTTTATAAATATAGTTATTGTAGTAGGAAAAAGGCAATTGATGAATATTATATGAATTGAAGCCTTTGAGCTTGATTTGTTCTCTTGATCTTGGAAATCCTTCAAGCATCCTCTTCTTCCAACGATCTAACGATAAATTTCCCACATCACTTTTCATCTATAGTCAACCAAATGAGCCATTAAACTAAAATTTAAAAAAGCAATCCACTTTTATTTCGAATTCCTTTCTTTTCACCCTAAGTTTGAATTCTAACTCCAAATCATAGTGTAATAGTTGCATACTTATAAAGAAAAGCAAATATTAAAAAGAGTAAAAGTTTAAGGAAGGTGGACTCATATTACCGACATGAAGCTTAGCGTTGGCGAGAAAAGAGATGGATATGTCGACAGAGACCTTCATGTGATGGCCGTCAGCATGCATGGCTGCCCCTCCCACCTCATCAACCAAATTAGCGATAGCCCCTAACGACATGTTCCCATTCCTGTCCTGCATCCAATCGGGATTTATATACTAATTGCATGATGAGGTTTAGGGTTACGAAAAGGACGGGGACGAAAGGGAGAAATAACTAGGCTGAAACACAAAAGACAAGGGGGATTTTCTATGTCCGTGATAAGAGTAACTCACGGTGAGGCGAGGAGGAACTTTGAAGGAGCAGGAGAGGTAGCCTGGACTGATGGTTTCGACACGGAGTCCTCGGAGAGCGAAACCTTCGTAGAAACTGGCGTCATCACCGGCGCGGTGAGGGCGAACTTCCAGCTTAGTGAGAACACGCGAGTCCTCTTCTCCCACGGTCAAGGCTTCTCTTGCTTTGTCCATCTTCGATTTCTCGATCTAACTGATCTTTTACCTGTTTTTTTTTTTTTACATATTGCAGAAACCCGAAAAAGAAAGCCTTGAGTTGCGTGTTAAAATTCTCATAAAGCCCACAGCCCAATTCAAGCATATAAATTTCTGTTCTTCTCGGCCTAATTAATTTTTTGTCTTTCAGATTTAGCGGCATAACCTTCACTTTTCATCCTACAGTACTAGATTAAAAATGAAGTTTTGGGTATAAATAAAATATATGAATATAAATGCTATATTTAATATTAAAATAATATAAAATGGTATATTAACATTTTAAGTGTTAGATATATAAATAAGATATTATAAAGTGGTATATATATAAATTTTTCTAAAAATAATTAAAATTAAAACTCACATATTATATGTGTATACTGTTGATAGAATTACATATATACCACTAAATTCATATATATTTATATATCTAATATTTAATATTTAAATTTATCTATATAAAATCATAGATTAAAGTATTAAATATACAAATAAATAAAAGTATTCTGATATGTATGCAAATCTCCCGTTATTTTTCCTTAATGTTTTCACCACTAGCATGAAGGAAAAATAGTTGAGTTGGGAATTGGGATAGATTTATTGAAGTTTTTTTTTTTTACATGGGCTCAGTGTAAAAGTATTCAATTGCATTAATTTAAAAAATAAATTCAACCAGCCGTTTAAATATTTAGATTTCATTTGAAACAATTTTCTTATTATTTCCTTAAGCAAATTTTAAGTACAAAATTTTATTCAACTGAAAAGTTTTATATTGCTTTAGAAGAAAACTGTTAAAGTATAACAGCAAATAAATAAATAAATAAATGTATTATTCTTTCTTGCTGACGTGGCTATAACCCATTGGTTCTTATAGCCACTTCTCTCTATATAATAGGATGTATTGCTACCGTAGGAGATATGAAAATATATCATTTCTTTGTTTAGCTTTCACTTCTTGTTCTTGTTCGTCTAACACTTCCCTCTCTCTGTTTTTTCATGATATCAAGAGCTAGGCAAGGAGATTTCTTCCGGAGATGAGTTCTACTACCTCCAATCCCAAAGAACATTCGGACATGGAAGAACTGGAAGACTCGATGATCCCATCGGCACTGAAATTTGTCGTCTCAAATCTGAAGACGATTGTCTCTATTCAACTCGACGCCGACAACTACTCCGTGTGAAAAGCACAAATCGTAAAAATATTTCATGCAAATGGCTTTGATCGATTTCTTGATTCTTCCATATCCTCTCCGGCTACCGTTCTCCTTCAACCCGACGGCAGATCCATTCCAAATCGGCAGTTCAATCAATGACTCTTAACAGACCAAAATCTTGAGGCTACTCTCTGCTCTACGATCTCCTCTGCTATTTTACCCTATGTTGTTAATCTGGAATCGACGTCAACAATTTGGTCTATGCTTGAAACAAGATTAAAATCCACAAATAGATCCAAAGTGATTTAGCTCAAGAACTCTCTCCACAATGTCTCTCTCAAGAATCAAACCATCACTCAATACCTGTCTGAAATCAAGACGATAGTAGATCAAATCTCCGCCTCCGGAGCGACGGTGGACCATGAAGATGTCATTCTCTATATCCTTAATGGCCTACCCTCGGCTTACCAATCCTTCAAAACAGTGATCCGTACCATGCTAACGCCGCTCTCACTAAATCAGCTGTATCCTCTTCTTCTTAGTGAAGAAGTTAACATAGCATCAGACAACGCTCGTGCCTCCTCTCTACCGGATCCAAACACGGCATTGTTCACTACTCGTGGCTGAGGTCGACACTCTCGGGGTAGATCCTCGTCGTCTAACAATACAACGACTCGATCCTCGTCGTCCAACTCTCAGGTCATCTATCAAATCTGTGCCAAGAAAGGACATATGGCCTCCAGCTGCTGGCACAGAATGAACTTGAATTATGTCCAGCAGTAACAACAAACGACGCACCGGGCTTTGGCTGCAAACACCGAAAACTCCTATTCGGATTGGTTTCTTGACTTAGGTGCCACCAATCATCTCACAAATTCAATGGAGAACATGTCAATAGCAACACCCTATCAAGGTTCTGAAATAGTTACTATAGGTAACGGGAGATCGGTTAACATTGCCAACACCAGCATTGGCCTGTTACCGACTCCAAACCGTAAGCTATCTTTATCTCAAATTCTACATACACATGTTCTACATTATAACTTGCTTTCTATTTCAAAACTAACCCAAGACAATGACATCTCTATCATCTTTAATCCATCTGGTTTCTTGATTAAGGACATGAAGACGCAACAGGTGCTGCTTCGAGGACCGTGTGAGAAAGGCCTCTACCCCATTAGGTGCCCCACTACCTCTGCTTCCAGTGCGGGACTTGCGGCTGTAACTGATAGATCAAATACTTGGCATAATAAACTAGGACATCCCCATTTGAGGGTAATGAACAAAATTTCTCAGTGTAATCCTTTGCTTTAAATAAACACTGATCATGTATCTTGCTTACCATGTAAACAATCAAAAGGCCATAAAATTGTTTTTGAACGATCTAATAACTGAAGCAGCTCTCCGCTCTCACTCGTGCATTCAGACGTTTGGGGACCGGCCCCTGTCATATCCAATCAAGGCTACCGGTACTATGTGTAGTTTGTTGATGATTTTTCGAGGTTCTCTTGGATCTTTCCAATGAAATTGAAATCCGATGTGTTCAACATTTTTGTAAATTTTAAAACTCAACTTGAAAAGAACACCTCGCATACTATAAAGACTTTCAGGTCGGATGGCGGGACTGATTCATGAACCACAACTTCAAACAGTTTTTGCAACATCATGGTATAGTTCATCAAATCTCCTGCTCATACACCCCGGAGCAGAATGGGGTGGCCGAACGCAAGCATTGGCATCTGATTGAAACAACTCGGACATTGCTTCACACTGCATCGGTCCCATATAAATATTGGCCTGATGTTGTTCTTACAGCCACGTACCTAATCAACCGATTACCATCCACTACCACAGACAACATCACTCCATTTGAACTACTCTACAACCTTAAACCCAACTACAATCACTTGCGTACCTTCGGGTGTGCATGTTTTCCCCTATCTCCAAACCGAGACCATCATAAGTTTCAACCAAAAGCCCCTCTATGAATGCTTCTCGGCTACTCAGACAACTATAAAGAATACAAATGCTTGGACATCTCCAGTAACAAATTATGTTCTCCAGACACATATCTTTTGATGAAACATTGTTCCCGTTTCACAAAGATAAATCCGTCATCACTTAATCGACAAAATCATCCTCCAACGTGCCACTGAATCTCTTGCTTCCTCTGTCAGTTTCCCAAGCAAGTAAGTCTAAAACGGATACTAACAATTATATCAAGGCTACTTGTAACAGGAATTCCCCGTCTCCAACTCAATTATCGATGGAAGACTCGCCTCCATCTCCTGTGGGCTCTAAACAGCCTACTCATCATATCATATGCTCACAAGGCACAAAATCGGCAATCTGAAATCGATCAATAGACTAAATCTGCTTCATGTTACCTCTTCTACTCAAGAAACAGAAACACCATCTACCTATGCTCAAGCAGTAAAATTACCAGAATGGCGTGAGGCAATGGCTCACGAATTTCTGGCACTACAGAAACAAGGCACATGGATCCTCGTCGAACCGCAGCCAGGATACTCCATACTAGGCTGCAAGTGGACTTATCGAACAAAACTACATGCGAATGGATCGGTAGCAAAATATAAAGCCCGTCTGGTGGCTCAAGGAAATCATAAAGAATTTGGCTTGGACTACAACGAAACGTTTAGTCCAGTGGCCAAACTCCTGACAATACGTATTATGCTGGCGGTGGCTCTCTACAACAACTGGCAGGTTGATCAGCTCGACATCGCAAATGCATTTCTCCACGGCACACTGTCTGAAGCCGTCTTCATGAGGCAACCACGAGGTTTCGAAGATTCAAAAGTTCCTAATCATGTCTGTCGTCTTCACAAGGCCATTTACGGCCTCAAGCAAGCTCCCCGCCAATGGTATAACACGTTCACTACATTCCTCGTCTCCATTGGCTTCAACCACAGTAAATCAGATCCTTCGCTCCTCACTCTTCGCACACAGCATACTATCATTTTCTTACTAGTTTATGTTGACGATATCTTAATTACAATAAACGATCCCAAAGCCATCGCCTCGGTCATCAACCAACTCGGTACCAGGTTCTCAATGAAGCACCTAGGACCGGTGCATGACTTTCTTGGTATCAAAATTGACAAAACGGTAGATACTTACTTTCTCTCCCAACGTCAATATGCAATGACAATTCTACAACAAACAAATCTAGTAGATTGCAAACCCTTGGCTAATCCAACCTGCACGAAGTTTCCAAGCACATATGATGTAGGTAATCTACACATAAAGTTAGCTGGGAAACAGAGAAACAAGAACAATGGAACAGTGGAAACTGCTTTAGTAATTCATATAAGATGATAAAAAACTGAGAGCCTAATACCGCATGCCTGGGTTCATATAATACCCAGAGATGTATACTAAATCAGACACAGTAAATGAAAAAGTTAGCATGTGAGCTAACGGTCCTAAAACAGCAAAGGAGAAGAATAAAACAGGGAAGTGGAGACGCCTCAGGTAACGATCCACATGGCCCGATATCTTGTCTCCGCGTCTCAACTCAGTAAAGATGCTCCGCATCATGCGTCCCCTCTCCAAAGAGTTGCAGCCCCGGCTTGATGTCAACAGAACTGTTCTCAGGTGGATGATATGGATATAGATCTGCAACATTAAAAGTACTTGGAGTATTGAACTCCACAGGTAACTGGATCACATAAGCATTGTCATTTATGCAGCGAAGTACAGGAAAAGGCCCGAATTTTCTTTGACCAAGCTTGCTATACCACCCTGCTGGCAATATTTCTTTCTTCATACGAACCCATACAAGATCTCCTGGCTTGAACATCTGCCTCCTCTTGTGACAATCAGCATCCTGCTTGTATTTGGTATTTGATTATGCTAGCTTTGATCGCACCTTGGCTATACGATAAGAAAAATCTTCTGCCAACGTTGCTGCGGCTTTGCTTTTGCAATTCGGAATCGCTGCAATATCTAAAACAATGTTTGGGGCTTTAGAGTAAACAATGTCAAATGGAGACATACCCGTAGAGCGGTTTGTCATCGAATTAAATGCAAATTCCGCTTGGCATAAGACATCATCCCAAATTTTTGGTTGCTCTTGTACTAAGCAACGCAACAAGTTTCCCAACGTCCGATTAACCACCTCTGTCTGTCAGTCAGTTTGGGGATGATAGGAGGAACTCAACTGCACTTGTGTCTTGAATCTCTTCCACAATTCTCTCCAGAAATGGCTTATAAATTTCACATCATGATCCGATGTGAGGCTTCTAGGAACACCGTGAAGTCGCACAATTTCTCTGAAGAACAGTCTCGCCACATTCATAATCGAGTCGTTTCCCCGCTTAGTGCGAGGCAAACCCAGTATAAAATCTAAGCTTAAGTCTTCCCAAATAGATTCCGACACTGGTAGTGGTTGATACAACCCTGTGTTTTGCCCGCCGCCTTTATACATTTGACAAACCGAACAACGGTCTACAAATTTGCTCACATCCCGTCTCATGTGAGGCCAAAAATTTTTGTTCTGTAATTGAATCATTGTCTTGTCTCTTCCGGCATGAGCAGCCAGCCCTCCCCCGTGAATTTCCTGAATGATTCGCTGTCTCTATGAGGACTGTGGTATGCATAAGAGATTTCCTTTGAACAATAACCGTGCCGCATATAATAGTCATCGATGTTCTCCTTATTAACACATTGTAGCCATTTCTGTCCAAAGTCCTTATCATCCCGGTATAAATCTTGCAGCAGCTCCAATCCGCCGAAGTCAGTCTGCAGCTGAGTGATTAGTGCAGAGCGATGGCTTAACGCATCTGCTACACGATTCTGAGCTCCACTTTTGTGTTTCAACACGAAAGTAAATTTCTGTAAGAACAATATCCATCTCGCATGCATACGGTTTATGTTTTTTTGTGTGTTGATGTATTGAAGAGCTTTATGATCGCTGCATAAAATGAAATCTTGGTGTAGTAAGTAGTGTTCCCATTGCTTTAGCGCACGAATTACCGCATATAGCTCTTGTTCGTACACAAACCATCTTTGTCTTGCTGAACACAATTTTTCGCTGAAAAACTCGATAGGTCTGCCCTCTTGGGCCAACACAGCTCCTATACCGACCGAGGATGCATCTGTTTCCACCGAAAAGGGTTTGTCAAAGTCCGGCAATGCTAGAACAGGCGCAGAAGACACTATAGACTTAATTTCCTCAAAGTTGGTATGCTGTTCTTTTCCCCAAGTAAATTGTTTCTGCTTAAGTACATCGGTCAACGGAGCAAGAATGACGCTAAACCCTTTTATAAATTTCCTGTAGAAATTGGCTAACCCATGGAAACTCCGGATGTCAGTAAATGACTTAGGTGTGTTGGCCACCCAACAATCGCCCTACCTTCCTAGGATCGGCACAAACTCCCGCTGTGGAAATTTTAAATCCAAGGAAATATACGATCTCCGTGGCGAATTCACATTGTCAAATTTAAAAAGAGCTTATGTTGCCTAAATGTTTCGAAAATTAGTTTCAAATGTTGGATATGCTCATCCAAATTGGGGCTAAAAACCAGTACATCATCAAAGTAGGCTACACATATCTTATTCAGAAATGGCTTAAGCACTTCATTCATCAGCCGCATGAATGTCGCCGGAGCATTGCACAGGCCGAACGGCATCACCCGCCACTCGTATAATCCCTCTCGTGTTTTAAACGCCGTCTTCCATTCGTCTCCGGGCCTGATTCGTATCTGATGGTAGCCACTTCGGAGGTCTAATTTGGAAAAGATTCTGGCTCCAGCTAGCCTTTCAAGCATCTCCTCTATCCTTGGCATTGGGAAACGAAATTTGACTGTAATTTTGTTGACAGCTCGGCTATCCACACACATTCGCCAACTACCGTCTTTCTTGGGTACCAACAGTGCTGGGACTGTACATGGGCTCAGATTGTGCTGAATTAATTGCTTTTCAAGTAGCTTATCAAGTAATTGATGTAGGATTCTCTGCTCCTTTGGACACAAGCAATAGTACGGTAGATTGGGTATTGTAGAACCAGGAATCAAATCAATGTTATGCTGAATATGCCGTAAAGGTGGCAATTCAGTTGGCAGTTCGGTTGGTCCCAAATCCGCATATTGCTCAAGCAGTTCCCTTACTACTTCCGGAATAATACCGTCCTCAGTGACAGTTTGTTCCTTAACAACCAATGCCAGAATCTGGGACGAATCTCTCCAGGCGTGCAGTAACTGATTTCCATACACCAACAGCATAGACAACTTGTTATCTGAGTTATTCTGCTCTACATCTCCCTTGCCTGGTAGCATACGTAGAATCTTTCCCTTCCAGTTGAAACTATAAGTATTTCCTCTACAATCGTGCGTCGCGCCTACGTCGAACTGCCACGGCCTGCCAAGTATCAAATGACATACGTCCATGTCGATTACGTCACAAACTACTTCGCTTGAATAGTTCTTTCCGATAGAGAAAGGAACACAACAGCTTTCAGTGACGGTGATCTCAACTCCTTTCTTAACCCAACTAACTCGGTACAGATGCGAGCTTGGAACCGCCTTGAGTTGCAAAGCTTGGACTGCCGCCTTTGAGATTACGTTTTCAGTGCATCTGCTGACTGCTGTCCACTAGCGCATCGCAAACCTTTCCTTCAGGGGCGGAACCAGCCATAATTTTTAGGGGGGGGCTAACATATAAGTGTTTACATATATGTCGGGGGTCCAAGGGGGCAGCGCCCCCTGGCGGGGTTCGACCTGATCGGTTCAGTCGCGGGGTCAGCGTCCCTGCGGGGGTTTCCGGGGGCAGCGCCCCCGGAACAATTTTTGATTTATTATTTCTCTTTATATTTGGTTCATCATTCTCCAACAATAATACATCTACACAATGAATTTAATTATATTGGGGACAATTGCCTTTTGACCACAGTATTTAACATTTTTAGGGGGGGGGCAATTTGCTTAAAGCCCTTGTAATAAATACTAAAAATAATCTAAATAAGAGCATTAAAAAAAAAATTTTTTTTTGAGGGGGGGCAATTGCCCCCCCTACCCATAGAGGGGTTCCGCCCATGCTTTCCTTTGATGGTGCATTTGGTTTTAAACAGGCGGTTTCTCTGAGACTTTTCTGCTAGTCTCTGCACAAGGAGTAATTTCTGTATCACACAGACTAAAGGTTCGCCTTCATCACCTCCCACGTCCTCTTGTGCATCTTCTGGGTCACCTTTCTCCGTCCTCCAGCGCAGTGTCATCCTCAGCCTCCACAACATGAATTTGAGGTCGTGTCGGACACTCATTGGATTTATGGCCTTGTTGGAAGCACCTGAAACATTTAATGTTTGTGGGTTTAGCATAAGGGTTTTCTTTGGGCTGACCTGGGAATTTCGGGGCAGATTTGATTTCCCCAAACTTGTTGCCTGTACTACTGGGTATGTAATTCCCTCCCATGTTATTCTTCACTCAGCCAGTTGGAGTCGCATGAACATTGGCGGGTCTGCTGCTATCTGCAACAGGTTCTAACGTCCTCTTCCCCTGACTGTTCTTGCTGTGCCTCATCATCTGCATTTCTACTTTCAATGCATAATTGATAGCATGAGGTAATGACCAAACTGTATTCAATTCCAATTTATCTTGAATTGCTTCCTTCAACCCTCCCACATATCTAACAACCAACTGATTTGCCGATTCATTAAGGTTGTTTCGGGCGCTTAATCGGAGAAATTCCTCAGTGTAATCATTGACCGAACGGGATCCCTGTGAGCAATGCTGATATTGCATATACAGCATCTGTTCGTAGTCTGTGGGTAGAAATTGGCCTATGAGCAACTGCTTCATTCTCCACCAACTGCGTACTAGTCCTTTGCCTTCTCTTCTCCTTGTTTGCAACAACTGTAACCACCACGCACTCGCGCCCGACTCCAGCTTGCAAGCCACATACTTCACTTGCTTTGTCGGCTCAATGTCCATGTATTTGAAGAAGGTCTCCACTGCGCGTTCCCAATCCAAATAATCCTCGATGTGCAATTTTCCATCGAAGAATGGAATGGCCATCTTCGCGCGGAACTCACTGTGTTGTCGATCATTCCCACGTTGTCGTCGTCAGTGTAGATATCCCAAATCCTCCTCCGAATCTGAAAGTTCAAATTCTTTAAATAACTCCGCACCATCGTCCGAATCGGATATATCCCGATTCAGATTTCTTCCTCCGTCCAACCCACGTCGGCCCGCCGGAGGGTTATTTGGCATTGCCGTCCGCAATGCCGGATTACGATCTAAACGTGCAAGGATTATGCGCAAATCTCTTCGCACATCTGCCTGGAACTGTTGAGCTTCGGTCGCAACTTCCTCTACGTGCTGCGCTAACCTCTGATGCTCAATCCACAGTGCTTCAAGGCTTCGATCTTCACCGAGAGCCACCCGTCTACTGTTTTCAGCCATCTGGCTCTGATACCAATTCTGATGTAGATAATCTGCACAGAAAGTTAGCTGGGAAACAGAGAAACAAGAACAATGGAACAGTGGAAACTGCTTTAGTAATTCATATAAGATGATAAAAAAACTGAGAGCCTAATACTGCATGCCTGGGTTCATATAATACTCAGAGATGCATACTAAATCAGACACAATAAATGAAAAAGTTAGCATGTGAGCTAACGGTCCTAAAACAGCAAAGGAGAACAATAAAACAGGGAAGTGGAGACGCCTCAGGTAACGATCCACATGGCCTGATATCTTGTCTCTGCATCTCAACTCAATAAAGATGCTCCGCGTCAACATACCCCACGGATCAACAGCAGCTTGATCCTCAACTCTACCGACGAACAACGGGTTCACTGCAATATCTAACGCTTACTCGCCCCAACATTGCATACAACGTCACTCAATTGTCCCAACATATGCATGATCCTCAACACTTCTACATGCTCAAACGACTTCTTCGTTACATCAAAGGTACGCTTAATTTTGGAATTCCGATCACAAAAACTAATCTCCATCTCAAATCATTTTCAGATGCTGATTGGGCTAGAGATCCAGAATCCAGAAGATCAACGTCCGGCTACTGTTCATTTCTCGGAGAAACGATCATCTCATGGACGGTCAAAAAGCAACATATGGTTGCTCGATCCTCCACAGAATCCGAATACCGAGCGTTCGTTGCCCCTCACGACGGACATCATTTGGCTACGTAGACTTATATCAGAATTCAATATTGCCCAAGATGATCCCACGGAGATATTCTGCGACAACACCTCTGCAATTGCACTGGCGAATAATCCAATCTTCCACGCCAGAACAAAACATATAGAAATTGATCAGAAGTACATCCAAGAACATCTCCAACAAAACAATGTTCGATTACTCCCCATTAGCACAATTGATCAAACTACAGACATCTTCACTAAGGCTCTGTCGACACCAAGGTTCATCAAACTAAGGAACAAGCTGACTGTCTCCAAAGACCCCTCAGCTTGTGGGGTAATGTTAAAATAGAACAGCAAATAAATAAATAAATGTATTATTCTTTCTTGCCGACGTGGCTATAACCCATTGGTTCTTATAGCCACTTCTCTCTATATAATAGGATGTATTGCTACCGTAGAAGATATGAAAATATATCATTTCTTTGTTTAGCTTTCACTTCTTGTTCTTGTTCGTCTACACTTCCCTCTCTCTGTTTCTTCAAAAATAGTAAGAAAAAATATTCCAAAAGAAGTTATAATTTGATTAAAATCTTGATTAGAATATCCTAATTAAATTATTTTCCTAAATCTTAAGTACCATGTCCTCTTCTGTTGTGAAAGACGCAGAGAAGAAATCCAGCATTCAATACTGCATAGAATTGAAAGCAGAAAATTGGAATACGAAGTTTTGGCCTTTTTTCGAAGAGGAATCACTTGGTCAAAGTTCAATCGTTCTTGTCATTGTTTGCCAAGTTTTGTGCTACTTTGTAGTTTAATCCAACTGTACATCTCAAAGTCAAGGACTAAAACACTTGAAAATAATATGAAAACTTAATAGCCCCCGTCCGTTCTGTATGGCACAGATCCAGCGTCCATCATACCGTATTTGGAGCTCTTTAGTGATTCTTTAAAAGCGACATAAGCAGTTCTGACGAAGCTCTTAATGAATTGAGGATTCTGCTTGCTGTCTTTGGTATTCTTAAAGCTTGTATCCCCTGTGTGTGCTTGTTTTGTTGTGGGCCAGAAGGTTTAATGAGCATTCAAGGATAACAAAAAGCAGAAGCAAGCTACTAGCCAGCACCAGAGCTCTCTCTGCTGATCCAGTAGGACCAGACTGATTGCAATGGCGTGAGTAGGCGGCAGAAGATCAGGGGCCCAATTTATAATGCCGCAAGGGGGCTTTCACTTCTTTTACAGACTCTTCTCCTTCGACATTACATTTCGAGGTCTCATTTTTTTTTTAGACATTTGAATCATTCAACAAATTGACCCAACATCACATCTGAATATTTTGAACTCAAAATCTCATCAATAAACAACAGCTAGAAAACCAAATCTTACCGAATTTAGAACAGGATATACAGACAAAGATTTTCTCTATTTATGAGCTGGACATGAGAGGTCGTAGTAATAACTTGTTTACGCTTTTGGGAACCTAAAGATAACGCTGTGTACCTTAATCGGAGAAAGCTTCGTCGACTCTTAGACCGCTAAAAATTAATACTACGAAATTAGGCCAACTTGTATATTCAATTCTGGCATTCTAGTTTATCTAAACAAGAGACTCTTCTCTTTATTTTTTTCCATGAAAATCTAACATAGTGGAGCTGAAATTGGCGAGTGAAAAAAATAGAAAAAAAAGTCAGTTGTAATATTTATAAAATTGCAGAATAACAGCAGCTGGGTAGGGAAGAAGATTCCCCACAAAAAAAAATTTGGCATGACTGCCGACATCCTAAACAGCAGGGGCGAAACCTCTGAAAGAGGTAAGTAGATAGATCCTGAAATATCAGAAAGAGATGCACAGAAATGGCCAAACTGTGAAATTTTTTCTTTATCCCTTCACATTCATGGATAAAAATACTATCATATTTATGCTGAAGTTGTAACTTCTTCTTTGTTTTATTTTTTTTGGGCTTCTGTAAGCCAGCCGTTGTATTCGGCTTTAGCATTTCTTTATTATATGTAATATTCCTTTTTGATTAATATACGGGCTACGCCCAAATTTTTCCCAAAAAAAAAAAAAAATACTATCATAAGAACGACAAGAAGGGGCATGAACCTGAAGTAAGACAATTCATGATTCAATACAATCTAAGTAAGCTACTTGTGAAGGATCGAGGACTGCTGAACCTGCTCTTTGTCAGCATTCCTCTTCTCCAGCTACCTCTCGTAGGCGTCAAGTAAAACCTAAGCAATCCATGGTCGAAATGGTTCGGAGAATACCTCGCACTCCGGCTCTTATCAAAAACAAAGTCCTTGCTCTTCTTCTTCTTCTTTTTCTTTTTCTGACAAGTGGTGTCCAAGCCGCTCTTCAGTGCGCTTGTGAGCCCGCCATTGGCGGAAAAAGATCTCCTTGCGCTCACGCTACTACTGCTCCTTTGAATACTCTCTGTTGCTCTGAGCTCCGGCCAAGTCTCAGAGAAGGATCTCTCCATTACTTGGGATCCTCCTGCCCTGCCCCCATCACGCCGATGGATAAACCCCCAAATGCTCCAAAGGCGGGACTTTTTCATCGGATTGCTATCACATGGATCCCTGAAAGTGGAATCAAAGCTTCCGGAGCAATTTTCTCTCGAGGAATTGGAGCCCCAAATCTTTGGCTCCCGCTCCAGTTTGCTCCAATGAAAGAGCTCGGGAATATTGGCATTGATGGCTGGTTTTGTGTCGCAGAGCACAACCGAGTGTCTTCGCGATGAGCTAGAGCGATCAAGGCTACGCCTTCTGCGACTGGAGGAGTCGGAATAGTAATCCCGTGTCTGCGCTGAGCAGCCAGGCGTCTTTGTATCTTCTTCCACAGGGATGAGGCCGTCGGTACGCTGGACGGAGTCTTCAACTACGGCGAGCTTCGCCGGAAGCCTAGAAGGCAAGGATCGATCACTGTTAACGAGACAACCATCCCAAGAAGCCCTGGGCCCGTCCACTGAGCATCTCTGGTCGTCGAAGGAGATGCGACCAGCGTCAAGAGAGAACCTTGGAGCGATATCGCAAGAGCGGCGGCCAAAAGCATCGACGGCGATCTCCGACTGCGTGTCTCTGAACCGGCGGGAAGATATGCGAATTTTTCTCACCCTCCGTTTGTAAAATCGAGGGCTTGCTTATGCCATTTTCGCCGGCGGCGCTTTTGTTCGGCTTATGTTTCCTCCGCCATTTCTGGAGCTTTTTACTGAAGATTGAGGCCGCGAGCCAGAAGCTTCCAGCGATCTCTTTGATGTCCCTGGTAGGGATTTTCTTGGTTTGGGAGTAAGAATCTAGATCTATGTGGTCCTTCATTGGCCTAGCATCTTCCATTTCGCATTTTGAAGTCTCCAGTATGAGGACCGATTTCGCATCATCCTCAATGTCGCCGGCCGCCAAGACGTCGGCTGCGACGGTGGACGATGAAATGGGGAATTTCTGGCCACCTTGGACGATCCTATCTCGGTCTTCCTGGTGAAATAAGGACGAGAGAGAGCTCCGGACGCGGACATCACATGACTTGCGTTCCGGCTCGGCCACCGCGGCGGTTCGTGGACCGCCGGCGAAAGATTTGCAGCGACGAAGCTCCGGTCGGAGAGAGGAGGCCGCGTAGTTCTTGTTGCGGCCGTTTTGGCGTTGAGAATACGAAGAAGGCCGCCCATTTATGCCAATGGCGGGGCGAAAGAAGTTAGTTTTGAGGGCGGCGGAGGAGGAAGCAGAGGAGGTGGAGTGGCGGCGGGCATTAGCATTGTCAAGGCCAGCCAGACGCTCGCGGAGGCAGGATGCACAAAAGCCGGTGACTTGCTCGTCAGGATGGCGGATGCAGTTGGAAAGTAGGCGGTGGCAGTTGATCGCGGGCTGCGGACGATGGGACTCCGCCTCCATGATGATCGAATGTGCCTCGGTATTGTTTCCGGCGAGTCGTTGCAGATTCATCTGCATCTCATGTTCTTGTCGGTGATTAATAAATAAAACCCGTTCGTTCTTACACAAGAGGGAGAGAGAGAGAGAGAGACTTTTTGCCACTTCGAATGTGGAAATAAGCGACGAGAGAAGCGAAGCAGGGGGACGAGACGAGAGGATGGGACGGCAGAGGGATGTGAGAGTGAGAAATACGTTATCTATAATTATTATATGCTTAAATGCTTTTATTAATAAGGGAAAAAAACCAATCAAAGCAAAAGCTATCGATCACGCTCTCACTGCCGGGTTTCAGAGTGCCCTCTTAGGGAAAATATACTTTATTCAAAGTCAAAATGCATCCACGTAATTAAATTTAGAATTTAAATTTTTATTTACAAATAAATAGCAATAATATTTAATAGAAATTAATATTTAAATGAAAAATACTGTATTTTAAATTAAATTTAAATCAAATTAATTTTTTTTTTTTTCACTTTCCTCCACTTCTTTGATTATTTTCCATCTTTTATATTATTTCCATTCATGTAAGTCTATGCGTCCTTCAATGTAAAAAAGCTTTATAAAGAGAGCGTTTAACCGTAATAAAAATAAATAAATTAATGTTTTAAAAATTAATAATAACATAAGCCGTAACTTTAATAAAATGAAAGTGGCTCTCAAATTAAAAAAAATAATAATAATAATACCTGTAGACGAAAGAGAAAGCGTTACGTCTTTCTAGGAGCGGAGACAACAGTGTGAAACAGTGAGCTAATGGGTAGCGGACAGCTGCAACAAGGACGCGGCGCTAGTCATAGCAATATAGCATGGCCTGTCAACCTTGTCATAAAAAATAAATAATAATTTGGAACCTCTTAAAATTATTAAATTTATTTTAAAATTAAAATCATGATAAATAATTAAGAAAATAAATCTAAAATGATATAAAAAATGCAGCAAAACTTTTTAATAATGTTTTTTAAAATTTCTCATATTATTAATTTATTTTTAAATAATTATTAAAAATTAAATCTAAATATATTACAGAATTTTTTTTAATTTAAAATTCTAAACTATATTAATGTATTCAGCATGAAAATTAAGCTTTTAAAATAATTTAATATTAATAAATATCCCACAAAAAATAACATTTATAAATATAATTTAAAATTAAAATATTATATAAATAAATAAATAACTATGGCGTCAGGATTTCGGAAATATTTTTCTTAAGAAAAATTGGCACGTCAAAATTTCGTCACTCTTTTTTGGGCCTCGAGAAGCCCTAACCTAACAGGAGGCTTTTGAGCCCATTTCCTAACACTGTAGGGGCGCAACAGTGTTTCGCACACAAAGTCCACCATTGCGTCCAATCCATCATTTTGATCGTACCGGTAATAGTTGGTGATATGGAGGAATCGGAACCGTTAGATGGAGAGACGATGTATGCCGCACGTGCGATAGGCCTGCTTCGATGGATCGAGAGCTGCGCCGTGGGCACATTGCACGACAATTTTAATGCTTTCTATTTTTGGGCTTTTCACATCGTGAAATAATCTGTCGTGGTGGGGCCCGGTCCGTTGGCAATATTCATCGATATTTTTTAATTAAAATTAATTTATGAAAAATTAATTATTATTTAATTAATATTCTTGTTGTTGTACATCCAGCTGTTACAGCTAAACATTTTGGCAATTTTTTTCTTTTTTTTTTTTTTTTTGAATTTTTTTAGGCAACGCCCGTATCATTGATCAAATGAAATTTCAAGTAAGTAAAAGAAGCATGAAAAAAAAGAGTCTGAAATCTCAAACAACAAAAAGAGATTAAGGACTCTAAAAGAATAAAAAACAACAAGTCAAAAACTAACAAATTGGCTAAAAAGCTAAAAGGACTCAGGTCGCTATTCAAATTTCTTTGGTTTGGCCATTGTTTCAAAGCTGGTAGCTGCAGGGGCGGAACCAGCTTCAATTTTGAGGGGGGGGGGGCAAAATACAACACAAAAATAATTAAATATTAAAAAATATTATTATATATCTATATATTACGACAAGTTTTTAAAAAAAAAATTAAGCAAAAAAAATAAAGAAAAAAATGTAATTAAATAGTCATGAAAAGCATGAAATAAAATATTAGAACTAAATGTGAAGAAATATATAGATATTTTAGGGCAAGAAATGATAAAAGAGATTTTTAGGGGGGCAAAAAAAAATTTAGGAGGGGCAAAAAAATTTTTTTTACTCTACTATAACTTTTTTTTTTTTTTTTACTCTTATAAAAAAAAAAATTTTTTTTTGAGGGGGGGCAATTGCCCCCCCTAAGGTGGCAGTGGTTCCTGTCACGACCCGACCCGAGACGAGACGGATCCCGTCCGCACCGGGCCGTTACGGAGCAGAAAGACACACTAACCAGGATCTAGCTTTGGAATTTGGTTCGGAACTGAATCTTCCAAGTTATTCTAAACAACACAATAAAAACACAGAGCTACTAAAAACATCAAATGCAGCGGAACTAAACATCTATCTTTTCATTTCCTCAAAATAATCATCTACAAATACAGTACATGGCTTTTAGACAGAAAGAAAGACAGAACAGAAAAGCCATGACTGTACAAAAATCAAAAGTACAAAAGTACCTATACGGATCATACTCTGAACTAATCCTGGACTTCCTTCCCTTTCCCAGAACCTGAAAATCACCAGAAAGCAAGGGTGAGCTCAACAGCTCAGTAAAGCAACAAACTTTCAATAAAAATCCTCAGAATCGCAAAACCAAAACATCAGACAAATCCGTACAGAAATCAGAACGGAATCAGACAAATATCAAATCAAACAGAACAGATCAGACATATCAGATCAACAGACTCAGAATCGTACGGATCATATCAGAACAGAACAAATCATATCAGAACATATAGCAGATATTTAATTAATAGCTAAATTCCCTGACACTGACTGAATCTCATAGGATCCAGACCCCTTATGCCTCCCTTTGTGCTCACGGCACCAGAACAGATCAGATGTGCTTATAGCACCAGAATACATATATAGTGCATATAGCACCTAAACAGATTTTCCTCGGATCCGGAACATAACAGATATCAGATTTCATATTGAGCTCATTTCAGATTTCCCAGACACTAACTGAATCTCATAGGATCCAGGCCCCTTATAACTCCCTTTATATAGCATATAGAGATAGCATATCAATTCAGAGAAAATCCAGACAAATCAGAAATTACCCAAAAATCGGGCAGCACAACGGCAGTATACAGAATTTACACAATTTTCCTGAAAATCAAAATTCACCAAATTCGCACAGAATACAGATATCAACATTTCAGAACCTTTATTCTACGGCACAGATAATTTCCAATTTCACAGAAAAATCCAGTCGACTAAAAACACAGTCGAATCAAAAATACCCGGACAAAAATCTTCAAAATATAGTCAAAACGTGCACACCCGGCACGGCAACGATATACAAAAAGTTACGCGGTAAAAACTGAACCGATCAAAAGATACGGACGAAAATCGCTAACGGAAACAAAATCCGGACAGAAAATACCGCCAAACACGACGGTTCTGAAAATTGAGAAAGGTGGATTGTGCCTTACCTCGTGCACAGCAAATTCCTCAACAGTCTCTTCGAACGAAAACGGCTCCGCGTCTTCCCGAAATCAACTTTTCCAAATTTCTCTTTTTCTCTCTCCTCAGAACAGAAATCAGATATTTTAAAAAAAAACTTTTCTCTCTCTTCAAAACGACTGATTTCCTTTAAGTAATACTCAGATCGGCCCGGCCGATCGCCACATCGTCTCAGGACGATCCGACTAGAAGAATCGTCCTGGAATCCTCCCAGGGCTGTTGTCTGTCCGATATTTTCTACAGTAACTATCGGCCTGGCCGATGTCTCCAATCGTCCTGGACGATGCCTACAGAAAATCACCTGGAGCAAATCTGGACAAATTCTGGAGCTTCATTCAACTGATCGTCCCAGGACGATCCCAGATCGTCCTGGACGATCCTGGAGCAGATCATGCTATTACAATCTCCCCAACTCAGAAAAATGTCGTCCTCGACATTATCCAATCCAAACTCAGTCAAAACAAGTACGGGTACGACTGTCTCATGTCAGACTCCTTCTCCCAAGTCGCTTCCCGTGCAGTCCGGTGCTTCCACTGGACTTTAACCATCGGAATCTGTTTATTTCTCAACTTTCGGACGTCGTACGCCAAAATCAACTCTGGCTCTTCCTTGTACGCCAGATTCTCCTGAATCTCAACCTCATCAGTAGATACCTTCTTCCCAGAGTCGGATACCCACTTCCTCAGAGTGGATACGTGAAACACATTATGCACGTCAGGCATAGAATCAGAAAGCAATAACTTGTAAGCAGCTTTTCCAATTCTTTCCAAAATTTCAAAATGACCAACATACCTTGGACTAAGCTTGCTCATCTCACCAAATTTGCTCACACCTTTCATCGGGCTGACTTTGACATACACAAAGTCACCAACCTGAAACTCAACAAACCTATGCTTCTGATTGTAATACTTCTGCTGTCGATCTTGAGCAGCTTTCAATCTTTCTCTTATCAAACTGATCTTCTGAGCAGTTTCATCAGCAAAAGTGGCCCCCAAAGCCTGTCTATCTCTGACCTCCGTCAGAGTCAAAGGAGTACGACACTTCCTGCCATACAGAGCCTCATACGATGCCATACCGATACTGGACTGAAAACTGTTGTTATAAGCAAACTCAATCAGCGGAATATGATCCTCCCAGCTTCCGCCAAAGTCCAGAACATAAAGTCTCAACAGGTCTTCCAGCACTTGAATAGTCCTCTCAGACTGTCCATCTGTCTGAGGATGAAAGGCTGTACTGAAATGCAGTTTCGTACCCAAGCCTTGCTGAATGTCTTTCCAAAGTCTGGAAGTAAAACGTCCATCTCGATCAGAAACAATCACACGAGGCACACCGTGCAATCTGACTATCTCCTTCACATATATCTGTGCCAAGCGATCAACTGAATCCGTCTGTCTGATCGGAAGAAAATGGGCGGATTTCGTCAATCGATCCACAACCACCCAAATGGCTTCGTGCCCTTGTCTAGATCGCGGAAAACCCATCGCGAAGTCCATCGTTACCTCTTCCCATTTCCACTCAGGGATAGGCAACGACTGCAACAGTCCACCTGGTCGCTGATGCTCTGCCTTCACTGTGAGAAAATAAAATCATCTAACTTTACTTTATTTTATTATTATTTAAATATAATTCTTTTAATGAAAATATTTAATTTAATAGAAAATAATAGAATTTATATTATATAATAAATCTATGGTATTTAAATAGAGAAAAAGAAGGAGGAAGAAATAGACTTTTGAAATAATTTTTGAAATAAAATTTATCTTATTTTATTTATGAAAAATAATCTGCTTTATTTATATTTTTTGAATATTCTCTTTCAATTGAATCTGTATAGTCGAATATCAGACCGCCTCGAAAGACAGACTGATATCCTTCTACTGATTCTAAATAAAGAGAACAGATAATTCGCTTTCCTAATCAGGTATGACGTAGGGAATGTACAAATCACCCGAAAGGATGATCCGTATTTTCCCTAATTACCTAATTAGATTAGTGAATTGTCGATTCATTCCTAAAATCAAGTATACAGACGATATTTGATTTACTCATGAAAATAAATCAGACACCTATCTATTTCTTGATTATAAGGAATGAATCTAAACAAAAGTATAGATAAATCAGGGTTTTCTTATTTAAAAATACGAATTTTATCTTCTCACACGATTCGCTTTATTTATATTTAGGATATATTTCTCCCAATTAAATCTACATAGTCGGATGTTATACTGCCCCTAAAGACAGACTAATATCCTCCTATTGATTTTAAAGGGAGAAGCAGTACAATTCATTCTTCTAATCAGGTGTAGTATAAGGAATATTCAAATCATCCTGAAGGGATGACGAGTATATTCTCTAATCGACCTTATTAGATTAATGAATTGTGGGTTTATTTCTATAATTAAATATAGAAGATATTTGATTTGTTAGTAAAAACAAATCAACTATCTATCTATTCATTAAGTATAGAAATAACTCCTAAAATATGAACAAAGCCTAATCTACTTCCACAGATCTTTCCCCTACCTCAGAAAGAAACTTAAGTAGAGTTTAGATTATTCTGGGATCTAGACTCCCTACAGGGGCAAGCCCCTGTAGTTAATTACATCTCCTAAGAGAACACTCTCGATTTAAATGAAGACTAATTAATTCCAAAATTATATATAAATTTAATTAAATATTTGGGCTAATTTAAATTTTCACGATCAGGCTTTAGATTATAGAGTTGACTTTATAAGAGTTAGAATTGATTAGAAGGAGGAACGTGCAGAGAGAAGTGTATACAATCTGGACTTACCACCTGCCTAGAGTGGGCTGCCAGCTAACAATCCTAATCACAACAATTCGCCGATGATGCAAGAGTTAAGATGGTTCTATCTTAGGAATCAAGGAGTGATCCAAGAATTTAAAATAAATGCAGAGTAATATGCTTACAAAAACCAAAAATCTACTCGTATGCGAATGATGTATGAAACAATTATATATGAAAGAGCTGATTTTATTAATATATTTTTTTATCGGTTACACCCCAGAATTCGCAGTAAAGTAATGGTGGCCAGGATCCACCGACAACAAACCTGGGTTCTAAGCCTACGAGAAAATAGAATTAAATATAACTGCTTAGGGTCTTCAGGCTCCAGGTCTTCTATGGAATTCCAAAAAGGAACGTCCTTCTGAAGGAGGACATTACTTTTTGGAGCCCCATTTATATATTTATAAGCAGTTATCTTTAATTCTTTTACAGACTCCAGACGCTGTACAGACTCAATCTATATACAACAATTCTATGAAATGAAAAGCAGTACATCAGATCCTAAAAACATTCTACTGTTGCAGTAATATAAAAGACAGGAAATAAAGCAGTTATATAATGATGCATGTTATGAGTGCGTTGTGTACAGTTATAAATGCAGGAAAGTAAAGATAGAAAAGTAAAGTACACGGTCCTCACTTTATTCACTCCGCTCTCTGGTGTACAGACAGAAAAGTAGATATGCATGCTAATGCAGTACAGAAAAGTAAGCAATCACACATAGGTGCCCTCTAGGCAAGACACCCGCAATCAAACCACAACAAGCCACCGGCCTAACTTAAGCTAAAGTTGGTTGTCCTAGCAAGCATCTAAGTGTGTGAAGAAAGCTGTGTGATTTAGGTAAATCCTAATGGGTTTATTGTTCAGATTACATGTATTATTAGGATTGATTTATTATAGGTCAAAGGAATTTAATTAAAATTTAAGTAAAGTATATTTGAATTTATTAAGAATTATTTCAATTTTAAATGTTGGAGTTATTTAATTTAGTTATAAAGAATCTATATATTGATAATTCCCTAAGTGCAGGAAATCATCAATTTATAAATCCTAGGACTTTCAGAATAAATACCCGTCTTAGACAGAAGATAGATATTTATTTTGAGAATCCTTATAATTTATTAAGGAGAGAGAAAGAGACCTTATAAATATAATACAACGTGCCCTCCCGAAGGAATCTAGCACGTCGTATAAGGTCAGTGGTTTATTATTCTTTATTTGAAGATCTTCAAATCCAAATGGATTAGTGCCTTCCTAAAAGGAGTCAAGCACAATCCATAGGAGATCTCTTTGTTATTTAAATGTTTTAAAGGTCTTTAAAAGTCAAAATGCCCAAAATCCTCCAGAAGGAATCAAACTTTAGGCATAGAAGACCCGAATTCGTTTAATTTAAATCAATTATCAAATTGGATTGATTAAGATAAATCTTAATCAATCAAATTATCTAATTAATTCAAATTAAAAGAATGTATAATTTAATTGAATAATTAATATATTTTAATTAATAGAATTCAGAAATTATTAAGAATTAAAGGTTTATTAGATTCATTAAGGATTTGAAACTGATTTAGAGATTTGACTTTTTTATGATTGGTTGGATACTACCTTTGTTTCACACCGAGGCCGTGAAGTTTATTTCACCTTCCTTGGGGCTAAGCTAATAGCCTCGTAGGCCTGGGTTACCCAGTGGTACCCGGTATATTTAAGTAGTTTAAGTTGATTAAGAATTAGGAGTTAAAGATTTTATTATAAATGTGTTTGATTGATTATAGTGATTTGAGGTTGATTTAGATTTTGAAGATTTTTATTTGATTTATTTAGGTTTATTAGAACAAGAGAGGAGAGAGTCCTTAATCTATTAGTTGTTTTGAGATCAATTAATGTCAAATCAGGATTAATTCAATCAAGGGTTGATGACACTAGTTTTCTATGTTTGAGTTTAATCCCAAAAGGGAGGTACAGTTCTTTCTAGATTAATCTAAGTTTACTAAGACACAAGTCCTTAATTGTTGTTCCTAAATGTCACTAAATTATGGGATGGCAATCAAGTCTTTCTAACCCTTTGAAACACTAAATTACAAGCACAACAAACCATGAACAAAATAGAAGTGGACCTAATGTTCTATGGAAGGAGTTTTACAATGAATTACTTTAATCATAGGTTATATGCTAACCTATGAGCTTAAATAATTAATTGTAAATGAATAGATAATGAAATTAGGTTATGTTTATTAGAGATATATGTAAATATATCTTTAATCAAAACTAACTCAATTCCATAGCATGACCATATAAGATTTGTTAGATTTCAAGTTAGATTAACATGCTCTTGGAAATAAAATTTAATTGAGTTCTATATGATCATGGATCTAAACCTATTTTCAGTGGAAAGATAACTTCACACTTATCCCATAGAACTCTAACATGCTATGATTTGGATTTAAATTGAATTGCTTATGAACTTCCAAAGATCTAAATCAACTCTTGATCTAGATTTTTGTAAATTCATAAACTAAGGGTTATTGCATCAAAATAGCTTAGAGAAAATTATAGGAGACCAATCCCATACCCTAAAACATCTCTGCCAAAATTCAGCTCAATGTAATATGTATATTTTTATTTAAAAATAAAATGGTGTTTTATGTATAATTAAGATTACTAATAACATAGTACTTAAAATAATTTTTAGTTATTTTTAAATTATAGTATTTAAAAATACGAACAGAACGAACCCAAAAACTCCAAAATTGGATCAAAATTGAAATTCTGATGGAATTTTGAAGTTCTGGAGATTTTTTTTATTAAAATATAGTATTAATCAACTGGGTCAAACGGCGGCTTTGACCCAGGACACGCGGCGGGAGCGGGGACAGCCACGCGGATGGCGGCGGTCACACGGGACCCGCCACTTAACCAGCTCAGCGGGGCTGGGGAGCCGTCCGATCTCCCGCGGTTCTGATCTAACGGCCGAGATCAGATCCCGCGGTCCAGCTTATTTCAGATCGAGCAGACGGTCAAGATTTCGCCCGCGGTTTGGATCAACGGCCCGGATTTAGCCTACCCACGATCTGGCTAAACCGGGGTCGGAACAGAGCCTGATTAAGGTTTAATCACGACCGTTAATCGCGATAGAACAGATCTAACGGCTCACGGCTCATCTTCTTCCCCCGTCCAGACCGAGAACCCTAAGCTCGTTTTTATTCTTGTTTTCGCAAAATACTTAACGAAACGGCTTAAAAACTGAGACAGAGATGTAGCAGGTCCCGATGAGGAATGGGGGGGTATTTTCGAAGCCATTGATGCAATGCTTTGTGTGTTATTTAAGAACCTACGTAGACGCCTAGGGTTTGAGATATCTCACCGAAGAATGGATCGAATGTGTTGATTCTTTCACGGTTGAATTTGTAGGTTGTCCACGTGTTGATCTCCTTCAGGCGTCAAGCTCGGAAAACCACTGGAAGCGGAGCTAGGGAGGTTTGGACGGAGTTGGCTCTCGGTCAACAACAGATCTCGCCGGCGATAGGTGCCAACGTCGGGAAATCACTTGTAAAATGGAGAGGGAGCTCTGGGAAGTCGAAACGAAAACTCAGAATGATTGGGGAGTCTCTGGAAGCAAGAGTAGCATGGTATCAATCCCTCCCGTCTCTCTTCCCTATTCCAGCTGCTGGAGCCAAAAGGGACGGCCAGGATGCATCAGAGAAGTCTCTTGGATGCTGGACACCTGGCCCAGGTGGTTAGGTAGCAGGAGAAAGGACTGTACCGACTGGAATGAGCTGGCCACCTCCTATTTTGTCTTCACATGGGAAGGGATCATCCAAGCTGGCTGGGCTTGAACCAAGGCCTGGATTGGATCGGGCTAACTTCCAGGAAGCTTCTGGAACTGGGCTTAAGTGTTAGAATGGGCTGGATCAGGCTGAGTTGATTAAATGGGTTGGTTTGACCACTAGAGCTCATTTGAGCTCTAGTTGACCAGTTGACTGGTCAAGGAGGATCAAGGCTGCTAAGTTGGCCTCTTGATCAAGTTTAGAACATATCCAAATGGCTGGATAGACCTGGCTTGGATTAGATTCATTAGTTTGGAGGGTTTAACCATATAAATGGTCTTTTAAGCCTTGAGTTGACTAGTTTGACCAGTAAAACCAATCAAGGACTGATGAGGTGAACCTCAAACAAATTTGGAGAATAGCGAGGATAATTGCAAAGAGGTTTGAGGCTTGGGAGGTAGAGCTTGAGATGGGGTTGACCAATTGAATTGATTTGAGTTTTCTGTTGACCATTTGACCGGTCAAGAGTGGTCAAAGGGCTGATGTGGCACCTTGATCAAGCTATAGAGTGAACTTAGACTATTGGATAGGTTTGGTTTAAAGAGGATAAGTTGAATGGTGAGATTTGACCATGGAAGTGTTTCTTTAATCCTTGAGTTGACTGGTTTGACCAGTCAACTAAGTCAAGGTTTGATGGGGGAAATTATGAGGAATTCATGGTATGCTAATTGAGTGATGGGACCTTGATTGAGGGCTTGAATATGTTAGATATCCCTAATGGGTTGAGACAACCCATTAAGACCCTTAAAGGGTGATTTGGGCTCAATGGGTTGACTAAGTCAACCAGATTGACCCAGGGGTTAGGAATGGGTTGAGTAGGTCTGATTAAACATTTAAAGTCTGATGAGGGTGGTATTGGGATTTTAAAAGGCAATTAAGGCCAATAAGGGTTAATGGGCCCTTAATGGACCTCAGGCCAAAATTGGTTGATTTGGTAAACCGGCTGGGTTCGGGGTCTGGAAATGGGTTCGACAGGTTCAGAACATGATTCTGAATCTATCGAATATGGTCTCAGGGTCTGGAGAGGTCAATTTGGTCAAAATCACCATTTGAACCCTTAAGGGTCTTCTTGGGTCAACTCTGTTGACTTGGTCAACCAGGTTGACTCAGGGGCTGGAAATGGGTTGAACAGGTTTGGTTTGGGATTTGGAATTTGCTGGAGGTGGTTGCATTGAGTTTGGAGCTCATTTGGTTTGAAATCGCTGTTTGGGTCCTATAGGGGTATTTTGGTCATTTTGACCCCTGGCCAAATAGGGGTCAAATTGAGCCAGCCCAGAGGCAGTTTAATGTTCAGGGAGTCAGGATTGAAGGTCTGAAAGTGATTAGAGACTTTGGGGAGGTCTCTAAGGCCAGGGTCTAGTTAAGGGCAGGTCCAGTGGCATGGGCTATAAATATTTGAAGGTTTTACAGCCTTTGGATTCCGATTTAGTAACTGGGGTTAGAGAGCTCAGAATGGGCTCAAATTTGGAGGGTTGATACTAGAGACATGCCCCATCAGTATGAAACTGACAGAGCTTGAATCTGAGTTCATTTCACTGGGTTTTAAAATTCTAGAAGATTTGCTGGAAAAGGCCTTTAGGACCAAACCTTAGGACCTTAGATTTGGGTCTGGATTTGATTGAGTTTGGATTGACTTGAGTCTGGATTGGGTTGGGATCTTATTGAAGACCTCATACAAAAATGAGGTCAACATTCACCAACTAACAGGCTTCGCATCTCGACACAAACTCTGCCACATCTTTCTTCATTCCAGGCCACCAAAACAAAAGCTTCATATCAGCGTACATCTTACCACTGCCTGGATGTACAGTGTAGCCTGAATGATGAGATTCGTACAGAATCTTTTGCCTCAAATCTCCAAACACAGGTACCCACAACCTGTTCTTACAGAAAATAGCACCAGAATCAGAAATTCAAAGTTCAGGAGTCTTACCAGATCCAATCTGAGCAATCAACTTCGAATAGTCAGAATCTGACTTCTGGGCTTCCTGAATCCTTGTTTCCAAAGTAGACTGAATACTCATCTGAGCTAATTCCAAACCACTGGAGGAAATCACCTCCAACTGCAATCGCTCCAAATCACGTATCAGAAACTCATCACAAGTAAGCTGAATACCTGATAATCCAGAAGACTTTCTGCTCAGAGCATCTGCTACCACATTCGCCTTCCCAGGCTGATACTGAATAGTCAAATCGTAGTCTTTGATCAACTCGAGCCACCGTCTTTGTCTCAAATTCAGATCCTTCTGAGTAAAAATGTACTTCAGGCTCTTATGATCAATAAAGATCTCACATCTGACGCTATACAGGTAATGACGCCAAATCTTCAAAGCAAAAACTACTGCAGCTAACTCCAAATCATGCGTCGGGTAATTCTTCTCATGTGGTTTCAACTGTCTCGAAGCATAAGCAATTACCTGACCATGCTGCATCAGGACACAACCCAGTCCTTTCAGTGAAGCATCACTGAACACCTAAAAACCTTCCGTACCTGACGGAAGTGCTAGTACTGGAGCTGAAGTCAGACAATCCTTCAATCTCTGAAAACTAGCTTCACACTCCGGTGTCCAAACAAAAGGAACTAACTTCTGAGTCAGTCTCGTCAGAGGCGTCGAAATCTGTGAAAATCCTTTCACAAATTTCCTATAATACCCAGCCATGCCCAAAAAACTACATACCTCAAATACCGTAGTCGGCCTTGGCCAATCAGCAACTGCCTGAATCTTCTGGGGATCTACAGAAATGCCTTCTCCGCTAATCACATGCCCCAGAAATGAAATGCTCTTCAACCAGAATTCACACTTGGAGAACTTGGCATACAGCTGATGCCTCCTCAAAGTCTCCAACACAATCCTCAAATGTCTGGCATGTTCATCCTCAGATGCAGAATATACCAGAATATCGTCGATGAAGACGATCACAAACTGATCCAAATACTCCCTGAATACTCGGTTCATCAAATCCATGAAAATAGCAGGCGCATTGGTTACCCCAAAAGGCATAACCAAGAACTCGTAGTGCCCGTACCGAGTACTGAAAGCTGTCTTCACAACATCAACTTCCTTCACCTTCACCTGATAATATCCGGATCGCAAGTCAATCTTCGAAAATACCGAAGATCCGGAAAGCTGGTCAAACAAGTCATCAATCCGAGGCAAAGGATACTTGTTCTTGATCGTAACCTTGTTCAAATCTCTGTAATCAATACACATACGGAGTGTACCGTCCTTCTTCTTCACAAACAGAACAGGTGCTCCCCAGGGCGAAACACTAGGACACACAAAATCTCTGTCAACCAACTCCTGAAGCTGAACTTTCAACTCAGAAAGTTCTTTCGGTGCCATCCTGTACGGAGCTTTTGATATCGGAGCGATACCCGGAAAAACATCGATAGAGAACTCCACATCTCTATCCGGAGGTAACCCAACCAACTCCTCAGGAAAAACATCCACAAACTCCCGTACCACTGGGATCTCAGAAAAAGAACCAACCTCAAGGTTCAGATCCCGCACCGAAGCCAAAAATACTGGACATCCCTTCTTCCACATCCTGCTCACCTCCAACACAGAAATCAGACTGGAGAGAACACCTCGTAATCCCTAAAATACAACTCTCTCCAGCCATAAGCAAACTCACTTGCTTCTTCAGACAGTCTATCTGGGCTTCATACTGACTCAGCCAATCCATGCCCAGAATCACATCATACGATGAAATCGGCAACCGAATCAAACTTGATTTCCACTTCTTGCCAGCAATCTCAATCTCACACAAACAAAACTGTCGAGCAATCAAAGGATTTCCAGCCGGTAAAATTACAGATAAAGAAACCGGTAAAACCATCGAATTCAAATATAAAATTTCAAAACAGTGCTCGGACAGAAAAGAATGACTCGCTCCAGAGTCAAACAAAACACGACAGGGCTGATCAGAAATGTAAATCGTACCTGTCACAACATCGGGAGCATCTCGAGCCTCCTGCTGACTCAAACTGTAGACTCGAGGCTGAACTGGAACAGGAGCTGAAGCAACAGAACTACTCTGCTCTCTCTGAATCGTAGGTGGTCTCTGTGGTGCAGAACTAGAACCACCACCTCTACCAGCAAATCCCTCAGGGAGTGGAGGAACAGTCCTCGGTCTTCCTGCTGCTGAACCAACAGGTCTGACGAAGCCCTCAGATCGCTGATCAAATCCTATCTGTGGACACTCTGCAATCCGATATCCTGACTGACCACATCAGAAGCACAGACCAGCCATCCTGTAGCACTGGCCAAAGTGTCATCGTCCACAGTTCTGGCACACAGGTGCCGAACTGACTGATCCAGAACTCGTCGTACTGGTAACAGTACCAGACGACCCTCCGCTCCTTCTGGAATCTCCAGATCCAGAACCAGAAACAAATCTCCTCTTCCCAGAGGAACCACTGCCAGATGCCTCGCCTCCAAACCTCTTCCTACTCGCAGTCCACCGCTGCTGAGTAGCCATCAGGTCGTTCTCTATCAGACGAGCTCGCTCCACAAGCTCAGAGAAGTCGGTGATCCGGAACGGTATCAGGGGCTGCCTCAAGGTATCTCGCAATCCCCTCAGAAATCTGTAACACCTCTCAGCAGAAGTGCTCACCAGCTGCGGAGCGTACCTGGCTAATGCAGTAAACTCAGCCTCGTACTGCATCACCGTCTTGCTCCCCTGAACAAGCCTCAGAAAATTCTCTTGCATCTGCTGTCGTACAGAAGGGGGAACAAACCAGTCTAGAAATACCTCAGTGAACTCTTCCCAAGTAATCAAAGAGTTCAGTCTGCCCTGAAATCTGGCTGCCTGCTGGCCTTCCCACCAGTGCTCAGCCTCTCCGTCCAACAGAAAAACAGCTAACGGTACCTTCCTGTCTGACGGACACTACATTCCGTCAAAAGTCTTCTCCAATCTCCTCAGCCTCTCCTCGGCTGCTCTGGGCTCAACAGCGCCCTCAAACATCGGCGGTTTCAACCTCAAAAATAACTACAAATGTCTATCCAGGTCATCAGATCGGACAGTAGAAGCTCTACTCTGAGTCTCGCTCATCATCTGAGCAACGAGTGAAGCAAACTGAGAAAGCGTATCAGCACCGACCACTGGGGCTGTACTCCCCACTGGTGCTGCCTGATCGGCACTCTGCCCATCTGTCATGTCTGGGTCTGGCTGATCCATACAGAAAAATCCAGAAAATCCGGAAAACTATCACAAAAACAACACAATAAAAAGCCGAACAAACCAAAACTACCCCCCAGACAGACTTACTGATCACTTCCTATAGCTCTGTTTCACAAAATTCCCAAATTCCAAAACCAATGCTCAGATTTCATATTGAGCTCATTTCAGATTTCCCAGACACTAACTGAATCTCATAGGATCCAGGCCCCTTATAACTCCCTTTATATAGCATATAGAGATAGCATATCAATTCAGAGAAAATCCAGACAAATCAGAAATTACCCAAAAATCGGGCAGCACAACGGCAGTATACAGAATTTACACAATTTTCCTGAAAATCAAAATTCACCAAATTCGCACAGAATACAGATATCAACATTTCAGAACCTTTATTCTACGGCACAGATAATTTCTAATTTCACAGAAAAATCCAGTCGACTAAAAACACAGTCGAATCAAAAATACCCGGACAAAAATCTTCAAAATATAGTCAAAACGTGCACACCCGGCACGGCAACGATATACAAAAAGTTACGCGGTAAAAACTGAACCGATCAAAAGATACGGACGAAAATCGCTAACGGAAACAAAATCCGGAAAGAAAATACCGTCAAACACGGCGGTTCTGAAAATTGAGAAAGGTGGATTGTGTCTTACCTCGTGCACAACAAATTCCTCAACAGTCTCTTCGAACGAAAACGGCTCCGCGTCTTCCCGAAATCAACTTTTCCAAATTTCTCTTTTTCTCTCTCCTCAGAACAGAAATCAGATATTTTAAAAAAAATCTTTTCTCTCTCTTCAAAACGACTGATTTCCTTTAAGTAATACTCAGATCGGCCCGGCCGATCGCCACATCGTCCCGGGACGATCCGACCAGAAGGATCGTCCTGGAATCCTCCCAGGGCTGTTGTCTGGCCGATATTTTCTACAGTAACTATCGGCCTGGCCGATGTCTCCAATCGGCCTGGACGATGCCTACAGAAAATCACCTGGAGCAAATCTGGACAAATTCTGGAGCTTCATTCAACTGATCGTCCCAGGACGATCCCAGATCGTCCTGGACGATCCTGGAGCAGATCATGCTATTACAGTTCCGCCCCTGGGTAGCTGCATTTGTTATTGTCAGTTTTGGGAGGAATTTTATATGCTATTCAGATTTTTGTTTCCTCGTTCAGTTGCTTGGAAGTTTTTTTGGAAGGCCGATGATGAATGTTAATATTCAGCTGCCTCTTGGACAACCTTTTTGACAACCAGGGGCTATGCTCTTGTATAGTCCCAGACTCCCACTCGTGCTTTTTGACCCGGTTCGTGTAATCCGAGCATAACTTAAGCAACTATTCTAACAATTTTTTTTTTTTTTTTTGAAAAATTTAGGGCAATCCTTATATATTAAAAAAAGAAATTACAGAGAATACAAAAAAAACTCTATAATGAATATACATGCAAAAAAAAAGCTGTAACTAAAGGAACAAGAAAAGACCACCAAAAATCAACAAGAAGCTAAACAGGTCTTAAATTAGACTCAATAGTGACAGGAACCAATAAAATTAGGCAATGAAGTAATCATGCATAGGAAGGCTATCTTGCCCGGTCATAATCCACGAGAAGGCAAGATGAAAAAATTTCCCTCACTTGCCATCGAATCAGGCTGTGAAAATCAATTAGCAGATTGCAATAAGAAGCCGAGCCAACAATTCTATAATAATATTCTAACACATAGTTCAAGGCTATATGTTTGAGGCATTGGACATCTCAAGGCTTGAAATGTTCCTTGTCATAAGCAATTTAAGCAAGTTTTTAATAAGCAATTTTTTTAATTAGATTCAGATTCTCATACCTGATTAATCTAATCTAGACTATATGAGCATACATCCTTCCTTCTTATTAAAAAATAATAAATTAATTTTCTTAAATTCCTATAGATCTCTTTCCTCACTTCTAACATGGAACCAAACATGATAGCATTAATGATACTATTTGGAGCACATCTGACATTTTCATCCTACATCTTAGAATTAGTCTTCAATTTAGTTACAAAAATAGCATGCAATAATTGTAATTAAAAATCACATTTCAAATTTGAAGAGAGAGTTTTGAAGAAGATTAAGATTGATATATAGTTGGATACAGATCCATACAAGGAGTATTGATTCTGGAAAAGCTTCTAAGATAACAAATTTCTAGCAACAAAAATAGCAAAAATTAAATGCAAATATCAAAGACGGCCTTTTGAGTTTTTACAACATAAGATGGAGCTTCTTGGAAATATATAGCAGCAGTAAATTTGTTCAGGTATAATGGAACACTTTTGAGTGCTAATCTGATGCAGGTCTTCAAATAGCTTGAGTGAGCAAATTGTCTTCAATCACTCGATAAAGGATAGCAAGTTGCAATCAATTAGTATCTAGCAGGCAGATGAGGTCATGAAATAGAAGAGCCGCACGTGTCAATCATTACTTAGAGAAAGACTGAAAGAGCCAAAGAGGAGATTAATCCATTACTAGCTAGCTTGCTACGTGCTGCAGCTGGTCGTGAATCATGAGAGAGCGGTGATGCCACCAAAAGCAAAAGGAAAAGGCATAGGAAAATTAATGATGGATCGGAAAATGCGAAAAAATTATACACTTCTGTCCAACTTCCCAAGCTTAACTGTACGTATGAGGAATATATGTATATAAATATACCGTAAAGGCTTCACGTGTGGACCGATGATGGCCGCTGCACGACTTCGAAATTTATCATCCTTCTCTTTAATTTTCTATTATGACTTGTAAATGTTTAAGCGTGCATATTCACTATATATATTCTTATTTATTTATTGGTTAAGTAGGCTTTGAATTTGTCGTCCTATGCATCTTTGTTCCATTTCTTTTCCTAATTCTTTTTTAAAAAGTGGATATTGAACCGAAAGTAATTAAATTTAATATGATCAGTAAAACAAAAGCATCTCAAGAAGTATAAGAATCACTTAGAAATTCAATAAAAGTATATAAAAAAATGTCAAATGTTGTACAGTAATATGTCGATTATTTATAAATTATATTCATGTCAATGATTCCATCATATGTTTTTTATAAATGATTATAATCATTTATACATGTCTATCAATGTATCAAATGAGTGTACTATAACAATATCATATGATATATCATGTTGTATCAATTTTAATGCTAGGTTTATTAGTTCTATCTATAAGTTAATTCATTTGTTATCATATAAATGCAATCATGAATGTGATTATAAATAGCAAAGCATGACATCCAACTTAATGTAGTGTTTTTGTTCTTTCATCAGTCAAAAAATGAGTGTTATCAATTATTCATATATCGTTATATCATAATCATTACAGGTGATATTAATAAAATCTATAAAGAGTTGTCATCCTCTACTCATCGGCATAATTTGATCAATTAATTACAAGTTAACATCCAGGATTACTCTAAAATCTCCTATTTTAAGGAAAGCGGGTTACCCCCCCCCCCCCCTACATATGATATTATGTTTTAAGAGTTAACTCGTTTTAATTTTAGTGCAAACAACTAGTCTTTATTGCCTACTTTCTAATGCCACATTTTTTCATACAAGTCATGTCATTTTCTATGTAATGTAAGTCAATATCAAGTATAAAATTTGCTAATTTAAGAAATGCATGAACTCTAAATACTATTCATTTATTTAAAAAATTTATAATTATAGATTCACTCAGTTAAATTAAATAATATTACAGTCAAAATACTTATAAGATTTAAATTTATCAAATATAAAAAGTTACGTGGTGAAAGTGCGGTAAATCAAAAGAAAAAAAATATATATTTTTATCAAGTTAGAAAAGATTAAATTCATCAAATTCAAAATCATTGAAAATTGAAGTAGGATTTTGATTACCTACTATGAATATATAGAAGAAATCTCTGAATATAACCAACAAACAAAAATGCTCTGAATCCTCTCCTCCCTTTTCTCTCTCTCCTCCTCCTCCTCCTCCTCCTCCTCTCTTCCTTCCTTCCCCGACAAACCCAATGGTTGGGATGGGAGGGTGGGTGAGTGGAGAAAATTTGTATATAAAAAATATTTTTCAATGTCTAAAACTGCGACGCTACCATGACCCGGTACGTATTACAGCAAGTTTAACACAATCTGAATGAACTGTCCTACTTAGCTAGAGTTAATTGATTAATTAGGTGGGCCCAATCTTGATAAGTGCCAAAGAGTGGGGCTAACATGGTATGCTGCCCTTTAAATCAAATAGCACAAATCTCCAAGTTTTCATTGAGTACATGCATGCATGCTGCTACCTAATCTATGGAGGGAAGCTCATTCAGGCTTATCAACAGTACTATAAATTAAAAATGAAGGAGTATTAACGTTAATATTATACTGAAACAGCAGCAAAGATGAAAAAGACAAAGGCCTGTAAAAAAGGCGTATGCATGAATTGAAAGGTCTCTTTCAAATATTCTGCAAAGCTTTAATTGGTGAGGAATTGTGAAATTCTACTTTGAGCAATTGGGGATTTGGGGTCCTCCTCCTAACAGTAACCTCTTCATCTTAATGAAGACAAAAGCCAACATAAAAGTATCAAAGGACAAAAGAGCTTCCCCATCTCAACAACACAAGCTCATGATTAATGTCACACATCATATATTTCTGCCTGTTCTTCTCTCACAAACTCCAATTTCTCTCTCCAACTCCTTTAATTACAGCAATATGAAATGTCATATTATCTTAATTATAATGTCATTTGATTCTCAATTAAAATAAATTGATTGGTGTTTAGTTAACTTAGATAAAAAATTGTGATGATCGACCTCTGATAAGAGAAATTATTATGTGCGGAGGTCGGACACAGCTCTACGTACGGAGGGTAATCAGGTGCAGCCGCGTCAGCGAAACCGAGCTGGTACCGAGTTGTATTGGGTCGCGATATCAAATAAAGGGGTGATGTGGTACATTCTAATTGGTCTACGAATGACATTAAGTATTGACACACAATAATTTTTCATATATAAAGAAATGTGATACAAAGTTTGATGGAATTGAGTGGAAATCATCACTCTTGTTTAAAGTTAAGGAACAGAAAAGAAATGAAAAACACAAAAGGGAGATTAGCATTAGCCCCAACTATTACTTTTTTTTTTTTTTTTTTTTTCTGGTTTCACTTTACTTACAGTTGATGACGAAACTGCGAAATTCCTTTTTACTGTTCTATGATGACCATCATTATTCATTATCATTGCTTTACAGCTGGGTGCTACTGTTAGTCACCTACGTACGTACCCTCTGTGAAAAAATTATTGTTAATTCAGAATTAAACTGCTAAAAATCACCTTTAAATGTCTTTAATTCCTTGGTATATCCAATCCAGTTTAGCCAAAGATGACAATTATTTTATTTTATTTTATTTTATTTGGTCTATCAAAATTTCTCTTCATCTGCCCACTCGACATCAATCTTATTTTAATCATTTCGGATTAAATTTATGAATAAATAATTAGTTATTTAATCTAGTATTTATAAATCATTTTAAATGACTTCAACTCATTATTTTGAGTATACTGATCATACTCTTTCATAATCTTCTCACAGTAATTTCATCTTTTCATTTAAAAGTACATTTTCTATTATTTGTTATATAATATCATATAAATTTATTTTCAATTATTTGATCTTCAATAAATATCATTTCTATTTGTTACTCAAATATAATTATTCCTTATATCTTTCCTAATTTTGTTGCACATCATTCCAATATTGTTATGTCCATCATGATCAATTAATAAAAGATTTACTACCCAATACTCCAATGTTCAATCCATATAACATCATCAGCCTAAATATAATATCATATAATTCATCTTTATTTTTTCATGACATTTTATAATTTATACTTGATATATCATCAAAAAATTATCTTGAACGGGCACAAATCTCTAGGCAAAATCAAGCCCGAATCTTCAAAAGTTAAATCCGGGATCACCTGAACTCCGATTTCAGCAAACTTACAGTCAAACTGAGCGTCTCGGAAATACAAACCCAACGACACCAAAGTCGACTCAATCTGAGCCCAAATGAGTCCAAATCAAGGACCCGAAGCGGTATTAGAAAGTTTGAGCCGCAATTTGAGTTTCCAAACAATCTTGAAACATGACGTGCTTGTAGTCAAATCGAGCGGCTCAACGAGACCAATCTAACAAGCCCAAGATCGTCGAATTCCGACATCATTAAGACCTTCAAATGTCTGACAAACGGTACACAATCAAGAGATTCAATATCGGTCGTCCATCCAACCACTCCCCATTATTTACCCCTGATCTCTCACCTATTTAAGGGCCATGCAACTCCAGAAATCTATAAATAGAACCCTCATTTCTCTTGAGAGGGGATTGAAGCAAGAAGAAGAAGAGGAGAATGAAGAAGAAGAGAAGGGTAGGAGGGAAGAAACTCCTCCTCGACCACCGTTGGAACTCTATCCGACTTCCACGGGACGCCGGAATTCTGCCCGACTTCCACGAGATGTCAGAATTCTGCCCAACTTCTAAGTGACGCCGGAATTTTGCCCGACTTCCAAGTGACGTCGGAATTCCGCTCGACTTCCACGGGACGTCAGAATTCCTCCCGACTTCCAAGTGATGCTTGAATTCCGCCCGACCTCCAAGTGATGTCGGAATTTCGCTCGACCTCTAAGTGACACCGGAATTCCGCCTAACCTCCAAGTGACGTCGAAATTCGACCCAACATCCAAGTGACGTCGAAATTCCGCCCGACTTCCACGGGACACCAGAATTTTGTCCGATCTCCAGGTGACTCTGGAGTTTTTCCCAAATACCATCTAATGTCGGAGTTCTCCCCGGCCGCTGACTAACGTCAGACTTCTACCCGATGGTGAACCTCCGCTCGTTGCCAGATTTCTACCCGACGACGGACTTCTGCCCGTTGTTAGATTTTCGTCGGACATCTATCTAATGCTGAATTTCTATCCATTCATGGACTTCTACCTGACACAGTCGTTCCAACCTCCGTCGCCATATACGGTCCTTCCGACCTCCGTCGCCCACTGATTATGGTCCTTCTGACTTACGTCGCCCACTGACTATAGTCCTTCCGACCTCCCTCGTCCACCGACTATGGTCCTTCCGACTTACGTCGCCCACCGACTACAATTCTTTCGACCTCTGTCGCCCGCCGACTATGATCCTTCTGACTTACGTCGCCCACCGACTATAGTCATTCCGACCTCCATCGCTCGCATACTACGGTCCTTTCGACTTACGTCGCCCACCAACTACAGTCTATCCGACCAAATGAACACGTCAACAATAGCTCTTCATATTCCCATCATGTAATGTACTGCATATGATGTACATAGAGCCAAGGCCTTCCCCCCAAGGAAGGGCCTCATTTGTAATCAACTGCAATACTAGTTGATTCATTCAAACTGGGCTAGGCCCTGTGATTTTTCCCCCTTTTCAGGGGTTTTCCACATAAAAATCTTGGTGTCTCATAAATGCTACGCACTCTCTTTTATTTGATTGCGTGCCAGATTTTTGTACAATGTTAAGACGTTAAATTCTATATTTCTCTATCGCTGCGAATACTCCAAGACACAACAATACTTGCCATTCTTAACAATTCAATAATACTAGATATCATATACTGATTTATACTTTTTTTCTATATACTAAATCCAAAATATTTAAAATTTTCTCATTTAATATCTCTTTATGTTTTAATAATATAATTAATAAATTATTAATTATTAATGTCATATTACTCATATCATATTATATATTCAATCTTTATTCTATTATTTATAAATATTTTATCTTACATATTTTCATTCTTTTAACTTTTTATTTGTTACAATAAATGTTTTATTAATTAAAAAAACTATTTCATCTATAATATAGCCATAATCTATTAAAATAACTTTTAACAAGCATCTAATTAATCAATACAATAATAATACCCCTTAAAATATTTATTATGATGTAACTAAAAACTACTAAATCACTTCACAACAATCTCTAATGATAATCAATGCATAACTTTCACCAAGCTATTTGTAGCTCATTTATGATCATTTAATTAAGTAATCAAACAAACTTGAACATTCTTAAGTACTTGATACTTATAAATAAACATGCTTGAAAAGCTATGCGTTCTTTCATGAAAAATATTGCTTAAGCATTAAGATACAGAGCTCGTTAAGAAGCTCATGAACATGCTTGATACAAAGCTCGGTAAAAAGATATAGAGCTGACAAGAAAGTTCGCTTAACATTTTATATAAATATTGATTAATTCTCATTACAAAAATGATGAACAAATTAATATAAATAGTTTATATTTATTACAATTTAAAAATATAATAATAATTGATTAATAAATTACAAAATTAATTAAATAATATAAAATATATTATTTAAATTTAAACATAAATATTCATTAATTGATATTATGTTATTAAGTGTAAAATAATTAAAGCTATATTTTTATAATATTATATAATTATAAATTTATACCTTTTCATAATTGTTCATTAGTTAAAGTGAGACAACCCTGCAAAACTAGAGGCATTGGAGGTTCATTTGGTAGACTGTAGTTTTTCATAAAAGTGATTATAAAACTATTCAAGAGAAACTATTTATATAGAACGAAAGTACCTATCACCAAAATTTCTCAAAACAATAAACAAAATAATTATCAAATAAAAATTATGATTGTAATATGAAAAGTAAAACAACAAAAAAACTATCACAAATAAACAAAACCTAAATTATATTCATTCAAGCAATTAATGTTCGGAATGGAAAAAAAATAAATAAAGATAATCTAACAAAAATTTAATCATAATGACTTAAATACCATTAAGTTTCCTTTAAAATTAAATATAATGCATAGTTAACCAGTTAAAAATTGTTTTGAATTCATATCAAAATATATGCAACAACTAAATATATATGAAAAATGGCATAGAAGACCCCAAAAGAAATTAAGGGGTCTCTAATATTGTTAAAGAAAAAATAGGCAGTCCAATCCCAACGGGAAATGTATGGGGTGACTCCAAGCATTAAACTCCAACCACGTCGATTCATGCAGAGAGTTTTGAATTTGTGCGTAATAATAAATGGACAAAAGGAACACAAAGAGGGGGTGGTTAGGGAGAGAACACTTGAAAATACATTTTATACTATTCTCGTTGTAAGCCCGCCCGCCCGCCCAATTGGCTTTTACATATTCACAGAGAAAGAATAACAAGTGATTGTGCCTTACTTTTATCTCATGTCATGGAAGCCGCCATTTAGTTGCTTTCAACTGATGCGTAGAAAATCGGCATATGGCCTCTCACCATTTAAACTTTACTCGACATGAAGCTCAAAATCAAATGAATCTTTCTTTTCTTTCATGATCTATATATAATTTATGATGCATCAGTTGGTTGGTTGGTTGGCTCCTTCCAACAGTCAAAATATTTGTAAATTGCTGCTGCAGCTAATTACTGAGATTCAAGACATCCAACCTATACACCTGAATCATAATTGAATGACATGGTAAATTGTGAGTGAGTGAGTGATTGTAAATCTCTCTTTTTTTATTTAATAAAAAAAATGGGCGTAAAGTAAAAAGAATTCAGGAAAGATGTTTTTTTTTTTCTTTTTATTCGTAGAATCCCCAATTTACAAAGTTAGCTAGCTATGTCAATCATGCTAAAATAATGTGTATAGACAAGGATGGATTAACAACAACCTCTGTTTCATGCTATTCACACCATGGAGATTCAAATAGACCATCCATATTTCGGTATCAACTTTAGGATACAACGAGAGTTTCTTTTTACCCCCCAAAAGCCTGCATATTGGAATTTAATTAAAGACCTTCCTAACAACTTCCAAAACTCTTATCAATTAGCACTTACATTGGTCGAATAAAAAAGTTGAAAGAACATACAGCTGTATAAGCTTAGGGTCTGTATGGCTGCAAGTACGATTCTCAAGTACTTTAAATAAAAAATTAGTAATTTTTTAGATAATTTAAATCTAAAATTTATTTGACAAAATAAATATTAAATTTTGATAAACTAATTTATTATTTGTTACAAGATTTTAAAATTTGTGAGAGGGAGAAATCATTGAGGGGTTTTCTAGTTGGATTACTTTAGGATGTAAAGTAATGAAAATGCAAAGGTTTTACAAATTTGGGTGTTTGGTATAATAAATGTAATCTAAAGTTTCATTTTGAATGTGAAAATCATTTACACCAAAAGCTTGCTTGACCATCACTCATTGCCGGACACCACTGACCGCCGCCACCACTGTTGCTAACAGCCCTCCTCAACTGGCTACCGCCACCCGTCACCACCCCAGCCATCATCATTTAGGACTTTACTCTACATTCATTACTTCTAACCAAAAAAAAAAAAAAATCATTCATATACATTTACTTTACATTCATCCAAAACAACTCCAAAGTTTTCCTTTTACACTACATTCTTTTTTCCAGCCAACTAAATAGCCCCCTAATCTATTAAACCTTATAAATAATGATGATTTAACTAGATTTAATTAATAATAGGGTTGAAATAGCATTTATCAAAATATTAGGATTTAAACTCCCCAAAATTTCGTTCCTCCGGATTCAACCTAAATGTTGCTTAAAACCTGCCTAAATAGGATACCAGCCTTTACCGTGTAAAAAAGAATTTTATGGTTGAAAACATTAAAAAAAAAAAAAAAAAGAGTTATTTGCAATTTGGTACCTGCTTTGAGAAGATATAGAGTATGAAACCTCAGGAACTGGGACAAACGCATAGCTTCTAAGATCATATGCTTTATCATTGCCTTCATCATCCTCACTGTCAATTGTTCCTGACAACACTCTGGTTCGGTTACTCATCCGTCTCAAAACGTAAACGTTGTAGTAATAACTCACTATATCTTTTTTGCTCTTGGAGGTGAAATACTTTGTGGCGGGTTCCAGAAAGCCCTTACCCTCGGATAAAGGATTAAGCCTCACTAAGTTATCAAAAATTGTTTGCTCCTCACTTGTCCATGACTTCGATACATCTTCTTCACCCATTTCGTAAAACCCCCAATATCTGAAAACTGAACCCAAATTGGATTTAAGCTGAAGCCTTGAAGAGTTCACATGAATCTTGATGCATTCTACAGAACCTGGGTGAGCGCAATAACAAAAATCTGCCCTTCCTTTCCCTATCTTCTCTTCAATTATCTTGACATTACAAGCTTTTGCTGGCCAAACCGGGGTACCCAACCATCTAGAATCATCCGCCTCAACATAATCATCCGAATCATGCTTGTAACTTGGTGATTCAGTCCAATGAGGCACATCGGCCTGAAAAGAAGAGCCCACAGGAATCCGTGTTCTAGGGAGATGGCTGTCACCAATTTTTAGCAAGCCAAGTGTCCTTTGAGATCTTCGTGTTGGCTGCTGTAACATCTCACCTTCAGCTCCTCTTGATGTTTCACTTGAACAAAAACGAGCTTTCCGCTTTCTCTGTAATATCAATCTTTTTGTTGAAAACCGCATTAAGCAGAACATTAAAAAAATGACAAAAGTGTAATTTAAGTAGCAGCAGCACAAAAATTACGTGGCATCCGTGTAAAAAGTTATAATATGTAATAAATAATCGCAGGTGGAAAATCGGTGAGAACTATGAGAGATTATTACATGCGGTATCCATATTGCTCGGAGGCAAATCCGGACGCACCACGTCACCCGGATGCACCGGGCCCCGGATAATGTGGCGCGCCAGGATTCGCCACCGGAGAATCCGAATGTCGCACGTAATAGTTTTCCCAGAACTAGTCCCTCGAGATAGGCGGAACAAAATAATCCTGCACTGTTCATTTTAATAGACAACACTCGATCGAATTAAAAAGGCGTGCTTCTATGTACATTACGAAGTACGAACCATACCTACCATGGCTCCATTAATACTTCATGATTGAAGAAACTCAAATAAAAGAACAGTTTCAAATAAATTATCTAGCATTCCTATTTCTTGCAGATTCAGGAAGAGGCAAAACAAATATAACTACCATGGCTATGGATATCAAGTTCCAGAAATTATTAATTATGTTCGAGACCACTAACCTTTAAGGTGTGAAAAGCGATAGCTCCAAAAATCAGAGACTTTTATCATTCAGATTAAATATGTTCAAGCTCACAAATTCAAAATCTCGTTTATAAGTAAACGAATATCATATGATTACAGAAAGAAATCCCCTAATTAACAAATAGGACGAAAGAAAAATCTAGAAAATGATTATCATACTAACCTATTGTGCTGGCATGATAGACCTAAGCATGATTAGCCATGAATTATTTACATGAAACAAAAAGGTTATGCACCAATGTACTTGATAATATTAAATGCTAAATTCATTGACACAGAATTTGTCCAAGCTGATGAGATTTGTATTTAAAACAAATGAAAATGTCCATCAAATAACTTCTACAAGCAAATTTATTTTAGTTATATTTTAAAATGACTATAAGAATGGGATGTGCCCTTAACTAATCTGATCCCAAATACTAGCTTACTTTTAGGTTGGCGTGGACTCGGTGATGCAACAACGGAGTACAATCCAGTGGGTCAATCATTTCTAATGAATACTTGCTTATCCTAACTATAGTTATTATTGAATCACACAGCTAAGGGTACGCCACGTCAGTAATTCGAGGGCTACAGTTGAAAATCCGTAAGATATGATTATTATAATTAATTATATTAATTTAAATGTCTTTTCTTTTTCAATTTATTCTACTAGAATGTATATATATATGTAATGATTCCAAGAAATATAATAGAATTTAAATTTCCCTCTAAACAATTTCTTCATTGTATCAGAGCCTAGGAAAATCCTAAGCCTTCTCTGCTCCAAACCCTCAACCAGCGGTAACTCTCCATCATCCTACAGATAGCCTCACGTTAAGCATCGGTAGCCCTTACCCAAAATTCATCTTCTCTTTCAACCGAGCAAACTCAACCATGTCCATGAATAGCGAGATATCATCCTCCTACCCAAATTTATCGGTTTAAACACCGAAAATTCTAGATCTGCAGAGAACTCTTCTCCTCTTCCTAGACCATGGTGTGATCATTGTGCCAAACCAGGACATACAAAGGAGATATGTTGGAAGATTCATGAAAAATCAGCCGATTGGAAGGCAAACAAACCAGCACAAGAAAGCAAGGCGAATATGTCAACACCACGCAAAATCAATCCATCAAAGTTGAAGCCATTCCTTTCACCGAGGAGCATTTAGAGATGCCGAAGTTGTTGCTTAACGACATCACGAACCAACAATCTCCAAAATCTGCTACCAGCCTACACTCTCGCTCAAGTATGAAACAGTCAAAATTTTGGGTTATTAACTCAGGAACATCAGATCATATGACAAGAGACATTACACTCAATGACTATCAACCTTATCATTCAAATCGAGTAGTTAAGATTGTTAATGGCTCAACATCCAAAGTTTCGGGAACTGATTCTGCTTTTGTCATAGAAGCTATCACCCTTAAATCGGTACTTTATGTGCCCAATATTGAGCGCAATCTAATTTCCATTAGTAAATTGACTCGTATAGTAATTGCTTAACAATTTTCTTCAATAATGTATGTATTTTTCAGAAACTGGATTCAGAGAAGAAGATTGGTAGTGTTGAGATGTGTTCTAGGTTATATTATATCAAGACACCCAAATCCATACAAACTTTAATTGTTGCTCCTAAAAATCCTCCTCCTTAGAATCATCCTATTGTAAGTCAGTTTGTTGAGAGTCATTCTAGAGTCAGTCAAGATAAGAGATTATCATGTGGCATAATAGTTTAGGTTATCCAAATTTCATGTATTTTGAAAAGCTTTTTTGTTATGCCGGTCCAGCTTGGACCGGCTCTACCTGGACCGGCCCAGCCGGTCCAGTGCTATTCGCGACGGACGCAGAGGAGCCGCGCGGAAGAGAGAGGGAGCCAGGGAGTGGGGTCCACTTGCAATTCAAACATGGGTTAAGTGTTTTTGGAGGGAGAAGGAAGGGTAGAGTAGTCCTTTTGCTTTTAATTTGAATTAGATTGTATTAATAGGGAGTTATGAGGGGATTAGGGTTTCATCTTGATTTGGAATGAGTTTTGTCTTCTAGGTTTTCTTGCTTGGGCTCTTGGCGTTGCCGGAGATCGTTGGAGAGTTTTTCCTTCCTCTCGAATTGAAGGAAAGTTGTATCTTGCAAGTGCTTTTCATCCTTTATTGAAATAAAAGCGTTTGCATCGTTTTTCTACGTTTCTCCCTACGTTTTCTCTCAGTTTTTTCACTGTTTGAGCTGTGTTCTTGCTGCGGACAGCAGTTTACTTGGCTTAGGTATTTGATTTGGGCTAGGTTTACTTGTGCAAACGAGTATTTCCTATCAAATTGGTATCAGAGCCAAGATCCGGACGGTGGGGGGCTGTTTTCCACTGTTTCGCTGCAGATTTTTGCTTTTCGGAAGAGATCCGGAGACCATTTCGTGGTTCCCATGGCATCTAAACGTGTAGAAGTCTTGGAGACCGAAGTGGGTCAATTTAAGGCGGATCTGGAGGAGAAGATGGCGACGTTGAGTGAGAATATGGAAGGGAAATTCATGGCATTGGAGGAGATGATGAAAAAGTTGTTGGAAGGGCAAGCAAGAGCTGTGCCAGCGGAGGAAAGAGGAGAAGGTAGTGGGAGCAAGGGTAAGGAGAAGGCAAGGCTGGAAGGGGAAGAGGAGGTGGAACTGCTTGGTAGCAACGGAAGAATGCTGCATCGGGAGTCCATCAGGCGGGAAGAAGGAGAGGATGATTGGCGTCGTCGGAGGCCCGACCCAGTGGACCGGCCATGGGGGATCCATAACCACCATGGCGGGGCGCGAGGGGAAGATGGCTATCGACGACCGAGGAGGGATGATGAGCCCCGATATGGAGAGAGAGGAACTTGGGAAGATCCCATTGCTTGGGACAGAGGAGGTCATGGGGGAAACAGGGCGTACGGGATGGACACGAGGGCCAGGAAGCTGAAAATGCCAGTTTTCGAAGAGGGGAATGTGGATGAGTGGATCCACAAGGTGGAGAGGTATTTTGCAGTGAATGGCCTGATGGAGGAGGAGAGATTGATGGCAGCCAGTATGTGCTTGGAAGGGGCGGCTTTTGCCTGGTTCAAGTACATGGATAAGTGGGATCCGGTGAGGACTTGGAGGGATTTCAAGGAAGCTATCAGGGAGAGATTCAGGGGGAGCAGCCCATGGGAGATCTCCGAGCAGTTCTATGCCCTCACTCAGGAGGGAACAGTGGAGGAATACAGAAAGAAATTTGAGAGTCTGGTGGGAGACATGGAGGGCTTATCGAACAGCACGTTGGGGGGAAACTTCATGAAGGGGCTCAAGCCAGAAATTAGAGATGCTGTGAAGGTCATGAGACCGAGAGACCTGAGGGAGGCAATGGAGTTGGCTCAGCTGGTGGAGAACCAGAAGACCAACGCTCGAAGTTGGAGGAACAACCACTCAGGAGGTCCCACCAGGACCACTACCACTTACTTGGCTCCAAAAGGGCCAAGCCCTAGTGTCCCTAGAGAGAGTGGAAAGGAGAAGAGCGGAGTGACTAGAACTGCAGGAAGCTTCAAGAAATTGACTGAGGAGGAGATGCAGGAGAAGAGGGCCAAGGGCCTTTGTTTCAGATGTGAGGAGAAGTTTGTTCCAGGGCATAGATGCAAGGATCGCGCTCTTCGGGCTCTCACCGTCTATATAGACGAGGCGCCTGAGGAGGGTGATGATTCTGAGGAGGAGCAGAGTGACCCCCAGTTGGAGGTGGCCGAGGTATCCCTCAATTCAGTGATGGGATTTACTCCTAGTCATACTATGAAGGTGAAGGGGAAGATCCATGGGAGGGAGGTAGTAGTACTGATCGATAGTGGGGCAACCCACAATTTCATATCCACCCAGGTGGCGGAGGAGCTGGGGATAGAGCCTACTGAGACAGGCAGTTATGGGGTGATGATGGGGACAGGAAAGATTGAGTCTAGCACGGGGATCTGCAAGGGAGTGGAGATGAGCCTACAGGAGATCAGGGTGGTAGAGGATTTCCTACCCCTGAGGTTGGGTAGCACCGATGTCATTTTGGGCATGAAATGGCTACAGACCTTGGGTGAAACCAAGGTGAACTGGGGAACCATGGTGATGGAACTGATGGTAGAAGGCAAGAGGGTGAAGCTGAGGGGGGAACCAGGTTTGTCCAGGGCTGGAGTGTCACTCAGGTCGATGGTAAAAATTATCCATGAGGAAGGAGGAGGTTTCCTGGTGGAGTTGCAGAGCTTGGAGGATCAACAAGAGGGGGAAGAAAAACACATTCCTGCGTTGGTTCAGCCCTTTCTACAGGAGTTCGAGGATGTGTTCCAACCTCCGGTGGGACTCCCACCTGACAGAGAACGGGAGCATCAGATCATCCTGAAAGAGGGAGTCTCCCCTATCAGTGTGAGACCTTACAGATACCCTCAGGTGCAAAAAGATGAGATTGAGAAATTGGTGGGGGAAATGCTAGAAGGGGGGATCATTCAGCCCAGTGTGAGCCCTTTCTCTAGCCCAGTTCTGCTGGTGAAAAAGAAGGATGGGAGTTGGAGGTTCTGTGTTGACTACAGAGCTCTCAACAAAGAGACAGTGCCTGATAAGTTTCCCATCCCTGTTATTGACGAGTTGATGGATGAGCTGCATGGAGCTGCTTTGTTCACCAAAATTGATCTGAAGTCAGGCTATCACCAGATCAGGATGAGGAAGGAAGATGTGCAGAAGACAGCCTTCAGGACTCATGAGGGCCATTACGAGTTTCTGGTGATGCCTTTTGGCCTCACCAATGCACCAGCCACATTCCAGGCATTGATGAACCGAATTTTCAAGCCACACCTTCGCAGGTTTGTGTTGGTATTTTTTGATGACATTCTCATCTATAGCAGAACTGAGGAGGAACACCTGGAGCACCTGAGAGTGGTGTTGGGGGTGCTGAGGGAGCATCAGCTGAAGGCTAATTTCAAGAAGTGCGACTTTGCTCAGGCACAAGTGGAGTATCTGGGACACGTGATATCCCAGGAGGGAGTGGCTGCGGATCAGTCCAAGATAGAGGCAATGCTGGCCTGGCCTCAACCCCAGACCTTGAAGGGGCTCAGAGGATTTTTGGGACTGACCGGCTACTACAGGAGGTTCGTGAGAGGATACAGCACCATAGCTGGACCACTGACAGAGCTGCTGAAGAAGGATAATTTTGTATGGGGGGAAGCAGCTTCTGAGGCTTTTGAGAAGCTGAAGAAGGCCATGACGACGGTGCCAGTGCTTGCTCTGCCAGACTTCAATCAGGTGTTTGTGTTGGAGACAGATGCTTCAGGCTATGGATTGGGAGCAGTGTTGATGCAGAACCATAGAGCCATAGCTTACTTCAGTCAGATACTGTCATCCCGGGCTAGGCTGAAGTCAGTATATGAGAGAGAGCTGATGGCTATTGTATTGGCCATCCAAAAGTGGAGACCGTATTTATTGGGCAGACATTTTATTGTCAGAACTGATCAGAGAAGCCTGAAGTACTTGTTGGAACAGAGGATTGTCACAGAAGAGCATCAGAGGTGGTTATCCAAGCTGTTGGGATATGATTTTGAGATCCACTATCGGCCAGGGCTAGAAAATAAGGCAGCGGATGCCTTATCACGCTGTATGGAGGAGTTCCAGGGGATGGCGGTATCAGTACCTGTTCTGATAGATTGGGGAGCCATCAAAGAGGAGAGCATCCAGAATGAGGAGCTAAGGAGAATTAAAGAGGAGGTGCTATCAGATGAGAACAGCCACCCAGGTTACTCAGTGGTGGGAGAAAGACTGTACTATCAGGGAAGGAGTGTGATCCCTAGGTCTTCCATTCATATTCCCCAACTGCTACAGGAGTTTCATGGGAGTGCCATAGGTGGGCATTCAGGAGTGCAGAAAACTTATAGTCGAATTGCTGCTGAATTGTACTGGAAAGGGATGAGGAAAGACATAGAGGAGATGGTGGCTAAGTGTGACACCTGCCAGCGGAACAAGTACATGACGATGGCACCAGGAGGATTACTACAGCCTCTAGCCCTACCAGAGAAGGTTTGGGAAGAGATTACTATGGATTTTATTGATGGGCTTCCAAAATCAGAAGGGTACACGGTCATATTTGTAGTGGTTGACAGATTGAGCAAATATGCTCATTTCATTCCCTTGAGACACCCATACACTGCAGTATCAGTAGCAACAGCTTTTGTGAGAGAGATAGTCCGCCTGCATGGGGTACCTGAGTCTATTGTTTCTGATAGGGACAAGGTGTTCCTGAGCCATTTTTGGAGGGAGTTATTTAGGATGCAGGGCACAGTATTGAAGAGAAGCACAGCATATCATCCACAGACTGATGGGCAGACGGAGGTGGTGAATAGAAGCTTGGAGACATACTTGAGATGCTTTGTGTCTGAGACACCGAAGCAGTGGGCCAAATGGCTGGCCTGGGCAGAATACTGGTACAACACCTCCTATCACTCGGCTACCAAGATGACACCTTTTAAGGTGTTATATGGAAGAGACCCCCCACACCTGGTACACTACAGCCATAGGAGTACCCTGTATCTGCAGTGGATCAGCACTTGAAGGAAAGAGATCAAGTGTTGGACGAGCTCAAGAGGCATCTTCTCAGAGCCCAACAGATTATGAAGAAACAGGCGGACAGTAAAAGGAGGGATATACAGTTTGGAGTGGGAGACAAGGTCTACTTGAAGCTCCGACCTTACAGACAGAGGACTATAGCCCAAAGGAGAAATGAGAAGCTAGCAGCGAGATATTTTGGCCCTTTCGAAGTGGAGGAGAAAATCGGGGAGGTGGCATACAGATTGAGGCTTCCTCCAACAGCCAGAATACATCCCGTTTTTCATGTATCACAGTTGAGGAAAGTGGTGGGGGAGCATGCAGTAAGCCCAGAGCTGCCCAGCACATTGAGGGAAGACATGGAAGTGACACTGGAGCCTCTAGCGGTAGAAGGGGTGCGCATCAATGAAAAGGGGGACAAGGAAGTGAAAATTAGGTGGAGCGGCCTCCCAGATTATGAGGCCACATGGGAGCCATTGAAGAGGATTGCAGTGCAGTTTCCTGCCTTCCACCTTGAGGACAAGGTGGTACTTTGGGAGGGGGGTAATGTTATGCCGGTCCAGCTTGGACCGGCTCTACCTGGACCGGCCCAGCCGGTCCAGTGCTATTCGCGACGGACGCAGAGGAGCCGCGCGGAAGAGAGAGGGAGCCAGGGAGTGGGGTCCACTTGCAATTCAAACATGGGTTAAGTGTTTTTGGAGGGAGAAGGAAGGGTAGAGTAGTCCTTTTGCTTTTAATTTGAATTAGATTGTATTAATAGGGAGTTATGAGGGGATTAGGGTTTCATCTTGATTTGGAATGAGTTTTGTCTTCTAGGTTTTCTTGCTTGGGCTCTTGGCGTTGCCGGAGATCGTTGGAGAGTTTTTCCTTCCTCTCGAATTGAAGGAAAGTTGTATCTTGCAAGTGCTTTTCATCCTTTATTGAAATAAAAGCGTTTGCATCGTTTTTCTACGTTTCTCCCTACGTTTTCTCTCAGTTTTTTCACTGTTTGAGCTGTGTTCTTGCTGCGGACAGCAGTTTACTTGGCTTAGGTATTTGATTTGGGCTAGGTTTACTTGTGCAAACGAGTATTTCCTATCATTTTTCCCCATTTATTTATTAATAAAAATCTAAGTTTGTTCAAATGTGAAACTTGCCAATTGACTAAACATACCAAATCATCTTACCCAATTGTTCATTATCAACCTTCTAAACCCTTTGCCTTGATCTATAGTGATATTTAGAGACTCTCAAGGATTAAAAATATAAGTGGAGCAAGGTGGTTTGTGATATTGCTGATGACCCTATTAGACTCACTTGGACTTATTTAATGAAGGAAAAATCTGAAGTTGAAAGGATATTAAAATCATTTCAATGGATGATTCAAAACCAGTTTGATACAAATTTAAATCTTAAAATCAGACAATGGGAGAGAGTACTTCCATTCTATCATGAGAGAATACCTATCAAGCCAAGGGATAATCCAATGAGTTCATGTGCGTGTATGCCTCAACAAAATGAGATAGCTAAAAGAAAAAATAGGCCACTCCTAGAAGTCGCCATATTTATTATGCTATTTACAAAAGTACCAAAATATCTATGGGGGGAAGCCATTCTTACTACTGCATACCTAATAAATAGGTTACCTACTCGAATACTAAAATTTGAAACACCTAGACAAACTCTACTCAAAGCCTATCCTCGTGCTCGGTTCATATCATCAAAACTTCTACCTAAAGTTTTTGGGTGCTTTGCCTTTGTTCATATATATCCACAAGATAGAAGCAAGTTTGACCCAAGATCAAAAAAATGTCTTTATTGGCTATTCCCTAACAAAAAGAGATTATAAATGCTTTTGCCCTATTTCATAGAAAATAATTGAAACCATGGATGTCACATTCTTTGATAACAACCCATACTTCACTAGTTTTGAAATTCAAGGGGAGAGTGAAGGAGAATTTCAAACTTGGGAGTGAAATTCCTTATTATACAACTAAACAGAGTCCAATCAAAATCAACAAATATCACAAGAAATCCAAACCACAAGTATTTCCCAAGATATATCTTTTATATCTCAAACTCCACCTTCAGACTTATTATCTTCACCTATAAGTCCTAATCAATCCCTACAAAAAGCAACAATTAAGGAACGACAATATGTATACTCAAGAAAAAGAAAAAAAAAGTATATACTAAGCAGTGAGACACATTTTGCACTTGTCAACTCTACTTCAATGGATCCAGCAAATATAGAAATTCATATAAAAGAAAAAATAAGGAAGTTCAAAAAGAGGTAGAGTCATCAAATGACTAGAAAGAATCATGCACCAAGCATCCAATCGAAAACTTTATCTCCTATAGCAGATTATCAGACACTTATCAAGTTTTCCTTCCCAAGTTAGATGATGTACATATTTCGACCAATATTTAGGAAGCTTTGAATCACCCAGGATGGAGACAAGCTGTTAAAGAAGAAATTATGGCCTTTGAAAAAAATCAAACATGGGTGATTACGAATCCCCCACCAGGAAAGAAAGTTGTGACTTGCAAATGGGTGTTCACTCTAGTCTATAAATCATAAGGTGAATCGTAGTGTTGAGAGGCTGAAAACTAGACTGGTTGGAAGAGGTTTCACTCAGTCTTATGAAATAGACTATCAGGAAACGTTTGCTCCTATTACAAAGCTCAACCCCATCAGGATTCTTTTTTCCTTAGCACCAAATTTGGATTGGCCCCTACATCAACTAGATATCAAGAATGCATTCTTGAATGGGAACCTGAAAGAAGAAGTTTGCATAGAGATTCCAATGAGGATTCAAAAGTCTTATAGAAGAGATAAAGTGTATAAACTGCTTTAATCCATACACTGTTGAAATCCTTGTGTGGATTAAAGCAGTCACCAAGAGCATGATTTGGAAGATTCTCAAAGTATGTAAAATGCCATGATTTTAAACAATGTCAGGCAAATCATACCTTATTTGTAAAGCAGTAAGAAAGAAACAACGTAGCAGTACTGATTGTATATGTAGATGACATCATACTTATTGGAAATCATATAGAGGAAATAATGAAGATCAAGTTGGCTTTGTCCAAGGAGTTTGAAGTTAAAGATCTAGGATCACTTAGATATTTCCTTGCTATGGAGGTAGCTCGATCAAGCAAAGGTAAATTTAATTCCCAACGCAAGTATACCTTAGACCTACTGAAGGAGACTGGCATGCTGAGATGCAAACCAACCAATAAACTTATGAATCGTAAGACAAAAACTTTGTATAGAAAAAGAGGGAGTTCCAGTAGATAAAGGAAGATATCAACGTCTTATAGGAAAGCTTATATACCTCTCCCACTCCCATCCAGATGAGTACTCCTATGAAGGAGCATGTGGAGGCAGTATATCAAATTTTGAGATATGTCAAGAACAATCAAGGAAAGGGGCTATTATTCAGGAAAAATGAAGATAGAAAATTGATCCTTTATTCTGATACAGACTAGGCAGGAAGCCAGGTTGAAAGTCAATCGACCATAGAATATTATTTATTTATGTGAGGGAACCTAGTGGCATGGAGGAGCAAGAAACAATCTGTTGTTTCCAAAAGCTGTGCAGAATCTGAACTGAGAGCATTAGCAATTACTACTTGTAAAAGTACTTGGATCAGACAGGTATTGATTGAACTGGAAATAAAGATTGAATGCACGATAAAGTTGAAACGTGACAATCAAACCGCAATCAGTATGACCAAGGATCCAGTACACGATAGAACAAAACATGTTACCATTGATAGACACTTTATATTTGAGAAAATAGAGAACTTAGAAATTAAAGAAATACATACCTCAACTCATGAACAACATGATGATGTTCTAACAAAGGCACAACCTGGCTCTATACTTGATAAGTTTGTTTGCAAGTTAGGATTGTACTGTAAAATCCCTAAATTTTTTTATAAGAATTTTCGACCTAGAATATTCAATATTTATTTCAGGAGTTATCTTAAGTCCAAATCACAAATCGTCTTCGCCAAAACATTTATAATATTGTGTTTTAGCTTCCATAATTTTTAGGCACTGTTGAAATTTCTTAAGAAATCGATACCTCTCGGTACAAGTGGAGGTTTTCGAACCGTCAAGTGCCCGTTTTGCAAACTGATTTCACCAAAATATTCTAAATAAAATAAGTTAATTTATAAATATTTTTCTATAATTTTTGGAATCTCAAAGAGAATTTCTATAAATTTTCTACTGAAAATTTATTATTATATATTATTTAAAATAAAAAAAATTAGAAAATATCTAAAAGCATTATAAGATTTTTAAATGTCGTATGCTTTTCCCTAAGCAGCTTATGGTTAAAATAGAAAAAGAAAAGAAAATTAGGAAAAAAGAGATGAGAGAGAAAACAAAAGTCCGATTTTGGGCGACTTCGGGCCTTTTTCATTCGTCGGCCCAGTTGGAAAACTTGTTTGTCTCAAGATAAGACATTATGTCGATCTCAATTTTAAAAAATTGTTAAGTTTTAGCGAATATTTCGATTAAAATTTTGTATCTGTTAACGAAAAACGGGATAACTTTGTACAGGTAAAACTTTCACTATGTAACTTTTTCTATGTTATAAATATTGTGATTATGCAAACTTTGAATATTTTCTGAAAATTTTATACCGGGGGTTTAAAAATTTGCAGAGTTTTTATTAAATAGAAAATTATCTGAAAGTTGAAAAATAGTGTAATACAATAAAAAGTCTTAAAAATATCATTTTACACAATCCTTGATAATATGATAATTTTTTGAAAATATGCATTTTTGCCTAGTTGGATTTTTTGTTGTCTATTGTTACATGCTCAATTATTCTTTAATTATTATAATGTGATAATATATGTGCATATATGATTAAATTATATATGTTGGGAGCCATAAGGGGCCATAATCCTTTGAGATTATATTTGTGTCAGGAACTTGTTAGGAGTTATAACGAGCCAGAATCATTTGAGATTATGTCTAAGACAGGAATATGTAATATATTCTAGTGTTATAAGCACAAATAAAAAAGGTGTCATAAGGGGTTAGAATTCTTTGAGATTTTGTCTGGGTCTGGGAAATGTGATCTGAACTACTCTGTTATATGAATTTCAATTAAGTTATTTGTTCAATATTATTATTTAAATCAGGACATAACTACTAAGCATTTATTACATCTCTCATTATAATAATTTGTTTAAACTGCATTTAACTGCTTTTAAATATTCAGATATTTTATAAGATAATATTTGAAAATTTAGATTGGTTTGTGTGGCTTGCTGAGATGTTATACCTTATTGTGGTTTTGCTTCTGATTTTCAAGATTTGGGAAGGGGAAAGAGGTTGTGGACTAGCAGTTCAGGATCAGATTTGAGGTCATAGTTATTTTATTATTTTGATTTTTGTACATTCATGACTAGTTAAATTTTCGATTCTATAGCACTTGCCTGTAGCCATGTACGATAGTATAGATTTTTATTTTGAGGAAATAAAAGAAACCTTGTGGATGAGTTTATTATCAGTATTTGAATGTTTTAATAGCTTTGTAATTTGTAATTTATTTTAATAAATATTGACAGAAATTCTGAAATAATTTCAAAACTAGATCTTGAAATTTTTTTGTCATGACTCAACGTGATAGGACCTGTCCTGATCATGTTGGGTTGTGACATGTACAATCTATACAACCTAACTGGAAGGGGAGCGTTGAATCACGCAGCTAAGGAGGTCATGTCAGCAATCCGTGAGCAACAATCTGATGGCTCCAATTAGAGATCTATGGGATATGATAATTATAACTAATTAGATTAAATGTCTGTCCTTTTTTTTGTTTATTCTTCTAGAATGTATATATACATAATGATTACAAGAAAAATAATAGAATTTGAATTTCTCTCTAAATAATTTCTTCAGTTATATATAATTGATTATAGCTTATTAGCATTAAACACAGTCAATTTGTGTCAATTACAAACACCCCTGGTATATCTTCCGTGTGGGCAACTTTTCTCTGTTATTTTTATTATGCGATAAAGGGGCTTTTGGCATATACAGAATATCAAAACAAAAAATAATCCTTAGCAGTTTTTTTTTCAAAATTTGCTTCTTCCTCATTGCACCATTTTGGTATAAAAGGCAATGACCAATGACGATAAGACTTCAGCGAGTGACAATCACTGATCTCTGCTGGGAAGCTCTCCGCAAAGTCCAACCCATCTTAGATCGAAAGTTGGATGACCTCTCAGCAGGGTTTCAAATCTTTATGAACGAGGTACAAAGGGAGTAACACAACGTCAAGAATAGTAGCATTCACCCTCGAGTAACCATAGTAACAGATCCAGCAACTCTTATTAGATTCCATGAAGCTGCTGGTGTGAATCAAGTTCAACGACATCCTCGTGAACTAGTTACCCGATTGGTCCTAACTATCCTGAATCCAACAAAGACCATCCTCTCCATAAGTGGGAAATACCTCCCACTTCTGATTCTGATGTTCTGTCATTCCAAATGGACAGCCAATTGAGGTGACAAATATCCTTCAATCGGCATCACAGCGGCTTCTAGGAAAAAATTGATATCCACGTCTTCTATGGCCATTAAATTATTTAGGATTATTTAAGTTAGGAGCAATAGATGGAGAACTTTGAATATATGATTATTCCACCCGAACAATAAGTGTAGTAGGTTGCCTGTAAGCCAAAAGGACATACGGGCGCATGGTGGATATCATAAAACCAATCTTGTCCTCGAGTAGGAAAGGGGAATGTGTGATATTGGTTGTGGATGAACTTGTTAACGTAGCCAATTCTATCCAACTAATTTCGGACAATTATTTTACTTTCAATATAAGGAGCTTGATCCATCAGTTCTTACTTTAAAGAATTCTATAGGTTGAGTGCTCTTAACAACCTTAATGAATCACATCAGCAATTCGTTGCCCGCTATGTTGGAGGGTTGAAAGAAAGTGTCCAAGATCAACTAAAGATGATTGTTAATTGGTCGCTATGTCAGGCAGTTAATTTTTCATATAAGGCTAAGATACAATTCAACCAAAAAATAAACCTAATCACCTTTTCATTGTTTGTATATTGATCATGTCGGCGAAACCTCAAAGGGGGTATTTGGCCTCAACAAAGAGAGGCTCACTTCAATCCCAATCGAATGCATCTACAAGAGCTATGCAGGACCCACAACCGATGATGAAATAGGCAAAGCGTAAGAAGACTGTTTATGCTAGACCTGGACCATCAAAGTGCTTATGTTGATTTCAACCCGAACATCAATCCAATGAATATTCAAATCGAACAAAAGTCGAATTAATGGATGAGACATGAAATTCATGCATCCATGGCCGTAGATGTCATAGAGGAGATATAAAGTAATGAAGGAGATTTTCTCCCATGCATTCTTGAGAAAATATTGTTAGCTCTAAAACATCAGGTAACTACACAAAGACGGACCCATTGCGCTATTAATAGCAAGGTTCGTTATCATATCATTGATAGTTGTTGCATTGCGAATGTGATTTCGGATTGTGCAATTAAAGCAATGTTGAAAACTAGTAAACACACTAGTCCATACAAGATCAACCATGTTTGAAAGGCCGTAGACATCTCTGTCACTAAGCCATTTTCCATAGGAAGAAATTCTATCTATGACATCACCTTTGATGAGTTACAAATGGATGTATGTCACATTATTTTAGGCTAATCAAGGCAATTTGATATGGGTGCAATTTATGACTATTGAGCTTTCGAATGGAAGGGCAAAAAAGTATAATTACTTTTGTTACCACTTACCACTAATACCAAGAATCAGCCCTTCTAGCAATAGAATTTTTCTTATTGTATGAGGGAATTAGCTCCTTCCTATTTGCATCCATGATAGCCAAAAAACCAATCCACAAGTTGAAATGCCTACAGCTATCTCGAACCTCATCCTACAATTCCAAGACATCATGCCTGCAATAGCCACTACCACTATGTTCTATTCAATCTCAAATAGACTTTATCTCGGGTCTCATGTTACTTATTACCGCATTACAAGCTCAACTCGAATGATCAAAGAATTTTGCAAGAATAATTGATGACATGTTAAAAAATAATAATTTATTAGGCTTAGCATCAGCTCTTCATTGTTTCCGCCTTGTCCCAATAAAAATGAAAGTTGCCGGATTTGTATTTATAGCTAAGTTTTCAATAAAATGACATTAAAAAAAATACTTCCCTATGCAACAACTTGAAGACCTCTTGGACAAAGTCACATGTGTGTAACTCTTTTCTAAGTTGAACTTAACGAGTGGAAGATATCGTAAGGATTGTTCGAGTGGTGAGTAATGATGTTCGACCTTTGTAATGGGCCAAGCACCTTTAAGCATATAATGAAGGAGATATTGTAACCCTTTCTCCAAAAGTTTTGGGTTGCATATTTCAATGATATTTTTATTTTTAGTGTGCCACTTTAGAATCATCTTCATCACCGTAAATTGGTTTTATTTGTTTTAAGGGGCAACCAACTCAACTTAAATCTCCCTAAGAGCAAGTTTTCAACTTGCGCTATACATTTTTTGAGTTTAGTTATTAGCCATGAGAGTATATAAATTGATGCCTGCAAACTCAAAGCCATTAAATCAAAAGCATTGATTACAAACTGCTCAAAACAAAAGCATTTAATTGAGGTCCAAAACAACAAAAATTTTTGAAATCAACAAGGGCAAACTCAGTTTGGCATCTGTGTTGGCCATAGACACAAGCCCTTTCATGTTGAAATGGATGCTTAAACCAACGGGATTGGGGTTGTTTTGTCTCAAGAATGGCAGCCGATTGAGTTCTTTAACAAAAAGCTAAGCTCTATCTAGTAACAATGATGACGTATAAAACTCAAATTTAGATATTTAAAGATATTATATTGTTATCAAAGAATAAATTTAGTTTCTTATAAAAAAATCATTATAAAAATAATATTTATGTGAAAACAATAAACAAAATAGCATAATGAGTGGAGGAAAAATCATCACATGATTTCTAGTAAACTTGAGAAGGATTCTGATTGAGCTTCATGATAATTGATAAGTGATTTCTTGAAGGAAAAAAAATATTTGTCTATGTTGAAGTTATTAAAGATATTTATGATGAAGCATCAATTATTATTAAAGAGATTATATACTATATAAGCAAATTTTTTTATTGGTTCTGAAGATGCTTATAAAGAACTTTCAATGTGAGAAGCTTGATGTATGCTTCACAAATAGTAAAATTTTAATAGATGAGATATCTATTAAAATTAATGAAAGCTAGAAAATGAATAAAATATTTAGAAGATAATAAGTTTTGGACTAACAGAACAAATATTGTATATGATATGCAATTTTAGTGGGTGTAATATTAACAATTATAAAAAAAAAAATATATTAGAAGATAAAATGATATCTTAAGTGTGATATATTTAATAATCTTGAATTTGTTATACAGGAGGATAAGGATATGCATGAGAATATAATTTTAGAGTTAAAGTTGGGTTGTTGAAGAAGATAAATACCTTGTAAGTTTATATGATAAGAGAACATCGTAGGAACATCATGTATATTTTATAAATTATAATTAGGCTCATTATGTTGTATGGATATAGGCTTATGAAAGCAATATCAATGGAGTTGGAAGGAAAATGAATAAGTAAAATTGATAAAAAAAATTTTGAAAATATTTGTGCTCGGTGGGTTTTAACATCTCATTCATCATTTAATATGAATGAAAGAGAAATTAGAATTCATAACCAAACTCCAACATTGGAAAAATGTTAATGATGATAATAGGAAATTCAAAAGTGGTTCATATTCTAGTTATTAACCGCCCTATTGGCGCAAAATCTCTTATCAATTCTTCATGAATATTTTTTTGATAAGCTAGAGATATAGACTAAAGGTCATGTTTGATACTAATTTTCAACGATTAGGATTTTCAATAACTTGACATAACACAATTTTGATATATGAGAGAAACACGCAATAGAAGCTTGATTCTTACACGTACATTTCCTTCAATGCTTCACAACAATGGGCACCACACATGTGTGGTAGTTTGTCCATGCATACAAGAATAAAGGTAACTTTAATTCACATAAATCACATAACACAACAATTATCTGACCTTTTTTAGCACACAAAGCTTATCTATATTCTCCTCCTCTCACTTAGTATGATAGGGCCCCCTAATCATCATTTCAAAGTCATTAAACCTCTCATCATTGTGATTGTACTTATTATTCCCTTTGACGGTTCTTATAAATCCACTAGGTATGTATGGATGGTGAAACAAAACTCTCGTTAAACCTCCTTACTATAAAGCATCTAGGAAGTCCTTTATGAATAGACCAAAGATACAAATTGTTTGCCAGGAATATGATGCTTACCATCTTATCAGTCATTCTATAGCACCATTTGTTAAATTAGTAATTTCTTTGATCCAAAGTTAGCATAAAATACGACATAGAATTGGATTCTCCATCTTTGTTTTATTGAAAAAATAATAATTAATTATCTTTATTTCCAAATATAAGCATAACAGTTTACCTTCATGCCCAACCGGCAACTCAGGAGCTTCTTTTCATCTCGATACTTCTTTCCTCTTCCACTTACATAGCCATATGTTGCGATTATTATGTTGACTATATCAGAATCAACTATAATGAACATATATATGAGAGTCAATAATTATTACTTTTTGACTTGAATAAATGAGATGCAATTTATGCAAGTCATCATCCCTTATTTTTCATTCATATCTATTCTATGTAGCATAAAGTTTAGTTTCTTTTGCACATTTTTTAGATCTTCTGTAAATATTACATCTGATCTACCCATCATATAGGTACATTTTTTACCCTTCAATGCACATGCACAAACCACCAAAATTTATATTTCATTATACAATCTCCAATAGAGTTTGTTTCCTCCATACCTCTAATATAATTGTTCTATCTTAATCAGTAACTTTGCATTAAGTAATTGTGTCTTTGTCAAACATTTGGATTATATAACAGAAAAATATAATTACCATATAAAGTTGCCTTTAATTTTTATGAGCTGATCAAAACTTCATTGCGATCAAATATTACTCACTTAGTGTTCCATGTGTTGGATTTTCTCTTTTCTAGCATTTTGGACATCATCCACTGTGGAGGGTAGGAATACTAAACCCAAAAATTCCTAAACTTACGTTAGAGCTTACATATTTGATAGAACAAGTTAATCTTGTAATGGCTAATGAACATATGTCCTTAAGGGCACATAAGATGTTAAATCTTAATTGGAAATTACAAAGTCATTAACTAAATTTGTGTCATGATGTATATGTTGTGCCTTATGCTTTATGGTGTCTGACCACAGTTTGCTATAAAGCTAGTTGTTGATGGCTAATGTGTCATTTGTTTTTTAGAACTAATTATTTATTTAATTTTGTCATTTGGAATAAATCCTGTTATTATAAATAATGCCTGAGGATATGAAATTCAATTAAGAATGAAAAACATTTGAAGTTATGTTTTATAGTGTATGTCCATAGTTATCACAATGTTAGTTGTTGATGGCTAATGTGTCATTTGTTATTTATAACTAATTTTTTATTTAATTGACATTTAGGATATGTAATTCGATTAGTGCAAAAAATATTTGAAGTTCTAATTCAATGGGAATTCAATACCTTATGGATGCTTAAGCATTTGCATCTCTTTCTCTCTCTTTTGAATGTCTAAAGAACTCCATTCTTATGTTTCTTATGTTGCCTATATCGCATGTGTTCCTTTTAAATTAGTAAGTCATAAATAGAGATGCCAATCATCCTACGCTAGCTAACATGGATTATGACAATGGAAAAAATATATATATGAACTAATAGAATTTTTAGAGATTTTCTCAACTTTGCTTACAATTATATCTACCAACAAACTACATTTTACAACCAAAAGGGATGAAAATTACCTGTAAACTCCTTAGCACAATTTATTGCACAGTCATTCACCAACTATTACACCAATTAGGCTGACATGACTACACCACATCTATCAAGATCTCTCAACAAATTCATAAGTGTGCCCCTTGAAGTAAATATTGCTAATTTATTATATATATATATATATATATATCATCATCATCATCATCATCATCATTAATTGGATTCTAACTAGATGAATTGTCATTTTTAATTCATTCGGGTAAATAGATATGTGTGCTTTCATATTTGAGTCTTGTATGAGCTTTTACATTTTTTTTACCAATGTATGCAATAGAACAGAGTATTAAAAAATTTAATGCCAAGTTGTCAAATAACTAATTTTTTGTTTCATTATATAATAGACATGATAAATTTCAAAAGATGAAAAGTTTTTTAAAGTAATTAATATATACACACACACGCATGAACTATGCATGAACCAAAAGCACGTTAAGTTAATTAACAAATAACAGTATTAATAGCCTTGCAGGACGCGCAAATGTTTAACTAGCATGCTAGGAATCACAATCTAATTAGCTGGCTAGCAATGTAATCCAGCGGCCATAACTAAACAAATTCTAAAATTGTGGCGACACGAAAGATTTTCTCTAAGAAATTACCGAACGATAAGGAAACTCTTCCATGTCAGAAATGGAAATATCCTCCGCCCTCAAGAATAGAACCTTCCGTACACGAAGTATCTGATCCTTCAATTCCTGATTTAGTCCTGCTTTATCGCAAGGATCCGCAGCCACGTTCTTCAGCATCAGTAGCACATTCCACAAGGAATCGCTTCTCCGCTTAAAAACTAAGTTATCAGGCTTCTCCGAACTGCAGCTCCGCGCTGCAACCAGTATGCTGACGAGCTTTTTGATCCTACGCCTCAGATCCGGGCAGAAGGGGAGCCATCGATCGAGCGCGTCTATACGCTCCTCTCCGTCTCCTCTCTTTTCACCATCGGCAACAACTTGGGCATGTAGCCGCTGGACCCAGCAGGCGAAGAGTTCGGAGTGGTCGGGTCGCACGGCTTCGGGCCCTAACAAGAGCTCTGTCGGTAAGCCACTGTGTGATGAGAGTTGGTAGAAGAGGCTTCGGAGTTCCGCCTCGGCGGAGGCGACGGAGGAGCAGGTAAGCATGAGGGAATCGAGCATACGGCCGTCGCCATAGTGAGAGAGCTCCGCCATGAGAGAAAGAGAGAGAGAGCAGTGGAGGGAGAAGGCGATGGAGGCAGGCGGGCTTGGGTTTAACGGTTTAGGGGTTTTGACTTTGGTTAATTTGCGCGCGCGCGCGCGGGCTCAGTGGAGAGTGGAATGCGAGAGAAACGCGAAGACGCTAGTCAAAGGAACAGGAATCAATCGAGACAGGGAGAGAAGAAGAATAGAAGATAGAGAAATTTGTCGCGGGAAGTAGGAGTACAAAAGGAGTCTATGGAAAATGGAAACCCTAGCTTAACCTTACATGATTACGATTTTAGGATCATTAATGATACTAATACGGTTTTCATTGTGTGTATATATATATATATATATATATATAATTATTATTAATATTATAAAAGCAATAACTTTTAAATGTCCATCCAACAAAGTAATTCTTGTGAGATAATAAATAAAGAAATAGAGAAATCAATTCATTATTTTGCTATAATTTCATTTGATGTGGTACAGGATATGGGATATACTGCATCTGTGGACACTACACCGCCTGCTCCATAACGAACTACTGGCACCACTTCCCTTTTCCGTTATTTAGCTATCATTACTTCTGATTTTATATTTTTACAAATTACTGCATTTTAAGTATTAGTTCTTTCCATAGACAAGCACTTAGTATAACATTGGTATTTTGGCTGTAGAAGGGAGATAGACGATATATGCAATACTGAGTATTACCTACTTCCCCTGAAATCTCTGTTTATCTTCTCCTTCTTCTTCGTCTCCGTTCTTCTTCTATTTCCCTGTTCTTATTATTTGTTGCAGGTTTGTGTTCCATACACCAACTGGTATCAGAGCTCGGCTTCGAGCTTCGATGGCGGAAGGCAGCAAGCAGACAGTTTCAGTCGACGACCGGAGTTTGGACGCTTTGTGGACTACACAGACGAGCATTTCACGACAATTAGAAACACTCACTGCTGAGTTTTTCTGATTTTCCACTGAAATGCGTAATGAGATTCGATCCCTTCGGACGAATCCGGCCAATCCAGCTATGGGACGCCCTGGTGCGCCGGCAACCATACCGGTACCACAATTCCATCGCCAAAGATTTACGCCACCTACAGGACCGATAGCTTCCGATTCAGAATTCGAAATGGAACGTCCTCAGCCATTTGAAGTGTCTGATTCAGCTGATGAAGATCCAACCGCTTATTATGATCGGCCCAGACGACCACAAGCACAGCACCGACAACATGGGGAATTCCGAGCAAAGTTAGACATTCCCTTCTTCGATGGTCGATTGCACATCGAAGATTACCTCGATTGGGAGCGAGCAGTGGAATCTTTTCTGGACTACATGGAAATAGCTCCCGATAAACAGGTGAAATACGTCGCTTGCCGATTAAAAGCAGGGGCCGGAGCGTGGTGGATGCAATTGCTACAAACATGACGGCGAGAAGGTAAAGGTCCGATTACGAGCTGGTATCGGATGAAAAGATTGCTGCGAGGACATTTCTTTCCCACTGATTTCGAACAGATGCTTTACCTCCAGTACCAACATTGCGTGCAGGGCAATCGAACAGTGAATGAATACACAGAAGAGTTTTACATGCTGAGTGCTCGAAACAACTGAACGAGACGGACAATCAACTTGTAGCACGCTACATTGGAGGATTGAAAGAGATTATTCAAGATAAGCTTGAATTAAATGCGGTTTGGTCATTATCCCAAGCAGTCAATTACGCTCTGAAAGTCGAATTACAACTCAACCGACATCCCAAGAGCAATTACCAGCGCCGGTATAGTTCTGAAGCTGTGACGCGCCAACTGACTGCTAGCCCAAATAAATCTCTAGCCCCATCGTCAAGTGGTGCAGGAATCTTAGGGGTTGAACCGATATCTTGGCCTCGCCCGAAAATCACCGTGAAAGACACCAACCCATACACCAAACCGACAACGCTCAAATGCTATCGTTGTTTTCAACCCGGACACAAATCGAATGAGTGTCCGAATCGCCAACAACTTCAGCTAATGGAAGGAGAGCTGGAGGATGATGCGGAACTCCCACCCGGCGACAATGCAAACGATCAGGAACATGAATATCTCCAAGCAGATGAAGGCGAGACGGTAGCTTACGTTTTGGAGAAGCTATTACTAGCACCTAGACAGAACAATACCTCTCAACGCCATTCCATTTTCCGCACTCGTTGCACCATCAGTGGAAAGGTTTGCAATATGTTGATTGACAGTGGTTGCACGGAAAATATTGTGTCCAGATTAGTAGTGCAAAAGTTGCAACTGAAGACGACGAAGAATCCTCATCCGTACAAAATAAGCTGGGTCAAGAAGGGGGTTGAGATACTTGTGTCCAAAATGTGTAGACTCACATTCTCCATAGGTAAGAATTATGTCTGTGAAGTATTATGCGACGTCCTCGAGATGGACATTTGCCACCTTATCCTAGGACGGCCTTGGCAATTTGATGTGGGGGCTGTCCATGATGGCCGGAATAATACTTATTCTTTCGAATGGAAGAATCAGAAGATTGTCTTACTGCCGCAAACACCTAACACTTCGGAGAAGGACCATACTGATCCTGTAGCCATGTATATTGTATCGGGAACCAACCTTATACACTCATGGCAAGAGAATTCACCCATGTTTGCACTTATAGCAGGAGCAGCAAGACCTGATTCCTTACCAACTAGTGTTCCCTCCGAGGTCCAGGACATCCTGCAGCGATTCACTGACGTATGGCCTACCGAATTACCTGATTCTCTTCCTCCTCTGAGAGAGCTGCAACACCATATTGATTTTCAACCGGGGGCGACACTTCATAATCTTCCACATTACAGAATGAGCCCACAAGAACATACAGCCTTGAGGAAAATCATTGATGAATTACTGCATAAAAAGCTAATCCAACCTAGTATGAGTCCTTGTGCTGTACCGGCTTTACTAGTACCGAAGAAAGACGGTAGCTGGCGGCTATGTATTGATAGCCGGGCCATCAATAAAATTACAGTGAAGTATCGATTTCCTGTACCTCGTCTTGAAGACATGTTGGACAATTTGGTGGGCGCCGCCATCTTTTCCAAGCTGGATCTTAGAAGTGGCTACCACCAGATACGTATCAGGCTCGGTGACGAGTGGAAGACAGCGTTCAAGACTCGGGATGGCTTATTTGAATGGCGCGTCATGCCCTTCGGTCTCTGCAACGCACCGGCTACGTTTATGAGATTAATGAACGAGATCCTCCGGCCTGCTCTAGGATAATATTGCGTCGTTTACTTTGACGACATTCTCGTATTCAGTTCTACACTCCAAGCTCATTTACAGCATCTCACTTCTATTTTTGAAATTTTGAGAACTCATAAACTCTACATTAATCTCCCTAAATGTGAGTTTGCAGCAGGATCTGTACATTTCCTAGGATTTGTCATATCCAGCAGGGGCATTCATATGGATGAACAGAAAGTGTCGGCCATCACTCAGTGGCCTATTCCGCGTTCAGTAACCGAAGTGCGGAGCTTCATTGGTCTAGCGAATTTTTATCGCCGATTCATACGCGGGTTCAACCTCATTGTAGCTCTAATCACAGACTGTCTAAAGAGCAAAACCTTCCAGTGGACGGCGGTACAACATGGCAGTTTTGAAGCCGTCAAAGCAGCGTTAAGCGCTGCACCAATACTGACTGTGCCTGACTTCTCCAAACCGTTTCAGGTAGACACTGATGCTTGATCATCTGTAGGAATTGGAGCAGTGCTTTCTCAAGAGGATCGACCCATTGAATTCTTTAGCGAGAAGTTGAGCGCGGCGCGACAAAACTGGTCGGCATACGAGCAAGAATTATATGCCGTTATTCGAGCTTTAAAGCAGTGGGAACACTACCTGTTACATCAAGACTTCATCTTGAATACTGATAATCATGCAGTCCAGTTCATCAATAATCAGAAAACAATAAACAAGATGCACGCCCGCTGGATCACTTTCTTACAAAAGTTTAGCTTTGTACTTCGCCATAAATCTGGAGCTCAAAATCGTGTAGCCGATGCGCTTAGCCGCCGGTCAGCGTTGCTCACTCAGATACAAACGGACATGCAAGGGATTCAATCCTTACAGGAACTGTACGCGTATGATAAGGACTTCACAGACCCTTGGACTCAGCTGATACAGCAACCACTGAATCCTGTAGGCGATTTCTCCATTCGGCATGATTTCTTATTCAAAGGAAATCAACTTTGTGTTCCAGAATCGTCCTGGCGTGAACATCTGATTAAAGAACTTCACAGCGGTGGTCTGGCAGCACATGTGGGGCAAACGAAGACTTTAGAGCAGATGCAGCATAGTTTTTACTGGCCTCACCTACGCCGCGATGTCATTCGTTTTGTAGAACGTTGTCCGGTTTGTCAACGCTGCAAGGGTAATGCACAAAATACTGGACTGTACACTCACTTACCCGTGCCACAATCCATATGGGAAGACCTGAGTATGGATTTTGTATTGGGATTACCTCGTACAAAACGGGGAGCTGATTCGATCATGGTGGTAGTAGATCGATTCTCGAAGATGGCTCACTTTCTTCCCTGCAAGAAGACATTCGATGCTTTAAACGTCGCCATTCTCTTCTTCAAAGAGATTGTGCGTTTACACGGGATACCTCGCAGCATAACGTCCGACCGCGACGTCAAATTTATCAGTCATTTTTGGAAAGAATTGTGGAAGCGGCTACAAACTGAAATTAAACTGAGTTCAGCTTATCACCCCCAATCCGATGGCCAAATAGAGGTGGTCAACCGGACACTCGGCAGTATGCTTCGGTGTTTATCTCACGAACACCCAAAACAGTGGGACGACTATCTTGGCCAGGCTGAGTTTGCATATAACTCCATGGCCAATCGATCTACCGGCCAGTGCCCCTTCAGTATTGTATACACAAAGACACCAAATCATGTGGTAGACATCACAGTTCTACCTCAATGCCGCAGTAAATCAGCTGTCAAGACGTCTGAAGAATACACGAAGCTATTGACTGACATTAGACTTAAATTGGAAGCCGCTAATGAGGAGTATAAGCACACTGCTGACGCCAAACGCCGCTTGAAAGTATACAATCCAGGAGATCTAGTGATGGTCCGCATCCGCAAGGAAAGATTACCGCCGGGCACCTTTTTCAAAATTGAGCCCGCGCAAAATTGGTCCTATACCAATTCTTCTACGAATCAACGACAATGCTTATGTTGTTGATCTTCCACCACAATTCGCAACACCGTCCACGTTCAACGTGACCGATATCTTCGCTTACGCACCACCTGATTCCGGTCAAGTTCAATCCATTCCTTGTGATAAGGAATTTTCTACAGCCGGGGAGCCTGATGTGGTACAGGATATGGGATATACTGCATCTGTGGACACTACACCACCTGCTCCATAACGAACTACTGGCACCACTTTCCTTTTCCGTTATTTAGCTATCATTACTTCTGATTTTATCTTTTTACAAATTACTGCATTTTAAGTATTAGTTCTTTCCATAGACAAGCACTTAGTATAACATTGGTATTTTGGCTGTAGAAGGGAGATAGACGATATATGCAATACTGAGTATTACCTACTTCCCCTGAAATCTCTGTTTATCTTATCCTTCTTCTTCATCTCCGTTCTTCTTCTATTTCCCTGTTCTTATTATTTGTTGCAGGTTTGTGTTCCATACACCACCATTTGTCTAATTTTTAATGTGATTTATATTCATGCTATTAAAATATCTAATATTTATATATTAATGTCTAAAAAATGTTCTTTACTCATGCACCATCAAAATTTTGTTAGGTGTATCAAAACTATCCATTTTAATTCATTGTTATGCATCCTCTCATTTTTTATTGAACTCACATCCAATAAAAATGATGATGAGTTGGAGTGTGTTGCATTAACATTCTTCATGACCTAGCTATCCTCATCCTCAACAAGCTCACAATCGCTCTTGAAAGCATTCCCACACTTGTCATTCATCACTTCATTCTAATATTTTCATTGTTGTATTCATTAGCCCTCCTCTCTATTATTGTCCATGTTTAACTTCCTCATCTCCCCATTAGTGTCGTCCTCCACCATAGCAACCTCCTTCGGGAGCTTCTCCCAACTCAACTACCATAAGCTCCTATGTGAGTTCATCATTATGTTGTTGAGATCATAGGAGAAGAAAATGATGGATGTTGTTGTTTCAAATGGAAGTTATGAGAATGGAACTCTATTATGTTAAGAAGAATAAAGTGATTTTTTGATAAATATGGTGGGTTAGGAATTTGATATGTAAATAGTTGAAATTTTATTGTTAGATAGATAACTCCCTATTTTTATATTTTGTCAATACTTATTAAGTAACATACATCTATTTTTCACTATCAATAGCTCTTTAGTTCATTTATTATATTTAAGCAAATAAAATGTTTTCAATTTCAATCTTATGTGATTACTAAAAGAAAGGAAAAATGTATTATTAGTAATAATTTATGTTGCAATCATTAAAAAAAAAAATCTTTAAGTTATCAAGCATAATTTTCAACATGATGCATGAATTTCAAGGTACTTTGGGATATTAAAAAAAAAGCCATAACAAGTAATATCTCAACATGAAAAATCAAATGACATTGAGATCAAATAATTCAAACATCCAAAGACATTTGAATCGAATTTGCCCAAGCAAGCTAATCATCAGTATGTGTGACTCATGTTGAACATAAGAAACCTATTGTCAGTGAAAAATGGGTTGTCTCAAGATGGCAAGAATAGAGTTCCCTCAAAGTTCAAGAAAATCACCAAGAACTTGGTATGACCGAAGTTACTCAATCATGACCAGACAAGAGAGAGAGAGAGAGAGAGAGAGAGAGAGAGAGAGAGAGAGAGAGAGAGAGAGAGAGAGAGAGAGAGAGAGAGAGAGCATAGAAAATAAATGTTAAAATGGCAAGAAAACAAAGAAGGCATAGTATTTTTACTTATTTGTCGTCTTAGCATAAGTTGACTAAGGTAATGCAAAGCTAGAGCTTTGAATTACAATCAATTAACATGGTTGATCACCATCTTAAGATAGAAGTGAGGAGATAATAAAAGTGGAAATGAGAGATCTAAGTAGAAAGGATTAATGCTCATTGTCCCATGGTGGTTGTGTTTTTAACAAACTATAGCTCATTCAATGTCCAACTCACTTAATCTCAAGATCCTCCAATATATAATCTTAAGTTTGATACTATCGTTAGTGTTGGTCAGCTTTATGGTTTCTTCGATCCAGATATCATATTCATTGTGTGGAAGTTGTGAGATTTTTTTCATTTGTTCATGCGTGCTTGGGTGAACAAGATGTTATGGCCCCATAATATATATCATTAATGCACAAATGCAATGATTACTTACAACTATGATTTCAAGTATCATATAGTAGTTATGAGGCACCTTAAATGTAGTAGCACATGCTTCAATCAAAGAGACTTATGCTTCGTTTGGGACGGCTTTATTATTGCTTCTTAAAGTAGCTTTTTAGTACAAAAATTAAAATTTTTTGTACTAAAAAACTGCTTAAAGAAGCAGTAATTAGAAAGCAGTCCCAAACAAAGCCTTAGTGGTGACATTGCATGTTGATACTCATGTGCTAATTATCTCCTTGGAATCATTGTATAAAGTAATAAGTGAATATATTAAAGGTTCCTCAAGATCAAGATGGATCGTTTCGAGGTAAAGAGGGCCCTGTTATGAATGAAAGGTAGTCCCTAAGGTTGGGAGAAGATTCCTACGATGATATATTCCAAATATCAATAAAGGGTATTCCAATAAATGGAAGGAATTTCACAAGCATAAGAAGGGGCTTTTATGAGAATGATAAGATTTTATAATTATATCGTTATTTGCAATATTTTTTTTACTTGAAGCTTTGTATGCTTCTATTTATAAGTTATTTATAGTATCTAATTAGATATTGTAAGAAAATGAGCATTTTAATACCGACATCATCTTAGTAATGTTAAAATTGATCCCAATTTCTTCTCATAATTATGTTAGACAACTCAAGCATAAAAACTTGGATCATCAGGTTACGAAATCTGCGGCATGAATAGTTTCAAAATATACCCCTTGTTATCAATCAAATACTTAACTTGTAACATCCACCACCAAAACTAAATTCTTGGCCATTTAGGCTAACCCTATTCAAGACAAACACATTAAGGCTAGCCCAATGGTATAATTAATCATGTGGTCACTTTTGAGTTGAGAGTGGAATTGATTTAGATCATTTCATTCATGTGTTGCTAACTATATTTTGTTAAAAGAGGCCAAAACACCCTCTTAAAAGTTGTAAATAAGATGTATTTTCATACACTCTACTGCAATGGTTAGAAAATTGAACTAAATTGAACACTAATTGTTCGACTATGAATCAACTTAGTTTACTACTAAAATTATTTCTATTAAGAATCAAAAGGAAATGGGATGAATCATGAACTAGTTCCAATTTGGTTGAGCTACCAAGTTCTTTTAATGATTAAAGTTATCATAATTTATTTTTAATTAAATGAAAAAAATAATCTTATTATAAATAATTTTAAAAAATCAATGAAAAAAAGAAGTCCTAGCCCCTTAAATTTACAATCTTTCCTACTTTCAATCATTCATCATTGACCCAATTTATTCAAATTTAATCAGGACAATAAATTAAGAGGTTAGTCACTTAACATAGAAGTTGTTTTAATTTACAATTAGAAAATATGTATGATATACAATATATATATTTCATACATATTTTCTACATTTCATAAATTAGTTTTCTTTACTTTTTTCACATATTTAATTCATTGCTATGTTATTTAATTAATACTTAAATTTATTTAATAATTAGTATATCATCTTAGTGAAACCCTCAAATAAATTATGATTTAATATTTGAGTTTTGTATCTTAAACATTTTTTCTTATGGTTCAATTTATGGCCAAATTTTTTGAACTTTGTTTCAGGTTAATATTAAATCAGAGATAATTATATAGTCGAAGGAATTTGTATAATATTAGTTGTCACAACCCTACTTGATATACCCATACATTCTAATGAGTTATATCAGATGCCGTTCATTTATCCATAATTTTTTATTAGAAATGATTTCTTTTACCATTAAATTTACACACGTAACTACGTACTAAATTCATCAATATACAAATTAATATAACATTTTATCATCCAAAACATATAAACATTATATCTACTTGTAAAAAAAAAATGTACAATAATCATGATTCATCATCAAATCATCAAAATATAATTCCATCATGATTACAAAAAAAAAAAAAAAAATATGTATCACATAAAAGAAGTACATCCGTAGCAACAATTCTCTCAGCATCCTCGGCTACCCTTCATTAAAATAGGTAAACATGTAAAGTGAGCATATAGCTCAACATCACAATAAACCTACAATTGTATTCAATACAAAGAAGATAAGAAATATATATATTGTTATCAATTTAATCAAAATATATATTGAGTCAATTCAATGTGGCCTATATCATACGCAAGTATGATCAAATCAAATCATATCTTGATGTATATATGTCTAATGATCATCTCTTTTAATCATATGTGCTAGTATGTTAGTACATATATCTTATGTGTGTCATCATATATATTAGTTAATATGTATGTGTGTGTGTACACACACACATATCATGTTCAAATATATCAATATTATTTATACAATCATGTGTGTAAATTTGGATTTTATTTTATTTTGATTTTTGGAGTCTTATAACTTAAAAAGTCAATAAAACACTTAATTTCTTTTTATTAATGCTCATTCGTGTGTTGTCTGATATGAATGATATTTTGATAATTTATAATAATAAAATAGAATTAATTAACATAAATTCGTAATTCATTATTTCTATAACTCATCACGATTAGTTATTTCAAATTAAAATTGTCAATTTCTGATATTTTAAAAAATATGTAAATTTAAAATATAAAAGAATCATACTGAAAGAACCAATTCATATTGTACAAAACTTTATTTCTCGTATTAATATTTGTATTTTTTAGAACTTGAAATCAATGAGTCGAATCAGAGAAAATTTTGAACTGTATGATCCTAATTGTATAGTCTTAACAAACAAAAAA